>JBCNJP010000003.1:42801655-42838030 GCA_039602395.1 Deinandra increscens subsp. villosa | reverse complement strand
ATCTTTTGCTTCCGCAGTGCGGCGAGGTGTGATAGTGTGTGTCGCATGTGTTAATGAATATAGATAAAAAGGTATAAGATTTCTACCCCCCCCCCCCCTAATTTACTTTCTGTCTTTTTTGCAACAATACTGAATTAGTAGTATAATAAAAAAAAGATATGAGCCTATACGGTGATGCCACATGTGAAGAGGCCATGCGGTATGGGTCGGTGGGTTTGTGCGTGAGTCCAACCCACGTCGTGGAACACTGCCTCGACTTGGCATTAGAGCTCACTTAAATATAAAAAAATTACTTCTCCCACTCTCTATTTAAACTCATTCAAACATAAATAGTTTTTTATAACAAAAAATCTTTAATTTTCTGCTCAATCTTTTCTCTTCTACTTAAATCATTTACACCAAAGATGCCCTAACGACCAAATCAACCTCTACTTCCATCCATGGAATTGGAATACGTACGCGGGCTAACCAAACCCATTGTACACAAGTCATGCTGCAACCACACAAGTAATCTACGCATTCAGATCTGCACCTAATGGGGTCGAATGCCACCATCCCAAGTTCCCTCGCCTATGCTCCCACAAACCCTGACCCAAACCCAATCCGAAGACGATAACGAGAATGAGGAAATTATACCGGAAATGCAAAAAAATCATTAAAAATAAAATAGGAAGAAATAGGGGAAAGAAAATTATCGAAGGGTCTTCATCGGAAGGTCGACAACAAAAGTGGAACACGTTCGAAGAAAATACGTTGGTGAAAGCGTATGTTGACGTTTCTGAAGACCCGGTTGTTGCTAAACTTTTTTTTATTTTCTATATCTATTTTTAGTATTATTAATACTTTTTGTGTGGTTAACAGTAAATTTTCTAATCGTTTTTTGTAGGCAACTCTCAAGGGAGAGGTTCGTTTTGGAGTCGAATTAGCAAGAGATTCCATTGTACATGGGATGAGATCAATACCATGGCTACGATCAACTTAGCTCCAAGTGGAATGACAATAAAAAGAGAGTTGCTAAGTTCAATATCATAATGGCGGGCATTGACTGAAACTGTCAAAGTGGTGGAAGCGACGTGGACCTATTGAGTATAAGTACCACTTGATACAGAGACGACAATAAGGACACCATACCTCCTATCGAACATTGGCAGGTTTTGAGGATGTTGCTGAAATTTAAAAAAAAATAATGGAGAGGAGTGCGAGAAGAAAAGCGATCATTGGCCGAGATGAAAATTCCTATGGGCTCGACATCCACGACATGTTATCAAGTTAACCTTAACGACGACGCACCCGAGGATAAGGAGGAGGCGAAGTTACCTAGGCCGGTGGAATGGCGAAAGGCGAAGGTGTTGGCGAGGGAGATGGAAAAAGACGACAAGTTCTTGATGAAATCAAAAGATTTAAAGATGCTCAAGATAAAATCTTGAAATCAAGTTGCGTCAAGAACGTCTAATTGAAATCCGCCTACTCGCCTTAAACACCTCCAACCTTGATCTCAAGGAACGAGAAATTATCGAGATGGAGAGACGATTAAGACAAAAACTAAACATTGGTTTTTATTTTTTAGGATTTTTTTCGTGTAATGTTTTTTATGTTTTAATAAAATTATTTATTTTTAAATTTTTTGTTGTTTTATTTTAAATATTATGTTTGAAGTTAAATTATAAAATAGTAAAAAGATAATAATATATAATCCCAACTAACACCACAAAACTCATCGACACATACCCCTCTTACGAGTTAGTTACGTTATATAGGGGTGTACATCGGTTCGGTTTTCGGTTAATTTGGTTAATTCGGTTTGGTTAATTCGGTTTTGAAATTTTTTGAAAGTCTATCCGTAAACCGAACCGAACCGAAATAATTAAAAGTCAAACCGAACCGAAACCGATCCATATGCAATTCGGTTCGGTTTGGTTGAAAACCGAATTAACCGTAGTATCCAGATTCAACCATATATCGTTTTACACTTTTTTAAACCAAGTGTGTCCAAATCAAATCCAAATTCAATCAAATATTAACCAAGATATCCAAATTTGATAGGAGTGCTGGAGGAATGAACTCGAGAGGAAGAATGGAGGACGAAGTGACGAACTTCCAGAATTCCAGGATTGAAGATGGTCAATGACTCGATGGAGGCAGGAGGGCGGAGGCCGGAGGATTAGCCGAAGCAACAATGCATGTTTCAAGTTAGAATATTATGGTTAATGTTTCAAATGATATATATAAATATATAATAATTAAATAAAAATTTGGTTTTCGGTTTAAACCGAACTAACCGTATTAACCGAAATTTATAAAAATTATAATCCATAACCAAACCGAAAACCGAATTAAAAATTCGGTTACGGTTACAAACCGAACCGAAAATCGAAATTGTATAACGGTTTGGTTAATTTTTGTTACGGATACGGTTCGATTTACGTTTTTTTTTCGGATTACGATTTTTTTGTACACCCCTAACGTTATACACACAAACTCTTTGACCCATAACTCACGTCTTAATCCGGTTTATTCCGCCGATCCCTTAACCAAGTTTTCTTTAATTTTTCTTTATATTTGATTATTTTCTTTTGATCCATGGTGCCGACCGATCCAAATAATATACCACGTACAGTGGGTGTTTCGCTTTGTAAGTTTGGTAATATAAATAGAAATGTTAATATTTTATTTAACGACAAATGAGAATGAAGATGATTGGATCTTTTAAAAAAAAGAAGATGATCGGATAAAGTGGAAAAATAAAAAAATTCCCCAAATGTTAACGTGAATTAAACATTCGATCATATTTCCCCGCTTTCATCTTCGATCTCTCGTCCTTCCCGGTGGTTGTCCCAATTCGCCAACATTCTTCGTCAACTTTTCCGATCTTCGGCAGATCGTGAGTATTCTATCTAAATTAATTTTACGAATTGTTCATTTATGCCTTTTGGGTCCTTATACATCGATTTCTTGCTTCTGCACCGAAATTACTTTTGTAAATTCATAATAATTTTGTCTCCTAATTTATTCTTTGATTGGACAAATCTTTTTGTTGGGATTAATTGACTCCTCGCTAAATTTTCATGTTAACATAATTTGTTCATATATCTTTTTCTCGTTGCATGGATTAACATCTTGTATTCAATATGAGCTTTGCTTCTGGTCTCTTATTTCACATACTTTATAGTATAATTTACCATGCACTAAATGCACATATACTCGATCAATTTCTTCAACACTCATAATTTTGATATGGCTTAATTTGTGTCTTTATATTATGCTTATGTTCCGTTGGTATTACAAGTATGAATTAATGTTGCTGTTGTGTGGATGTTTTTTTGTTAGATCTGAAGATGGGTCTGTCATTCACGAAGCTATTTAAGCGCTTGTGTGCTAAGAAAGAGATGCGTATTCTCATGGTTGGTCTCGATGCGGCTGGTAAAACAACCATTTTGTACAAGCTCAAATTGGGAGAAATTGTCACCACTATTCCTACTATTGGTACAACTCAACCTCACCTAGCTAGTTTTTGAAGGAATTAATTATTTTCCAAAGTGCTCTTCTCATTAATCACATCCTCACTATATAGGATACATATTTACAAAGTAAACCCTATACAAATAACTAGAATACAAAATACATACAAAGTGATATTCTAGTCCATAACACCCCCGCAGTCGAAGCGGGAGGAGGTCGAATGCTGAGACTCAAGCGGAAATCTTCAAAAAGTATATGTGGAACGCCTTTGGTGAAGATATCGGCAATCTAGAAGCGAGATGGAACATAGAGAATCCGAACCTTTCCACGATGAACCTATTCCTGAACAAAATGAAAGTCAAGCTCGATGTGTTTAATCCTCTGATGTTGAACTGTATTACCCGAGAGATAAATGGAGCTAATATTATCGCAATAGACCAGAGAGGCATAACTGAGCGGTCGATGAAGCTCCAAGAGCAAGTTACGCAACCAAGAAAGTTCAGCAACCACATTAGCAAAACCACGATATTCAGTTTTTGCGCTAGACCGAGAGATAGTGGATTGTCGTTTAGAGGACCATGAGAGCAGATTACCCCCAAAATAAACACAAAAGCCAGAGGTAGAGCGATGAGTGTCCGGGCACCCCGCCCAGTCAGCGTCCGTATAGGCCAACAGAGTAGTGGACGCAAACAGGTCTAAGGTTAAACCATAATGAGCCGTCCCCTAAATGTATCTAATGATGCGCTTCAAAGCATTCCAATGATCAAGTCTGGGCGCATGCATATGCTTACATACCTGTTGAACTGCATAGGTAATGTTTAGGTGTGTAAAAGTCAAGTACTGAAGAGCACCGGTGTAACAGCCCAGACCCGTCACAACCAAGATACTGTCCGCTTTAGCAGCCGGCATGCCCTCAGGCATCCGCCCCTCACGGTTTTAAAACGCGTCTTGGTGGGGGAGGTATCCACACCCTTATAAAAGAGTGTTTAGTTCACCTCCCCACCAATGTGAGATGTTACAATCCTCCCCCCTTAGGGGACTAGCGTCCTCGCTGGCACACTGACCGACGACTGGCTCTGATACCATCTGTAACAGCCCAGACCCGTCACAACCAAGATACTGTCCGCTTTAGCAGCCGGCATGCCCTCAGGCATCCGCCCCTCACGGTTTTAAAACGCGTCTTGGTGGGGGAGGTATCCACACCCTTATAAAAGAGTGTTTAGTTCACCTCCCCAACATCCCACATTGGTGGGGAGGAGAACTAAGCATGCTTTTATAAGGGTGTGGATACCTCCCCCACCAAGAGGCGTTTTAAAACCGTGAGGGGCGGATGCCTGAGGGCATGCCGGCTGCTAAAGCGGACAGTATCTTGGTTGTGACGGGTCTGGGCTGTTACAGATGGTATCAGAGCCGGTCGTCGGCCAGTGTGCCAGCGAGGACGCTGGTCCCTTAAGGGGGGAGGATTGTAACATCCCACATTGGTGGGGAGGAGAACTAAGCATGCTTTTATAAGGGTGTGGATACCTCCCCCACCAAGACGCGTTTTAAAACCGTGAGGGGCGGATGCCTGAGGGCATGCCGGCTGCTAAAGCGGACAGTATCTTGGTTGTGACGGGTCTGGGCTGTTACAACCGGCTAGACTTCGGTATAGAGTTGGGTCATCAAACGGGGGGGCCGAGTCATCACCAAGCTTAGAGTTGGTGTCAACAGGAATGGCAACCAGATTACACGATCTCATGGCAGCATGTTCAATGATGTCACGAGCATGAGAGGTTTGTGAGAGGAACATCTGATCGTTGCGGCATGTCACAAAGATGCCTAAGAAGAAGCTGAGATCACCTAAGTCGTTCATGGAAAACTCACTGGATAAAGAAGACATGAGATGAGACCGTAAACGAGCATACGAGGCCGTGAAGATAATGCCATCTACGTAGACAAGGAGGTAAGCAGTGCCAGTCCCATTCTTATAGATGAAGAGAGAATTATCGCACCGACTCTGAGAGAAACCTAAGGATAGAACATAATCAGTAAATCTTTTGTACCATGCCCGAGGGGCTTGTTTTAACCCGTACAAGGATTTCTTCAAGAGAGAAACATGATCAGGAAAGTCTCGATGATGAAAACCTATCGGTTAGTGCATATATACCGTCTCATGGAGATTCCCATAGAGGAAGGCATTGGATACATCCAATTGACTGATGGCCCATGGCTGAGATAAGGCAAGAGATAAAACTGTCCCGATAGTTGCTGGTTTGACTAAGGACTAAAAGTATCACCATAATATATACCCATTTGTTGTGTCCGGCCATCGCATATACCATTCTTGCTTTATATCGTTCCAAGAACCCGTCTGATCTGAACTTGTGTTTAAATAACCAAATGCTACGTATAATGTGCAAATCATCACGAAGAGGAACCAGTTCCCAAGTATTATTCTTAATAAGCGCATTAAACTCGTCAGCCATGTCATTTTTTCATTCAAGTGAGGGCAAGGCAGCTTTCGGGTTTTTAGGTATGGTGTGTAGGTTAAATGGTTTCTTTGGTTTGGAAATTCCAAACATGGAATGAGTGTGTATAGTTCAGGTGGGGGTTGGAGTTTGAGAGGACGAAATAGAAAATTAGGCTGGAGGGTTGGCGGGTTGTGAGCTGAGAGGCTGTTGGGTGAGAGTGGCGCTCGGCTGGGCCGAGGGTGAGGGGGGAGCGAGGTGGGGAGGTTTGGGCTGAGTAGGTGTTTGGGCCGAGGGGTTGATGGGAGATGGATTCTTTTGGTCCAATTTGGGGGAAAAGAGAGGCTAGAGAAAGGGGTTTAAGGAATCGGTTAAGAAGCGGTATGTGTCGGGGGGTGGGGCTGGGGGTTGGGGGTGATTTTTGGTGGTAGGGTAAGATAGTCTTGTCAAAGATGATATGGAGAGATATGATTAGTTGGTTGGAGGAGAGGTCGAGACATTTATATCCCTGCTGATTGGAGAGATAACCGAGGAAGACACACAACCGGGAGCGATGGCCAAGTTTGTGAATGGTGGTGGAGGACAGGAGAGGATAATATAGACACCCAAAAACCCGTAGGTGGGTATAGGAGGGATGTCTGTGATATAGCCGAGAGGTGGGGGCAACTTCAAGGTCATGGTGCCAAAAGGTTGGATGTAGGGAGGATTGGGCGAGGAGTGTGCGAACGATGTTGTTGATTGAACAAATCGTACACTTGACTTTACCATTTTGGGACGATGTGTAGGGACAAGATAAACGAAAAACCATGTCGTTTGCGTTGCAAAAGTTTTTGAATTGAGAGTTAGCATATTCTTTGCCATTGTCGCAGTGGAATTGTTTGATTTTTCGTTCAAACTACGTGTATATTAATGTGGAGAATTGGGAAAATTTATTAAAGACATCATATTTATGTCAAATGGGATATGCCCAAAAAAATTAGAGAACTCATCAATAAACAAAATATAATAGCGATGACCAAGATCACTCAAGATAGGTGATGTCCATAAGTCACCATGTATAATGTCAAATGGATTATAAGTAACTGAATTAGAAGGAAGAAAAAGCATATGCACACTTTTGCCAAACACGCAAGATTGGCAAATTTTTTTGTTATTTTTTGAATAAGAAATGGAATTGTATTTCTTGAGATGAAGAAGAGGTTGAGATCCCGGGTGTCCAAGACGACGATGCCATAAATCTTGATAAGTAGCAAGGAAGATAGAAGGAGAATTGAGATAGTCGAAGACTTGAGGGTGGAGAGGATAAAGATCGGCCGAACTATTGCATCTTAGGATAGGAGCCTTGGTCTTGAGGTCCTTAACACAAAAACTAAACATATCAAATTCGATAGATATATGATTGTCAGTTGTTAAACGACGAACATATAAGAGATTTTTAATTAAATTGGGTGCACACAGAATGTTTTTCAAGTGGAGTGGTGGAAGGGTGTGGTTACCTTGTTTGTTCACGGGAATGGTAATGCCATTACTAATAGTAATATTTCGTAAAATGCCAGTGTTATGAACAGACGAAAGGTTACCTAAATTATTAGTCATGTGATTTGTTGCACCCGAATCGAGATACCAGTAGTTGTCCGGGTGGGTTGAGTGTCACCGAGTACATGGAAGGGTCCAATGCAGTTGGAACTACGACTTGATATGTCGGGTACTCAGGAAGTGCACTGCCATAATCTGCACACAAAAAAAAAAAAAGATTTGGACGGGCGAGGACTGAGGATCCCCGGGGCTGAAGATGGCAAGGTAGCATTGGTAGGAAACGGGCAAGGAGGTGGCGCAGGATGTGGTGCCAAAGCCTAAGTGGGGCGCTGCCAAGCCTGTTGTATTGGGGCGGCCCACATGTAATTAGGGGACCATGGGGAAATCTGCCTAACACCAAAAGGAGGAGCTGGCCGTGATATTGGAGCTGCCTCTACCTACGCCGGTTATTCCGGCCCTTGTTGCGGTTACAGTTTTGGATGCGGCCAGTGGGTGGTGCCGCTGAGGAGGAAGAGCCAGCACCAGTCGGAGCTGTGGATGCAGACGCTTGAAGCGTCTAACCAGCGGCCTAAGCCGATTGAAGGGCCTAACTTGCTTTCCTCATTTCTCAAGCAAGAGTTTGGAGCGGGCTTCATAAAAATCAAGGAGGGCTACGGTTTGTTGCAAAAACATTGCGATCCCCTCGTATTGTTCAGAAGATTGTTGGATATGTTATCGTATATCCATGTGAGAACAACAACATCAAGCCGCTCCCATTCGGCAGTGGATTTTTCATGGGCAACCTTAGCAACGACTTCGGTGGGAGCGACAATTGTAACCCTAGGAAGAAGGTGATTCAAAACTTGGTAAGCACGAAAGGTGGTCTTGAAAAGTTCAGACCACTAGCCATACTGTTGAGTACCGAGTTCGAGGGTTACGGGAATAAGATTGTGGATGTTAGTCACCGCAACGGCAAGGTGGAATTTGTTGTCCATGGCAACAAGAGAAAGAGCGACGGAAGGGCTGATCCCCAATGGGCAAAGAGGGCGGGAAGGGGGAAGAAAACGGTAGGAGGGAATTATCGTAATTTAGGAGAATGATACCATGAGAGAATTAATTATTTTCCGAAGTGATCTTCTCATTAATCACAATCTCAATATATAGGATACATATTTATGAAGTAAACCCTATACAAATATCTAGAATACAAAATACATACAAAGTAGTATATTGTAGATTTGTAGTCTATTAGTTTTTGTTAAATGCAATATATTTATGTCACAATCACCTTGAGACTAAGTCGAAGGAGCCAAAAACAACTTAACACCTACTACCGTTTCGACATTCATGCATTTCATTCATAAATGAACAGCTAGATATTTGTGAAACATATTAGTTTTGAGTGACACCCAACATTTTTAATATGCCTAGTTAGCGGAACCTAATAGAGCTAACTAGAATCATATTGTGGCAGGATTCAACGTGGAGACTGTCGAGTACAAGAACATCAGTTTCACTGTATGGGATGTTGGTGGCCAAGACAAGGTAATCTAGTGATCTAGTCTTCTAATTATATATCATGCACCTACGGAAATTAGCTAGATGTTCTTCTTTAGATACGCATACCCACTTTTTTATTTTCTTTACAAGTACTTAAGTTGTAGTGACATAATTAAGATTATCATTGCTATTATATTATCCGTACGTGTAATGATAGTCAAACAGTAATTAATTAAGCAGTGTTAATTTACGGGTGGGTCCTTAATAACACAGTCAACTCATACATGAAAATGACAACCCACCAGCTAGCTTTTCACCTCTGTCTTGAAAGAAGGAATTTGATGCTGCAGATAAGTAATTAGATTTAGTTGTTTACAGATTCGACCTTTGTGGAGGCACTACTTCCAGAACACGCAGGGTCTTATTTTTGTGGTTGATAGCAACGATCGTGATCGTGTGGTTGAGGCAAGAGATGAGCTACAGCGGATGCTTAATGAGGTACGTACATGCATACTCTACGTTGCTCGCCCACCTTAAATTTATACAGCGGGCCAGCTGTCAACGGACATATATTTGTTATAGGATGAACTGAGAGATGCTGTATTGCTTGTGTTTGCCAACAAACAAGATCTTCCAAATGCTATGAATGCAGCTGAGATCACGGATAAGCTTGCTTTGCATTCTCTTCGACAGCGACATTGGTAAATTACTCAACTTATTAACAAAATGCTAGTAATATATATATATATATATATATATTTTGCTCTTAATGGATGGATCCTTTTCATCTAATCCAATCAAATTAACCAACAAATTAGATGTTACAATTTTAACCTATTTACATTTGAATAGCTCTAATCAGGGTTGTGTTTTTTATCTCTAACGGGTGAAACAAAAACTAATATATAGCTTTAAAGGAGATTCATCAAACGGGTCCAACTGGTCGCACAAGTGTAACACTAGCGCCTGAAACCTCTTGAATTATTTTATTTGAATTATTTTATTTTGATAATTGGATTGATTTTTTTAAATAATAATTTTGGTAATTAATCAGTTTTGACACACATATCATATAGATATATACATAACATATATATATGTACATATATGGTAAACAAATCCCTTTATGTTGTTTACTTATAAAGTTGATTAATTAATGTTATTTTACATGTAAATTATTTCATTTGACATTTGAAACATAGGAAATGATTGGTTCCCCACCTCCTCATTTTTATGTGTTATTTAAAAGAAAATTTGGGGACCGGAGAACCAACCTAAAAACTAATATCTTAAAAAACATTATGTTGTTTTATTTTAGAAATGATTAATTAATATTAGTTTACATGTAAAGTATCTCATTTCACATTTGCAACATAAAAAATAGATTGGTTCGTTGGTTCCTCATTTATTTAGGGTTGCCCATTGAACCTCCCTATATATATACCCTCTTTATATATACATATATATCAATAAGATAATTACAAAATAAGACAAGCTATAGCAACTAGAGTTATCTAATGCTAATATCCCCCACAAGCAAGACACTGGTGGACCGAGGAAGAGCTTGTCCCGAAAAAATTCAAACCGAGTCCAGGAAAGGCTCTTCGTAAAGATAGTCACAACTTGAAGCTTTGTAGGAACAAATTTTGTATGAAGTTTACCTAAGATGACAAGATCCCCTGATGAAGTGATATTTTGAGAACCATTCTGAGCCACTAATTTTCAGGGGGGAAGCATTCAAATTCATGGGGGGAATTCCTTATTATATATATATAGTAAAGTTATTCTAAAAAAACACTTTCACCTAAGAAGGCTAGGAAGCAATCACATGCTGACACGTGGACAATAACACACTAACACACTGTATCCAGTGTGTTAGTGTGTCAGCATATTTTACTTTTTATGCATTGTGTTAGTGTGTTATGTACACATGTCAGCACGTGATTGCTTCCTAGCCTTCTTAGGTGAAATGGTTTTTTTAGTTGAACCTAAACCTATATATATATGTATGTATGAGTAACCCAAATGGTTTCTACGTAGTGGTAGCCATGGCACGATGTTCAGCCTCACAACTTGACCTAGAAACTGTTGGTTGCTTTTTAGCATTCCAAGATACAAGATTCTCACCAAGAAAAATGGAATATTATAATCATATGTAGAGCGCATGGTCTCAATGTACCGGGCCTAATCAGAATAGGATTACCCCAGGATGGAAGTGTGCTTTGGTTTTTGAAATGTGAGCCCATAGTCAATGGTTCCTGTGAAGTAGTGAAGGATCCTTTTAACGATTTGATAATGTTCAGTTGTAGGAGCTTGTAGAAACTGGCTCACTTGATTGGGTGAGTACGCCATGTCTAACCGAGTGATGGTTAAGTATTGAAGAGCTCCCACAAGAGACCAATAAAGGTTTGGGTCTGAAAATGGCTCACCCGATGATGTTAAAATAGTAGTGGTGGCTAAGGGTGTGCCCTCAGGTTTGTTTAACTATGTCATGAGCACACTTGGCCCGATTGAGATACAAACCATTAGTTGCGTATGTGGCTTCCAATCCAAGGAAACAACTTAAGTTTCCAAGATATTTAGTTGTGAACTTGGTATTTAAGCGAGAAATAAACAAAGTGATAACAGCCTCTTGACTTTTTGTTAGAATTAAGTCATGAACATATACCAAAAGATTAAGGATGCACGAGTCATGTTGAAAGACGAATAAAGATAGGCCAGTCCGACTACATGTGGATCCATTATTAAGTAAGAATATGCTTAACCTTTGGCACCATGCCCGATGGGCTTGCTTGTTTTAATGGCATACATGATTAGGAAGTTGAGGAGTAAAGAAGACCGGTGGTTATTCCATAAACACTTTTTCACTAAGTGAGCCATGAAGGAATGCAATCATTCACGTGAGTTAATGTAGTTTCCAGCCATTTATGATAGCTAGAGACAAGACAATGTGTATGGTTGATGCGTTAACAATTGATCTGAATGTATGGGAATAATCTAAGCTAGGAACTTGCATAAACCCTAAGTGACGAGGCGAGCTTTATAACAATCAACTGTACCATCAGAGTGATACTTGGTACGATAGAGCCACTTTGAACCTACAATGTTGACACTATCGGACGTGGAACTAATGTCCAAGTATTGTTGAGTTGAAGAGCATCCATTTCCGTATGCATCGCTTGCACCCAATGTGGGTGTTTTTAGCAGCTTTGAAACTCTTTGGATCCCGACTCTGTATTATAGTTTTAGCAAGATTTGATCGAGTGATTGGTTTAAAGATCCCAGCCTTTACCCTTGTTATCATAGGATGGCTAGCATGAGCAGTATTATATGGAGCAGTAGAAGAGGTGGCGACTGGTGCAGAAACATCTATTGAAATGTTGGGCTAGTCTAGATTGTTTTGGGCTTGGAGTCTTCAATTTGCTGGGCCGAAGTGGGCTACTCTTGAGCATGCGAAGGGCTAGACGGTTCATCGTCACTGGGGCCAACTATATGGGATTCTTGAGTAATTTATTGAGGAGTAGATGGTTTTCCTTCATTAGCATTCGCACAAATCTTGCATTGCTTCGTGGAAGTGGAGTTAGCTCCTGATGGGACTTTTGGTCCGAATGCATTGTTATTTTTAATGACACCATCAAAAATGTAGTATTAATCAAGGCGAAATAGTCGATGATTTCGTGACCCCTGAGAACGGAAAGTTATCTTCATCAAATTTTGCATGACGGGTGATATAAACTCTGCTTGTTCTGGGCTCAAGGCATTCAAACCCTTTGTATTTTGAGCTATACCCCAAGAAGATGCACTAGAGGCTACGAGGAGCCAATTTGTGATTGACATAATCCTACAAGTAAGGAAACACCCGAAACCCAAATGTACGAAAAATTTCATAGTTGAGCAGCTGATAAAACAAAATTTAAAATGGTTATATATTCTTAAGTACCTTAGTAGGAAAATGATTTATAACATATACGACAACACTAGATGCTTCAACCCAAAACGTTTGAGGAACCTATCCATTAAAAAGCATTGATAAACCAATTTCCACAATATTTATATATCACACCCCGGTTTCCTAGCTGGAGCGTGACCTTTGGATCATATCGGTCTTAGATAAAGTATACATTGTTAGTCTTATTTGGAAGCTTACAGTTACAAAACACGAGATACAATATAAACACAGTTCACAAAAGAAACCACTACCTCTAGTGGTTTTACATCAATATTGTCTTGGTACTAAAAACAAATATAAAAGTATCTTTCTTACGCACTACTAGGATCAAAATATAAAAACAACACAAGGCTTCTTCTTAACACTCTCACTACAAACTCCAACACTATCTTCACTTCCCTGAAATACATGTTTAAAACATCATGATAAAGCTGGTGAAACCAACATAATCTTACAAATATTAGAAAAACACGTATGCTAATAATTCCGCATACAAACCAAATATTTAAAACAATAATCGTTTGCACATCTTGAGCACTGAATACAGATAAAACCATTAATCTTAGGTTAAATATCTTTCATGCATGCATTCTTTCATATATTATGGATCCATATATGTGTGTGTGCGCATATATATATATATATATATATATATATATATATATATATATATATATATATATATTATATATATATCTTAATCCTAATAGAGCACTAAAATGGTTGCAAGATGTCTTTATTTTAGAGGGTCCACATCACAACTGGCACATGTCAAACTCATAATCAATAACAATTTTAGTAAATCATCAATTATAACTAATTACCAATTTTGTCCAAATTAAACATTTATTTCAAAAAAATTGACAAAATTCAGATTTGATAAAGTTACTAAATAATTTGAGTGTTTGTAAGAAATTTAATCAAAAAATTGTCAAATATAATAAATTTCTTTAATTTATTAAATTATAAATTTATAGTTATATAAGAATTTTACGTTATTTATAATTTTCAAAATTCTCTTAATCTTTTTTTTCTTTTATTATTTTGTTTAATATTATGAACATAAATTCAGCCCGTGTAGTACACGGGTTACTAACCTAATATATATATATATATATATATATATATATATATATATATATATATATATATATATATATATATAGGGTTAGGTTCAAATGAGAACTTTTTGTTTTGAGAACTAAATCTCAACCATTAATTTCAGTTGGGGACCACTACAATTCATGGGAGGGGGGTATATGTAAATATAACTAGTGGCTTAAAATGGTTCTCAAAAGTTCTCTCAACCAATTAGTTCTCAAATGATCCTCTCCCTATATATATATATATATATATATATATATATATATATATATATATATATATATATATATCTTTATCATGCAAATCAGTAATATTATAAAATAGGTGTAAAAGGATGCTTAACAAGATTATTAACTAACATATGTTTCTAAATATAGCAAGTTTCTTATCTTTGATGTTCTTAGTCATTAAGCCTGTAAATCATCCCATATCTTAACGGAGTTCTTTGTTGCATCTCACTTGCCAAGATCAGCAGGTTCTCAGTGATGAACTGTATCAAAAAATTGATCCAAGTGCGTGTGCAGGTCTAAACCTACCAATACAAGATCCCGACTTTAACGAATATCCTAGTCAGCGAATTAAATATTCAATGTGTCATCTTCATAGCTTTTAAAATTCTTAGTAACATATTCTGAGGTCAGAATGCTTCATTGACCAACAACTTACCAAAGCATTCATTTTTATAAAAAAACTCAAATCTGACCAGAATCATTTTCCAGTAGATACGGACCCGTCCCATCTTCTAATTGAGACACCCAGATGGTCCAATTAGACAACAAAACATGTTGTTAGACGATTGTCGACGCAAACTACCCCGCATGCATAAAATCTAAACGGTTCACTTCGAGTCCGAAGCTAGAATTTGCAATTTTCTTATTTTTCTATTTGTGTCAATTTCGTGTGGGTTGTTCTCAAATCTCAACAATACTCAAAATGTGATGTATTACACATATTTTAGTGTGCTGAAAACTCAGTTTAATCAAACTTGATGTTCATGGTTCATTAAGACAAAAAAACAATAAATTTTGAACTCGAAGTATAACTAAAGTCAACTCCTCAAGTACTCATGGGCTTTTGTGACAAAATCAATCTCTAACCAAAATGCTCCTAATGTAGTATTTCTTCTCTACATGCAATCATCTAACCATCATAAAATCCATTTCTAGCCTCAAAAACCTAAAATGGATAAATTAACATGCACGTACAATCTAACCTCTCTATAGCCGTTTATTGTCTAAGAGAATACTCCCAGGACACTTGACTTTCTTATCTTGTTGCTGTAACAGAAGTTAAGAACATCAAGCACTCCATATCTTGGGACTTAAAAGCTTACCTTAGCTTCAAATGGGATTGGAGTTCTTTAATGGAGAAGTTGTAGAGCGCTAGAAGTCGTCGTAAGGCTTGGAAGTTAAGAGAAGCAGAGAAAATGCACAATGAATGAGCAAAATAGTCAAACTATTGTCTTTAAACACTTTTGCCTTGTTTCCATCAAATTCGACCCCTCCTAGTAAAAGCACCCCCAGAAGATCAACTTTACTTAAATGAGACGTGCCATCCTCTTCCGAGTAGCGCATCCAACCCGGACATAAACCCATGCCAAGCGGACCGTCCCATCTAGGACACTCCCAGACGGTCCGCTTAGACCCTTTAACCAAAATTCTCATTTTTATTATCTTCTTAACTTTGGCTATTCGGGTATGGGTTTTAGTAGGGTTTTCACAGTTTATGTTTTCGTTTAATGTGCCCATTTTTGGTGAGTGTACGGGCAAGTCATTTGATGAAACGTGCCATTCTCCTAAAAATGTGTAATTTGGCGGTTTACATATTTAGTGCCTCCATCCCTTTGAAAGACATCAATGTTTCTATAAAATTGAGTTTGGACAAAACCAAGAGAACGTGGAATAATCATCACCAAAGTCTACATGATCCAAATAACCATGTGTAGCGGTGATCGGTGATGGACCCCAAAGGTCGCGATGCACCAAATAAAGAAGGTGTAAATCTTGTTTGGTGTTATCACCAAATGGAATTCGGTGACTTTTAGCCATTTGACATGTAGAACACACAATAGGTTTAGGCAAAATAGATGTAACATCCACAAGTCCCACCTTGTTTAAACAGGGATGCCAAAGTTCAAATGAAAGTTTATTTTTTTCCATAAGAAACCAAAGTAAATGCTTGAATGAGAACTCATTCGACACATATAGCCCTTGTTCATACCGAATTTGAGCGAGAACTTGTTTGGTGATTCAATCGTGAACATAAAAATAGGGCTGTGAAAATAAAACATCCACGTTAGTATCAGGTGTGAGTTTACTAATGGATAGCAAGCTTTTGGTTATATTTGGGACCCCCAAGATGTCACATAAATTTATGTTATTGGAAGTAGTTGAATGTAGTTTATAAGATATAGGGAGAGAGTTACCGTCTACATAATTCACATTAGCATTACTGACCATAAGGAGAGGAGTAGGCTAAGTTGTCCTTATTGAAGCTATGCCCCCTCCCATCTTTCTACTTTGATACCATGTGTGAGTTATGGTAAATGAATCTTTACCCAATTAGGGTGAAGGGACTTTGATATATATATATATATATATATATATATATATATGTATATAACATTTACACGTTGGTACAAAAGAATGAGATAATTACAAAATAAGACAAACTATAGCAACTAGAGTTATCTAATCCTAATATCTATCAAATATCTCATACTAAATGGGGGAGTTCACATATATCTCTTTTGTAGTATGTTGCACACTTGAGTCAAGGAGAAATAAAATTAAGAGTAGAGAATGATTGTTATGGTGCAAGTGTGCAACATGCTGCTAAAGAGATACATGTGAACTTCCCCATTTAGTAGGAGGGATTGGATAGCGATGAAGAAGAATATGAACAACATTTGAATCATTTTATCTTTGTTGCATAAGGCACAACCCTACTTGGCCCAATGGATTTAATATTGAGGAGAAAGAATACAAATAAAATTCTAATTGCGTTACGTTGGTTGCTGAAGACACAAAACCACTAAATGCTAATGAAAGCTAGATTGCCGTAGAAATTTTTATAGAAACCAATGAGAACTATTTGATAAATGAGGGTAGCTTCACATCATAAAGTGTCTCTGAAGAAATAATCTTAGATTTTTCATCATAAAAACATACTTTAAATAGATTGTCAAATATATCGAAAAAGAAATATGATATTAAAGGAGGAAAAATCACGATTTATACATGATCTTAACACCATCATGAAAACATTAAGATGTTGAGGTTTTTGGTGATTTAGTCTCGTCAAGGTAATTATAATGTAATTGAATTTGCTTAAGACCAAATATGAAATAAGAATAAACATTGAATGAGTTTCATCGAAGACACTAGAAATCCCTATAGGCCGAGGGGCAAGGAAAAGAGTTGAGTAGATGAAGCTTGATGCGAGGGAAAAGCAAAATGGAGTGCACACTCATTTGAGAATGTTAGTATGATGCACCTACATCATGAGGGTCCATCGAAAACACTTGTGGTACCAAGGTCTCCTTGGTAAGTAATTTCGCATCACAATTGGCAATGGATAACAATTTTGAGCTTCAGTGGTAATTTTTTATTTTGGCAGCAACATAGTGCATCAATAGCAAAATTTATACGTCTGTACTAACTAACTCTGCTACTACTAGTGGTATAACTATCAATAGTTATACCAACTAAATAACCGGCCAACTGAAAAATGTTGCAATGGTTCAACCCACATGGAAAGGATTTATTTGGTCTGCTTAAGAGACATATTTGTTACAAAAAATGTGGCGCTTGACCCCTCGCAAGCCGCCGCTACACCGTCATATTTGCCCATCAGCACATGATCTGATAAGAGATAACAAACATAGCGGAAACTAAAACTTTATAACCTTTCACAGTTTACACAACGGAAACATAATATAATACAAGATAGACTAAAACATAAGCTAGTCATCATTGCTGGCTAGCAGTCTTCACTATCGACGTCTACATAGTAACCTTGCCTCGGCTGCTTGATGCATCTTTAGAACCTAATATACATACTTTTAACAAGTCAGCTTACGCTGGTGAGTTCTACCTTTTAGTTCAAAATTATTTTAAGTAACATCGGTTTTAACAACAGATTTATCACATATAAAATCCAACACATAATTATTATAGAAGTATAACCTCATGATCTTGCCTGTAACGCTAGACACAATTTCGAGGTCACAATATTTAATTAATGCTTCGGTTCTCCATGAAAAGTCTACTCGCCACTGCACTAGTCGTCCCATCTAAGATAAATGTAGCTCCGTCCATACATGGTTCCCTAAGCCAACACTATAGGGAAGCCACACCTCTTTCATTCTTCTATCTTTTAGGAAAAGTCCACTTGCCACTGGAATCGTCATCCCATCTTGGCATAAGATAGTTGTTACAATGACCAACTGCAGCTCCATCCGTACACGGTTCCCTAAGCCACCATTATAGGGAAGCAGAGACCCTCCATTCTTAACCAGTAACCTTATGCTTAACTCTATTAGGTCATTTACTTGTCTTAATGACTTAATTCCCAACCATGTACACTACCCACCCCTACTCAAATGCCCAAATGCTTTAGGTTTGTTAGTAGATAATGATAAGGCATTCATACACTACAACTAATGAGCAACCCCAAATTTACCATTAGAGTATATATATATATATATATATATATAGAGAGTCGAGTTAGCCTACATCCAGCAAAAACGCTACATCCATTGCGGATTCATCTGGGGCATCCATCAAGATCATCCAACAGCCAGGATCTATGGTGTTTCCGCCTATGGTGTTTTCGGTGGGGGAAAAAAACACCATAGGCGGAAACACCATAGATCCTGGCTGTTGGATGATCTTGATGGACGCCCCAGATGAATCCGCAATGGATGTAGTGTTTTTGCTGGATGTATTTTACCCTAACTCTCTCTCTCTCTCTCTCTCTATATATATATATATATATATATATATATATATATATATAGGGGAAGGATCCTGCGAAAACACCCCTTTTTTGTGAGAACTACGTAAACAAATCTAAAACCTACATAACTTTCTCATACGTTAATATTTTTTTTTGAAATTTGCACCAAAAGTCTTAAAATTATATTATCTTTAATCCTATAAAAGTTTTAAAAAACTTAATGTTTTTTTTTATTTTTTTTAAATATTTTTTTGTGTGGTGCACATGTGCATCACAAAAAAAAAACTCATACTTTTAGTATGAGTTAATATATTTTTTTTCTTAGTCGCACCATATGTCATATATTTTCATCATTTTTTTGCGTTTTTATTGAATGATGCACATGTGCATCATACCAAAAAAAAAACGCTCATACATGTGATATACATTAATAGTTTAAAAAGAAATTGCACCCTAAATCCTATAGTTGTGTTATCTTTAGATTTAAAGAAAAAAATAGCATTTTATAACTTTTTTAATTATATGATGCACATGTGCATCACACGGGAAAAAAAACACGTTCAGTTTTTTTTTTAATATTTTGCTCCAGATTTAAAGATAACGTAATTCTAAGACTTTTGGCGCAAATTTTATGAAAAATCGTTAACGTATGAAAAAGTTACGTGAGTTTTAATATGTGTTTTCGTAGTTTTCACAAAAAGATGTGTTTTCGCAGGATCCTAACCCTATATATATATATATATATATATATATATATATATATATATATATCGGATTGTACAACAACGTATCCACCACACTTCTGATATACCAGGCAACTTATATTATTATAGGATATACCAGCGACGTATCGACTACATAATAATATCGTAAATGCATCACATATTCTCATATATGAATACATATTCACTATATGTATACTAATAATTCTCTTATCACAAAGCAAGTAATACACATATCACATTATAATAAATCTAATTGCATAACAACACATATAAGCAACTGGAAGCAATTTCATAACATAACACGTATATATCAATACCCAATTATCAATTGAATACATTTTCATAATACCGTATGTATACTAGCCCGAAAAAAATTAAAACATTTAAGAGTGGGCTCGTAGAACTCACTATATTTAAAAGAGGGCTTGTAAACCTCACCTTATTTCTTTACGCGTTTACTTGAGCAAAATCTTAGTTATGACCCACAATTTAAACCCAATAGCGTATCGAATTGCATTAATGCAAAGCTTTATATTATAAAGACTTCATATGTTTATTTCTATACTTTATTATCTTAATAATATCTAGTTATTAAGACTAGCCATTTCAAATGTCAAAATGACCAAAATGCTCTTTGTAGGCAAAATACCCTTTTTAATGATATATGACAACGCACATTTCTATAAGTAAACGCTCACTTCGGGATCACCCAGTGAGGTATGTCAGGTCCTGGTTGAGATTTATAAGACACCCTTTCTATGCCAGAAGCCCCAGGGTAAAGGCGCTTACCTTTCCGGTCAACACGAACTTCTAAGTTTGAACTCATATATACTTAACATATATATATATATATATATATATATATATATGTATATAGGGTGAGGTTCATTGTAGACACCCCCATAAGTGTAGACAGATAGACACCCTATTTCACATGTGAAATTAGTTTATTTCGCATGTGAAATTCAATAAAAAAACTTTTTTTTAGATTTTATGTATATAAATAAATAAAATATAAGATACACAATGAGAATTGTGAGAAATTTAATTCATGAATGATTACGTAATGAAATCTATGATGCACATGGCTTGATTTTGGAAAAAAAAAAGTAAAACGAAAGGATCAGAATGGGTGTGCGTAATCTGCATCATCATGAATAAAATTTTTCACAATTCTCATTGTTTATCTTAGATTTTATTTATTTATTCACATAAAATCTATTAAAAAAAGTTTTTTTTATTGAATTTCACATGCGAAATAGAGTAATTTCACATGTGAAATAGGGTGTCTACCTGTCTACACTTATGGGGGTGTCTACAATGGACTTTTCACTATATATATATATATATATATATATATATGTATATATATATATATATAAATGTTCTAAAACCAAAAACCAAATCCCAATTTTCTCCCTGATAGTTCAATATTAAATAATTATCTTTCAAAACCCTAATTTGACGTAACTATCAAATAATTACCACAAATATTTATAATATGAAATGAACTTATTGGCTCGTTTCTCGCAACATGCATGGGTGCAAATCGGATTGATTCCACCCACGTGATTTTCGATTGGCAAATCATCATCATGATAGTAGCAAACATGTTTCGGTCGATCCATTGCAGAGAAGTGAATCGATAATACACAAGAATGACAAACAAGAATAAGAAAATCGATTATGTAATCAAGAGTGAATACAAAACCGACGTACACACATACTTCTGACCTTTTGTTCGACTCTCTATATACAGAAGATTGAGAAACCGTCACAACCCAGATTTCTAGGAGCTTTACACGGCGTTAACAGTTATAAAAAACTGCTTAACACCGTAATCAAATCCAAGGTAATCGGCTGGGCTCAATCTTGACACAAGACCACACTTGTTGCTTAGGGTGGGCTAGTCCACTAAGGCCCAAATACCCTCTAAACTTAAAGCAACTTATTTGACCCACTTGACCCAATAGTCTAATACACAATAAAACACAAATTAAAATAGATGTTCAAGACTAACTAAATAATAATAAAACTAACAGAACTTAGGGCTTTTATTTATAATATTATATTATAATATACCTTAAAAGATTAGCCCCCAATTTGACCCCGTTTGTTCAATTTTGGCAGAACAACCTTACGAGAACCCTAACATTGACATTTCCTAAATAAATACCAAAGCTTCCCAAAGCATGAAATTAACTTAGGTATTTCCTAAAACATGATACCTTAGGAATACCTATAATAATTTAGATCATAATTCTTTCCAGATTACCCAATTTCAGCGAAATAAACTCAAGAACCCTAATTATTATACATTTTTAGAACTCTAATCTAACAAGCATATTAATTAAAATTGATAAAGGGCTATTGTTGAGCATACCTAATAATGGTTGAAAGAATATGGCCTCCTAACTCCTCCTCGTTTGCTCGAATTTGTCCGATGAAGTTTCCAGTGGAAATGAGGGTTTTTGGGTGAAGAATCAAGTGAATTGGCGAGATAATATGTCGAATTAAGGTTTCCTTTTATAGCTAGCAGGTGCGCCTAAGGGTGTTACACGTGCTAGGGTGACTAATTGGCAAAAAACTACGCGTAGGTTGGTTAATCGTGCACATCCAAGTCGTGACTAAGCTGCTGGTCACGATCTGATTCAATTTGGGTAAGCATCGCGAAGCTCTCCCTGGCTTCCTTCGCGATGCGTGATGATCTTTAGGGATTTGACAGTTTTAGTCTCTCTTGTTTATTTAATGCACTTTAACCCATAGACTCCTATCCATTTGTTATTTTATGCTCTAAAACACCTTAGGATATATTTCTTATGATTTCTAAGGTTCGGGACACGCATAACAAGAAATATAAACACGTATATATGTATATATATATATATATATATATATATATATATATATATATATGGAGAGGATCATTTGAGAACCAATTTGATTTGAGAACTAAAAAGAACTAATTTGAGCCACAAGTTTATTTACATGTATCCCCCCTCCCATGAATTATAGTGGTCCCCCCTGAAATGTGTGGTTGAGATTTAGTTCTCAAAAGTTCTCAAAACAAAAAGTTCTCATTTGAACCTAACCCTATATATATATATATATATATATATATATATATATATATTTATATAGATATAGGGTCAATAGGTTCAAATGAGAACTTTTTGTTTTGAGAACTTTTGAGAACTAAATCTCAACCACACATTTCAGGGGGGACCACTATAATTCATGGGAGGGGGGATACATGTAAATAAACTTGTGGCTCAAATTAGTTCTTTTTAGTTCTCAAATCAAATTGGTTCTCAAATGATCCTCTCCATATATATATATATATATATATATATATATATATATATATATATATATACACGTCAAATTTTTGGATGTTACAAAAAACACACAATCATTCTTGAAAATGAACTTTTTGTCTTATCCGATTATTAATTCAGCAAATTGGAAAAAAACTTAATCTGAAAAAAGATTACCGTACGTGATTCAGAAAGATATATATGCAAAGAGAAATTAGAAATCTAAACAAAGATTAAAGTATTATGTTAATCATGATAAGTGGTGAATCTGTGAGGCTAACGGGTGTCATCCTGGAGATCCCTAATCTCCTGCTTTCCTCAATTTAGACAAGTCTCACTCACAATGCTGTGACGAAAATGGTAATCCACCATCGCAGTTCCCGAGCTGCTTTCGTGTCGGGTAATGTTCCTAGTGGAAAAAACCGGATATGTGGCTCATGATCCATTTCCCAGTTATGACTCCAACTTCCATGAGTGATATGACAAACAAATTTTGGAGACAAGACTTCAGGCATTGGTAAAAGATTCTCAACCCCACAAAGTGGTGTATACTCTTCGCACACTAATGTCTGAAATTTTAGAGAACGAGACGTTAGAGAAAACCAAGATGTATGGTCAGGGATGCTTCTAGCAAGAAGTTTATGTTCAATAATTTTAGCAACTATAAAATGGTTGATTTAAGACATGTGGTAAGACAATACTATCACATCTTGCCTATCTTGGGGCACTTTGCATAATATAACATGAAAATGGATGAATCCATTTATGTATAAAGTGTGATCGACAAATTTACTTCTTGAAAAGTCTTCAAGCATAATAAAAGGAAAAACCAACCTTGCTTCGAGTAGGCAACCGACTCTCTAAGTTAAGTCATGTAAAAGGAACAAAGTTGTCTAACAACTACTACAAGATCAAGAAAATTCATAAAGAAAATGAAGAACACTCTTAGGAGGTGAACGATACGTTAGAGCAAACCAAGATATATGGGTCGGGGACGCTTCTAGCAAGAAGTTTATGTTCGGTAATTTTAACAACTATAAAATGTTTGATTCAAGACCTTTGGTAAGACAATATTATCACATCTTGCCTATCTTGGGGCACTTTACATAACATAACATGAAAATGGATTAATCCATTTATGTATAAAGTGTGATTGACAAATTTACTTCTTGAAAAGACTTCAAGCATATATAAAAGGAAAAACCAAACTTGTTTCGAGTAGGCAGCCAACTCTCTAAGTTAAGTCATGTAAAAGGAACAAAATTGTCCAACAACTACTACAAGATCAAGAAAATTCATTAAGAAAATGAAGAACACTCATGGGAGGAGAAACAAGTTAGAAAAAGTGTAGAAACAATGCTACTTATTGCTGCAAGAGTGCACTCTAATCCTAGAGCGAGCAAGACTTGTATATTAATAAAATGGTATGTGAATGCAAGACACCAAATATATGACAAGTTTCTTGAAGAGCTTGCATAATTGAAAGAAAATAAAATAGATGACTCTTAAACATATTTGAGTTAGAGAAAAAATGTTATTATTAGACTAGATTGTATCATTTATATTCATTATGTAATTATCCCATAATGTAGGGATATTTAGTAAACATATTGTAATTATATATAGTGGTGGTACATGAATAGAGAGGCAAGGATTTATTCCTAACATGGTATCAGAGCCAAATATTCTCTCCTAAACCTCTCCTCCTCTTTTTCGGCAAACCCTAGCCGCCCACCATCCTCTGCCGTCGTCCTCCCACCCTTTTCTCCTCTCTTTCGGTTCTTGATTCTCCACCATGACCACCACTCACACTCATCCTGCTCTTACAGTCACCAATATCAAGCACTACATCCCTCTCACCCTTGAGACCAAAACCGGAAAGTACCACTCATGGGTGGAACTCTTCAAAATTCATTGTCGTGCTTTCAGTTGCTACGACCACCTGGAACGATCTACCCCACCCTCACCGAAACCCTCCTCCTCGGAAAAACAAGAGCCGGATGCCGACACCAATCTCTGTCAACGGGTCGATTCTGCCGTTCTGCAATGGCTCTATGGTACAATCTCTCCTGAACTTCTCTCCACCGTCTTGAAGAAAGACGCCACTGCTTGTTCTGTATGGAAGACTCTCAAAGAAGTCTTCAATGATAACGAGGGATCTAGGGCTCTTCAACTAGAGCATCAGTTTGTTAATCTCAAACAAGAGTCCTATCCTGACATGTCCTCTTATTGTCAGGCCCTCAAAGAAATTGCTGATCAACTATCCGATGTTAACGCACCCGTGTCAAATCAAAGAATGGTGTTACAGGTGATCTCTGGTCTCAGTGAACAATATGATGGTGTGGCTATGTTAATCCAACAGACTTCTCCACTCCCAGATTTTTACGAAACTCGATCCCGGTTAATCCTCAAAGAGTCTCGCAAAGCCCGCCAATCATCCACACTGTCGGCCATGCACGCCATGCAACAACCATCCACTCAAGGGGCTTCCGCCAACTCTTCTTCAACATCCGGCGGCGAAGTCAGGGGGTATTACCCTGATTCCGGTCGTAACAGTGGCCGTGGTGGCGGTCGTGGAGGCGGTCGCGGGGGCCAGAATTATAGGAACCGCAACTCGGGCAGGGGAAACGGGTACCGTGGCCGCGGACGTGGGGGAGGGGGTTCACCTTCCTTCATGTACCCTCAACCACCCGTTGGCTACAGTTGGCAGCTATGTCCCAACCCACCACCCTGTCTGCACCCTACGGCCCCTACACAGTCATATGCTCGAGGGACTCCTTCCAGTGCTCCAGGAATTTTAGGTCCACCGCCACAGGTTTACTATGCTAACGCTGCTCCAGAGGTGTTTCACACTCCTACTCACTTGCCATAGGGAACTCACACCAACACTTTGCAACCAGACAACACGTGGTATCTAGACACGGGTGCTACCAACCATATGGCTCATAATGCAGGTATACTACACTCTTATGTTCATAATAGCAGGTTGAACAACATCGTAGTTGGTAATGGTGCCACCATCCCAATCCACGGCACCAGTTCTACTCACCTTCATACTCCACCTACTTCCCTTAAGCTTAACAACATTCTTATCTCTCCTCAAATAATAAAAAATCTCCAGTCTGTTCGTCGCCTTACTAAAGATAACGATATTTCCATTGAATTTGACGCTTTTGGTTTTCTTGTGAAGGACTACCGGACGCGGACACCCATCCTCCGATGTAACAGCACCGGAGAGCTCTACCCCTTTCAGCCTCAACACATCACCAACTCATCTCCCTCTGCTTTTGTTGCTACTTCGCAAGACATTTGGCATTCTCGTCTTGGTCATCTTGGCTTTTCTTTATTACGTTTTTTGCATTCCAATAAGAACATTAATGTATCGAATTTATCGAATAAATGTCTTTGCCATTCATGTGTGCTTAGCAAACATATTAAATTACCATTCTATGATTCTGTTTCGAGTACATCTTCGGCATTTGATATCGTGCACAGTGACCTATGGACCTCCCCGGTTCAAAGCTCGGGAGGCCACAAATATTATGTCTTGTTCCTTGATGATTACACAAATTACTTATGGACATATCCCTTGTCGCAAAAGTCCTCGGTCTATAACATCTTTCTTCGTTTTCATACCTTCATCAAAACTCAATTTCAGAAAGATATAAAATCTTTTCAATGCGACAATGGGACGGAATATAACAACAAAAACTTCCATGACTTTTGTGCTAAAAATGGCATGCAGTTTCGATTTTCGTGTCCTTACACGTCCGCACAAAATGGTAAATCCGAGCGAAAAATTCGATCTATCAATAACATCGTCCGGTCTCTCCTCACCCATGCCTCCCTTCCCGATTGCTTTTGGCATCATGCTCTTCAACACGCCACTTACCTCCTCAACATTCTACCATCCAAAACCAAATCACTCCTCACCCCCACCTATCTTCTTTTTAACAAACATCCTTCTTACTCGCACCTCCGCACTTTCGGGTGCCTATGCTATCCGCTCATCCCCTCTACCACAATCCACAAACTCCAACATCGCTCTCTTCCGTGTGTCTTCCTTGGCCATCCGAGCGATCACCGAGGTTTTAAATGTTATGACATGTCCAACCAACGGGTCATCATTTCTAGGCACGTTGTGTTCGATGAGCACACATTTCCGTTTGCTTCCCCACCTAACCCCAATCCGCCTTCCCACAACCTTGATGCAGACCCACATCCTTCGGTTTGGGCTGCCCCGGTGCCCACTACTGCCGCTGACCAACCCGTGGCTCAGCCGCCCACTCCTGCCTCCACATCTTCGGCCCACAGCTCGCCGAACCCCTCCCCTTCGGCCCAAACCCAACCTCCTACTCCTCAGGCCCAATCTCCACCTACATCCCCTCAGGCCCATCAACCTCCCTCCCCCCACCAATCGGGCAGTAGCCCTTCGTCCACTACCGATTCCTCAGCCTCACCAAATACCTCCACCGTACACATACCATCACCCTCTCAACCTCCATCTCCACCCGTTCGAACTATACATACCCGTAGCATGTCGGGCATCTCTAAGCCCAGACAACTCTTTAGCCTTTCTGCCTCCTCTCATCTTCTCGAACCCATTCCTAAAACCCCATCTCAAGCCTTAGCCAACCCTACGTGGCACCGTGCCATGCTTGATGAGTTTACTGCTCTTATGGATAATAAGACGTGGGAGTTGGTACCTCGCACCCGGATATGAACATTGTTCGTTGCATATGGCTCTTTAAACATAAATTTAAAGCTGACGGTTCCCTTGAGCGCTATAAAGCGCGCCTTGTTTGTGATGGCAGGTCTCAGCAGGTAGGTGTTGATTGTCAAGATACCTTCAGTCCGGTGGTTAAACCCGCTACGATACGCACGGTACTTTCCATTGCTCTTACAAACCACTGGGAGATTAATCAGTTAGACGTCAAAAATGCTTTTTTGAACGGGCATTTATCTGAGACGGTCTATATGTATCAGCCACAGGGTTTTCGGCATCCTTCTTTTCCTGATTATGTGTGCAGGTTGAAGAAGTCTTTATATGGCCTCAAGCAGGCACCCCGGGCCTGGTATCAACGCTTCACGGATTTTGTTTCTACCATTGGCTTTCATCACAGCCTCTGCGACCATTCTTTGTTCATATACCGTAAGGGCCATGATACGGCGTACATTCTTCTTTATGTCGATGACATTATTCTCATTACGTCATCTAGCGCCTTAAAAAGGGACATTATGGGTCATTTATCTCGGGAGTTTGCCATGAAGGATCTTGGAGTTCTTTCTTATTTTTTGGGGATTTCTGTCACTCGAGACACGACTGGTTTATTTCTCTCTCAGTCCAAGTATGCTCAGGAGATTCTTGATCGTGCAAAGATGACGAACTGTAACCCTTGTCACACACCTGTCGATACTGCAGGTAAACTCAGTTCTGATGCTGGAGAACCCGTTTCTGATCCTACTCTATTTCGCAGCCTTGCAGGGGCGCTGCAATATTTAACCTTCACACGTCCTGACATTTCTTACGTTGTTCACCAAGTGTGCATGCATATGCACGATCCTCGGGACGGCCATCTTCATGCCTTAAAGCGCATACTACGCTATGTCAAGGGAACCATCAACATGGGAGTTCAAATGCGTGCCAGTTCCGATTTCTCGCTTGTCTCCTACACGGATGCTGATTGGGCCGGGTGCCCTGACACACGACGTTCAACCTCTGGGTATTGTGTATTTTTTGGTGACAACCTACTATCTTGGTCCTCGAAACGTCAGACAACTGTTTCACGATCTAGTGCTGAGGCCGAATATCGAGGTGTGGCTCACGTGGTTGCTGAACTCTGTTGGATACGCAACCTCTTATTGGAACTTGGTCGACCTCCCACACGGGCTTCGGTCGTTTACTGTGACAACGTCAGTGCCATCTTTATGTCTGAGAACCCTATTCAACATCAGTGCAACGTGGCTTGGTTCGAATTCTCCATGTTCCTTCTCGTTTTCAGTATGCTGATATTTTCACCAAGTGTCACACCCCCAAATAACCACTAACGGAGTTCATACCGTTAAGGGGTGCGGCTAGACCAGAATCCACAACCATTAGTTACAAATACTAAATGAATCAGAGTTAGTTCAAAAATCAGTTATAAAGTAAAGTCTCAAATACAACGCAGCGGAATCAAATATTGTCTTAGCACTAACCACGTGCTTTACATAAACATTGTTTTAAAATTCCCAAGTTTAGTTTAAACAAAGATAAATATCTTCTCGTGCCATGCCAACCTCCAGCGGATACTCCTTAGCGATCTGCAAAAGTTTAAACCACGCAAGTGTCAACCTAACGGCTGGTGAGTTCACAGTGGGCTTGTCATGCATTGGCCTGGCCTCATAATCATAAATTGTACCAAGGTATACTTACATAGTATTTGTTTGTGGAAAAACAATGCAAAATGTTATGTCTTAGTTTATAAGGGAATTGTCCGTGACCTACGTCATCGGGTATGAACTAGTTTTGTAAAGTTAAAGTGCTCAACCGATATCGCGGGTAGCTAATCCGTTGTTCCATGCACTAAGGAGGTTTGCACCAAAGCTGACTATAATTTATTGTAGTGGCCGTGCCATCTAGTACTGCGGACCTACGTCATCGCGGATTTGCCTCCCCCGTGTCCTCTCGGGATCATGGTCAGATAGGCTGATATTGTACCTCCGTGCACTCCCCGTGCCACGGGGCGGAGTTTGTCAAACTCCAGTAGATCTACCCAACATCCCCTCGCTTTACAATTAATGGTACAATTTAGTTGAGGACTTTTAAGTTTTCAAGGCATCCTTAGAAATCATGTGATATCATGTGGTTTAGACTTTAACCTACGCTAGCCATATTAAAACGGTTTTCGTTTCAGAAATAGTTTGTTAAGTTTCACAAGTGTTTCCCATAAAACACTTCAAGTTCATCCAATGGGTGCCGAGCACTCCGAGTTTTCACGTTCATCAGGGAGGTGCCTCGCACTCTCGAGTTTGTCAGCATTGTTTTACTTTTAGTTGATCGGTGTGACCCAAACGGGTTCACGGTAACTGGGTTAGTGACACTCACCTTTGGTTGCACTGCTACACTTGCTAATATTCCAAGTATGCTTAATGAAGACCTATGAACACGTTTAGGTCTTAAGTATTAGTTTTGTGTCTAATCTTTACTTAACGTCACTATGGCCCATAACATAGCACGTTGGAACTATGACTCGACATACAGACACACGACACCGATGGTTGATCATCAATAAGGGTTCACATATTACAGAAATCATAGCATGTATCATTATGGCATAATCATGCAAGTCATGGCATAACATTCAAGCAATTTGCACAAGTTTGGATTTTGGTCTCAGTTTCGCTAGCAGTTTCGCTAGTCAGTTTCGCTGTGTGCACGGGCAGCACTTTCGCTAGGCAATACCCGATGACACAGTTTCGCTAGGCTAGTTTCGCTCGAAACTGTTGACACAGTTTCGCTAGCCTAGCTTCGCCCGAAACTGGTTTGAACTTTCGTTCAGGGAATTTCGCTCGATAGATTCGCTCGAGCTGGTCTGGTTGGTTTACCCGGCGACACTGCAGTTTCGCTGCATAGTGTCGCTGGATGAAGATATGCATAGTTTCGCTGGACAGTTTCGCCCAGAGAACACCACAGTTTCGCTGGTCGCGAAAAACATACGGATCAGCCTAAAAATCAACCTAACAGCTTCCAATTTACATGCAATTCATTGTTTAGCATACATAGGCATTTACCAACATAAATTAGTAAGCTTTAACACCTTAAACATGCATTTTGTCATCAAATCACCCAAAATACATATAAAACCCTAAAATGGCTAAAATAGCATAAATCTTTATCATGGATGGATTTCACACGTAAAGTTATCAACTTTATGGTAGATCTAGCAATCCTAAGCAACATATCAGAAGATCTAACAATAATACAGAGATCTAGGCATGCTTTATGAAGAAACACATAGAAAAGCATAGAAAATGGCATAAAGGAAAGGTTTTGAGACTCACGATTCGATCAGGGAATCGAATGGATGTTGTCTTGGGCTGAGATCTTGGTTTCTCTTGATGGTTTTCGGCTGACCAGATTTCCAGAGAAGAATGTGTGTGTTTGTGGTGTAAATGAGGCAAAATAGGAGAACTAGGGTTTATTAAGATTATTTATATCAGGGGCTAGTTTCGCTGGCAGTTTCGCTGGCCAGCGAAACTGACTCTGATTATGAGTAAATCAGGCAATTTAGCTAACTACCGGGCGACACTATAGTTTCGCTCGGTAGTTTCGCTGGAAACCTAAAACATACAATTTGTCACATAATCAAGGATTTACAATTTGTCATGCTATTTGTAATGTTAAATCATGCATTTAAATCACATTGCACATAATGACAATAAACAAATGTACTCATAACATGTATGGGCGGGTTTGTGATCAACCAAAGGACGTGGACGTATTCGGCCTAGTTAAGCATTAGTTACTAAGTTAACACTTATAACGTAACTAACGGAAATGTCTAACGGAAGTAAACCTTGAAATTCTCGGATGTCACACCAAGGGATTGCCTCGCATTCTGTTTGACGATTTCCGGTCTAGTCTAAGCATCCGGTCCCCTCCTCCTTAGACTGAGGGGGTATATTAGACTAGATTGTATCATTTATATTCATTATGTAATTATCCCATAATGTAGGGATATTTAGTAAACATATTGTAATTATATATAGTGGTGGTACATGAATAGAGAGGCAAGGATTTATTCCTAACAGTTATCACTTATCAACGAACTAGATTAAAGAACCAATAAAGGAAAAAGCATCATTAAATAATAAAAAGAGAATGTGAAGACATTCATGAATATCAATACAATTTAATGTAACAACCTAAAATTTTGATTTATATCATTAAAGTCGATGTAGTGTTTATCTGCAGGTATATTCAAAGCACATGCGCAACTTCTGGGGAAGGTCTGTACGAGGGATTAGATTGGCTTTCTAACAACATTGCTAGTAAAGGGAAACATTAGATATCATTTAGACCAAATTCACACTTTTGGTTATTCAGTATCTAAAATATAAAATAATATTTATAATAATCATGATATCAATTATAAATAACGAGGGATGTCACTGTCAAACATGCTAATACATCAATTGAACGAGTTTTGTAGTTTTTTTTTTATTGAAAATGATTAGTAGTTTAAATGTAAATGTTCGTTTCAATCATGTTCAAACATACACACATATTTATATAGATAATATATTGAGATAGATAATGTTTCAGTGAAAGAGATTAATCGTAAACCATTGATTTATTTTCACTATTTGTTTCATTTTATGTACTTTATTTTCGATTTTGTTAAAAGTAAAAAATCATATACATGTGCATATATCATATGAATTTAGACAAATATATATAAGGTTAGGATCAAATGAAAACCTATAAATATTGTGAGAATCACGAAAACAGATATGAGCCACACATCTTAACCACCTTTTAAAATGAATGGTCTAGATTAATTTGAATTTATTTAAGTTAAATTAAAATTTAAAAATCTATTAAATATATAGAAAAATGTACTTAAGTAATTTTCTAATTAAATTGAGATGACATAATACGTGATGTGACATAAATATCTACTTTCCCCCTCCTTTTTATATCGTTAATAATTTTTATACAATAATGATTATTTTTTAAATTACACCATTAAATATGATCTTTTTTATCTTTAATTTTGTTATAGTCTCATTATTTTTTTAATTATTTTTTCATATTTTTTAAATGTATGTTGTTATATGTAGGTAACGAACAATTGCATATGGGTAGCGAACATATACATATGTATAACGAACAGTTACACGTATGTAAAATATTAAAAAATATAAATATTTAAATTTCTCTCTCATTGATCAGTATACACATTTTCTTCTCTCTCATTTTCCGTATACAAATTATCTATTAAGTAAATGCCCAAACACGTTTTCCGCAAACACATTTTCTTGCTACAACTTACAAACCCGCAGCATTGTGTAACAAACATATAAACAAGTATTTACATGGTTGCATGCTCGATATGCATCTGTTACATAATTGTTGTTGTCTATATTGTATGATCGTAGGCATCTTTTACATAGTTGCATCTCTTACATATACATTACATTTTCGTATCAGAGTCCTACCAACTCGTAGTAAAAGGTTACCACCCGTAGAAAACTAAAACCATGATAATAGTAGCACCATAACAATACCAAGATCTCAAAATTACACTTTGGTGTATTTTTTTAATGTATGTAACAAACAATTATGTATGCGTAGTAAACAAATACATATGTGTAACGAATAGTTACACGTATGTAAAATATTAAAAAAAAAATGCATGTTCTTGCTACATCAATGCATTGAGTTCTTACATATTTAAGCATAGTGTAACAAACATGTAAAGATGTTTTTACACTAATAAAAGGGTGTAGGTTGTTGTTAAACTGATGCAAACGTTCTTACATGTAAGAGTCAGTAAGAAAATTATGAAAAAGGGATCGGTAATGAGGAAATCCAAGAATACAGAATTAAATGGTGTATAAAAGAAGTAAAAGAAATGTTCAATCTCACGAACAATCAGGTATGTTTAAAGTAGGATTAAATCTTGTTCCATTCCATATATGTTACATATCACTGCATGCTCGTAGGTATATGTTACATGATTGTTAATATATTGCATGCTCGTAGGCATTTGTTACAGGGTTGCATTTGTTTCATATCTTTACCTATTCAATATAGAAACCTACTAACAAGTAGTAAAATATTACCATGTTACATGTGCACATAATGTTACACACTTGTATCAGGTTCCTGCTACACCAATGCAGTGAGTTCTTACAAACCTGAAGTGTGGTGTAACAACCATGTAAATAGGTTTTTACACGAATAAAAGAGTCTAGGTTGTTGTTAAATTGGTGCAAACGTACTTACACATAGGAGTCAGTAAGAAAAATATGAAAAAATGATTGGTAATGAGGAAATGTAAGAATACCAAATTAAAGGGTGTATACAATAAGCAAAAGAAAAGTTCAATCTCATCGAACAATCAGGTTTGGTTAAAGAAAAATGAATCTTGTTCCATAGATGTTACATATCGCTCGATGCTCGTAGGCATATGTTGCATGGTTGTTAATGTCTATATTCAATGCGTGTAGGCATTTAATATTTTGTTTTACAATAAACATTTATAAAAAAGGTTACAGAAGTTAAAAAAAAGTGAAAAAAAATATATTTTTAAAAAACATAAAAACTAAATTAAAAAAAACTAATAAAAAGTTTTAAAAAATACATTAAATAGTAAAAAAAAAGTTAATAAAAAAGTTTAAAAAAATGTTTAATAAAAGTAAAAAAAAAAGTTATTCAAAAACGTAAAAAATAAGTAAAGAAAAGTAAAAAACATTATATTAAAAACATAAAATATAAATTAAAAAAAACTAGTAAAAAGTTAAAAAAAATAAAAAGTAAAAGAAATAAGTTAAAAAAAAAGACTTACTAAAAAATGTCAAAAATTAAAAGTTAATAAAAAGTTTTAAATTATTAAAAAAATGAAAATAAAAACGTTTAAATAAAGTTCATAAAAAATAGAAAACATTAAAAATAAGTTTAAAAATTATTAAAAAACGTAATAGAAACATAAATGAAAGATTTTAAAAAATATTTAAAACAACTAATCTTGACTAACTAAGATATTAATAGTTAATAATATTTTAATAGTTATTATTTTTTAGTTATATATGTTAAAGACTTTATTGCCCTTTTGTATTAAAATAAATAAAATGGGTTAGATTCCAAATGTGTGGCTAGGAAGTGTTCTTATGGTTCTCACAATAAGTTGGTTCTCAAATGATCCATATCCTATATATATATCTATACATATATATATATAAACATATATATATATACATATATATATATATATATATAGTTCATAAAAATTAGAAAACATTAAAAATAAGTTTAAAAATTATTAAAAAACGTAATAGAAACATAAATGAAAGATTTTAAAAAATATTTAAAACAACTAATCTTGACTAATTAAGATATTAATAGTTAATAATATTTTAATAGTTATTATTTTTTAGTTATATATGTTAAAGACTTTATTGCCCTTTTGTATTAAAATAAATAAAATGGGTTAGATTCCAAATGTGTGGCTAGGAAGTGTTCTTATGGTTCTCACAATAAGTTGGTTCTCAAATGATCCATATCCTATATATATATCTATACATATATATATATAAACATATATATATATACATATATATATACATATATATATATATATAGTTCATAAAAATTAGAAAACATTAAAAATAAGTTTAAAAATTATTAAAAAACGTAATAGAAACATAAATGAAAGATTTTAAAAAATATTTAAAACAACTAATCTTGACTAATTAAGATATTAATAGTTAATAATATTTTAATAGTTATTATTTTTTAGTTATATATGTTAAAGACTTTATTGCCCTTTTGTATTAAAATAAATAAAATGGGTTAGATTCCAAATGTGTGGTTAGGAAGTGTTCTTATGGTTCTCATAATATATATATATGGAAAGGATCATTTGAGAACCAAATGGTTTTGAGAACTTTTGAGAACCATTATGAGCCACTAGTTATATATGAGGAAATCCCCCCCCCCCCCTATTATTTTGATTGGTCCCCCCTTGAAAATTAGTGGCGAGAATGGTTCTCAAAAGTTCTTAAAACCAATTGGTTCTCATTTGAACCTAACCCTATATGGGAAGAGGATCATTTAAGAACCAATTGGGTTTGAGAACTTTTGAGAACCATTTTAAGTCACTAGTTTATATATATGGAAAATCCCTCATTAAATATAGTGGTCCCCACCTGAAATTAGTGGTTGAGATTTGGTTCTCAAAAGTTATCAAAATAAAGAATTCCCATAACTTGAAATAATTTGATATGATTATTCTTGCAGGTTAATGTAATTATTTGACAATAATTATAACCAAAATTTTCCATAAAAAATTTTATTTTATAACTTGACGTAATTGGAAATCATAACAAGAAACATATATAAATATTCAATTGAACAATAAAAATAATAATAGACATTATTATTTGATCCAATGTTCAAAGCTTTATTGATATATTTTCTGAAATAAATTATTTTCATTTTATGACGTTTCCTTTATATATATTTGAACATAAATATAATCATTAAACAAACATATTTATTTGAACAATAAATACTAACGATCGGGTTTTTCCAAAGGCATACAAACGGGATTATACATCAAGACTTGACCAGTATCACTTCGGTGACTAATCGTTACTCAATTGATCAAGACCTTTATGCATTGTCTTATTAT
>JBCNJP010000003.1:42756404-42801155 GCA_039602395.1 Deinandra increscens subsp. villosa | reverse complement strand
TTCTAATCGGTTTGTTTTATTTGCTTTGTTATACTTTTCGATTACAAATCTTTCACTGTTTTCTTGAATCAACTAGTTAAACCGGATTCCGCACGGTTTCACTAGTCTAGATATCGCGTGAGGGTTAGTTTGATCCTTACAATATGCAGAAGTCTTTTATAGGCAAGAGAACCAGTTTTGATCAGCTGAATCAACTACACGGAACTGCTTTCATCTCTTTGGCTTTAGATTGGGATTTCAACTTCTCAAAGATGATGCTGATGGACTGGGTAGGCAATGCTGATTTGAGTGCCAGAGAGCAATTTTTGATGACACCAAGGTTTGTGCAAATGGTGGTCATGAAGAAATACCCGATGATTGAAGAAAGGATTGAGAAGTTGGACATCAAAGTAATGGATTGTGGGGTCTTTGGTGTTCAAACCCAAGATAGAAAGGGCAAAAACAGCTTTCAAGGAAGACTTGAATGGGTTAAGAGAGGTGCGTTCCCAGAGGTGGCAAGGGAACAAGAATTTGATGAAGATGAACCTGAAGCTGTCATGCCTAATGTTAATGCATCCATTGCCGAAGACCAAGACTTAACGGTAACTCCAGCTGTTAATGTACAAGAGGAAGATGTTATACCCTCCGATGAAGAAAATGTAATGGATGACATCCTTGCTAGCCAGGACATCACAGAAGATGATATATATGGAGACTTGGAGCCTCTAACCCATAAAAGGTCAAGGGATGATATAATTGGCTCATCTGGCAGTGACACTACACCTCCAGAGCTGAATTTAACTGTAGATGATGTTCTTGAAGAAGAACCCGTTCCTGCTCGAGAGCCATCTCCTCGAAAGAAATCTGATCCAAGGAGTGTACGGTTCAAGTTCACCAAGACAAGCTCAAGTTTATTGGTTGTACAACCAGCTGGACCCAGTTCTGAGGGTCCCAGTGCTCAAGTAGTAACAGCTGCTGAAGATGTACTTGATCGACCTGCTTCTGTACAAACTGAGACTACTCTTCCTATCGAACGTAGCCCAGTTCAGGAAGAGAGTCAATTCCTGGAGGTTGATCATACTTTCATTGCTCCAAGCCCTGTAAGAGTGAGTGCAGATCCTGTGGTAACTCAGCCAACAACTATTCCTGGATTTAGGCCTTTTCAAGCTGCTGAGCTACCAATTGATCTGAGGATAAGCACCGATCCTCATATCAACTTTCTGATCTCTCAGAACAGGATCAGACAGAATGAGATTATTGCACTGCAAGCAGAGAACAGAAGGTTGAGCGAGAAAGAGGTAGCAGATAACAGAAGGATGGAAGAAAGAGAGAAGGCTGACAAGACAAGAATGAAGGATCTCAATGAAGCTCTGATGGACCTGAAGAAAAAGTTCAATGCCTTTAAAAGTGCAGTAGAGGGAAATACTTCAGGTGCCTCGGGTCAAAGCTCTTCTGCTCAAGGTACAAGTGAAGCAACTGAGGATGATGGAGATGAAAACATTGAAATGTCAGATTACGCCCGAAGTGGCAGAATCATCTCCAAAGCCCCTGAGGGATGACAACTGGTTCCGTGAATTCTTTCAAGGTCCAGCCCCCACACAATACACCCTTGATCTTGGTGAGAGCTCATTAGACAAGAGGGGGAGTCGTGAAAACATCCTTTGCTGGCACTATGACTCAGAAAAGAGGCTATTTGCCGTAATCTGTGAAGGCTTCAGTCCAGTTGAATACTACAAAACTCGTGGGCAATTTCATTCCTGGACTGAGCCCGAGATTAGGAGTCTGCTTCGAGCTCCTTTTATCAACAGGTGGAACAGCTCCAATGGGCATCTTATCAGAAACAACTTGCTGAGCCATCTGGAAAACAATTTCACTGATTTTGAGCTGAAGCAGATAAGGTGGGTTGAGACAGGTACTGACCCTGCTACTGGTGAGCCCATGGGAGAAGCTCGGAGACCACCTACCAAGCGAACTAGAGTTATAAATATGTTGGATGAAATTCAAGATGGCACTTTAGTCAAAAACTTTGACTGCTGGTTCTATGATCCAACGACACACGAGGTGGTGGTGCTCTGCAAGAGTATGAGGCAGTTTCGTTTTTATGATCCGGTTGATTTGCTCAGATTCAGAGAAAGAGATATCAAGTTGCTCGCCTCACAGCCTATACTTGGTGATGAAAATGATATGGAGAATGCTGTGAGGGTGGGAATCTTTCATGGGACTGCAGAGCGGATTGTAGCAAACAAATGGTGGTCGAACAACGCATTGAATACTTTCAGATTCGATCTCCTGCTGCCGTAAGAAGGTCTAATGGTTCATGCCTAGGGGAAGATTGTTGGGCTATATATATTAGAGGCATGAACATTAGTTATGGGCTTAGGAGTTAATGGGCTTTTGGGGTTTGTTAGTAGGCTTTTATGTGTTTATGATTGGGCCATGTGGGCTATTAGGTTTACGATTTTTGTAAAGAGGTAGTATATAAACCTCACTTGTTTATGATTGAACTAAGCTTTTCTAATACTATTTACGATTTCGGTGCTCATTCTAGTTTACGATCAGCTTCAAACTTGTAGTGATTCTCATTCAAGATTAGATCTTTACCCTAGATCTAGTCTATTTCTTCTACATGTTTCTTGAATCAATCACACACGAGGATTCCGCACTCGTTTGTGATTAGATATCGTGTTCGTGATCAGATTTCGGACCTACATCAACAATCCAAGTCATAGAATTGATTTGACTTGCACTAGTGAAGCAATATTTATTACTTCCTAAAATAGAGGAACAAAATAACCTACCAGCAATACTACTAGAAACATTACTACTTGACCCACCATCATTAGTTTTATCACCTAGCAAACTCATCAGTTTAGCAACTTGATCAGAAGACAGGAAATTCAAAGGTGAGCTACAATCAGAACTACTGGTAGTTTCACACATAGCAGTAAATGACCCAGATTTTTTACCCTGCCCATTCATAGGCTTCATCCAACTAGGGTAACCAATAATCTCAAAACATTTATCTATAGTGTGACCAGTTTTGTTACAATGAGTACACTTCAAACCACTGTTAACAGACTTATTTTTTCTTTTTTCAGAAAACAGACTTCCTTTTGAGACAAAACCAACAGTTTGAGTTTGACCCTTTATCCCATCACTACTAGAATTCTTTCGAGATTCTTCTCTGGACACAATAGAGAAAGCCTCTTTAATAGTGGGCAGATTGTCTTTTATTAACAGATATGAGATAACAGGTTGATATTCACTGTCTAGCCCCATTAAAAATTGCATTAGTTTAATAAGATGTGAAAAATCATTAAATTGTTTAGCAGCTTCACAAGTACAAGCAGGCAATTGCAGAATCTGATCAAGATCCTTCCACATAACAGTAAGCTTATGATAGTACTCAGACACAGACATATTACTTTGGCTAAACGAATTTATTTTTTGGTACAGATCAAACACAACAGACCCATCCACTTTATCATACGTTTCTTTTAAATCTTTCCACACATCAGAGGCAAGACTAGAATAAACTTGTCCTAGGTACAATTCTTCACTAATTGAATTTAACAACCAAGTAAGCACAACTGAATTACACCTTTCCCATTGATTTATTAACACATCATCATCCTCATCTATAACACAAGTTCCATCAATAAAGCCATACTTGTTCTTTACTTTTAAAGCCAGTTTCATAGCATTAGCCCACACCCTGTAATTCTCTGTCCCCTTCAGTTTTACATTTATGATAGTTAGGTTACTAGCATCACTTGGGTGAAGATACAAAGGATCTCCAGCATCAATTTTGCTAACCAACATAGCAAAAGGATTATCTCCCATGACAAATCAATTAACCAAAACACGCAAGCACACGCAAGAAAATCACTGAACCAGTGTGCAAGTTTCCACACTGGTCACGCTAGCAGATCAGGCTCTTTGTTCAGTGAAAATGAAATCACACAAACAATGCAATCACACAACAAATATGCACAGCAAATAATCACAAGAGACTGGGATTGTCTGCCCCAGTACTGCATACAACAGGTTCAAACACACAGTCCTGCACTGCGACTAAACTACTACAGAAAATAAAACAAGAGACAAAGAGAGATATCACCGTGATTTAGACCCAAGTTAGGGTTTCCAAACTGATTCCTGTAACCTTCTCTTAGGGTTACAAAACACCAGTCAGCGCAGCAACAAGCGTTCCTCAAGATCCACACCCTAGGGCTTCAACCCAGCGTGCATCATCCTCCACGAAATGACCAGGTACTCAGCAAAATATTCGGCACAGCTCTCGTAGTGGATCAAGTTCACAGTGACGGCGATTCGACTTCAGCCACAGGCACTAGTGATCGAATAGATTTATGTACCTTGTGGAGTCACAACCTCCGTTACCAGACAGATCGACGCTACAGAGTGCAAAAGACGAGAAGTTGCAACCGACGAGACGGTCCAACGTCGGAGATGCACAGATCTAACCCTAGAGAGGTTGATTGACAAAGAATAGTACCGATCACGAGCACAGCATCTCTGATACCATGTTAGTTTTGAACAATCAACCACCAGAAATCAAGAACACAACGAAAACCTTTACAACCAGAAGTCAGATCATCAACACGATGATCTGATCTAATCCAACCAAGAACAATACGACTACAAGATCTACCAACGAGCAGCAGCTTTGTTCAAGACGGACAACTAAAACCCTAGCAGATCTAGAATACAAGACGCAAAAGCAAGTTCAAACGGCAGGACCAAACGAAACTGATTTTTCTCTCTATCTAACCCTAGCTCCAAAGAAGCGAGCTTTATATACGCACGAGAAGCCACCGCCGCCCTAATTCAACACAGCTCCAGCCCACAGCTACAAGCCCATATTTTCTTCTTAACGCAGCTACAAGCCCAGCAGAGATCAGCCCATTACCTTTAATAAAACACAATAAAACCAAACAAACAATATAACTAAATTATCAATTGAATTGAAATATAAAAGATATAGAATTCAACACGGACACATCAAATGCAAAAAGGTAACTCTTTATTGATACATGTATCCTCATACAACTGCCAAACATCTAATAATAACTTTTTATTAAATACAGGGATATATCATCATTCATGTAGTAATTATTTGTTACTTTATTTTGCTCTACAAAGTAATTGTTTCTGCATATATACGTTATAAATATTGCTTCTAACATTTTGGAAGAATCATTAATGGGTTAAGAGTCAAAAGCATCTAACATGTATTTAAATGCTTAACACTGCATAAACGATATTTTGAGTAAAGCCGATGTACTTCCGCTGTTCATATGCAAGTCCTTCTACTTAGTTATGTATTCTCTAATATCTGAACTTTTAAAATTAAATAAAATGACATTTTTTTATAATTTATCCATTAGAGGTGATTGTTCTTTAAGCAAGTAATGAGAATGCTGATGGCAAGTCAGTTATTGGATGGCTTCTTTTTTTGGCTGTTTGAGTTCACGCATTTAGTCGTTTCAAAGACTTGGTCACTTGCACGAATGGGTTAAACCGCAAAACACTTTATAGGGTATGTTCTTAAATTTTGTATTTTTTAGTTCCGGTCTACAAACAGGTCTGACCCGTTTGCACCGTGAAAACCAAATTCTACTTTTTTTTAAGATTTGACTTTTTGATGTTTCACGCTATCAGAAGTGAACATTATAGTCTTTTTCAATCCCCGGATGAAGCCTTCAATCTGATTCATTATTAATAGTTCATTTGCTCATATTTTGTTCAATTAGTATTGGAGTGTTGGTGTAAATTTTAAAAGATCAATAACTTAAAATGGTCACTTAATAATTGTTTTTCAAATATAATTAATTATCTTCAAAACTCAACACCCATAATGATGACCATTGAATCAAATGGTATACACTTTACATTTATCCAAAGTAAAACACAACAAAATCAAACATTTGGTGCATTCAGTCCAGAAGTTATGCTTTTTTATTCAGTCAAATAGCAAGTCCAATATTAAACATTGTTTTTTATTCGATCCAGGTCCAAGAACCAATATCCCGGCCATGTTTTGCCTTTTTACATACAATACCATACATATCTTCTTTATGGTATGGCCCTCTTACTATAGCAAAAACTAATGACGGTGAAAAAACTACGTTGATGCAATGAATGAACAAAGTAACACACGTATAATACATTATATCATAAGATGATTAATAACCTAACTAAAAATAAGTATCGCGTTGGTTAATTTTCATTACCGTGTCATGATATCATCATACACGATTGTAGTCCGTCGCAGCCGCATCGCGCGAGTTACACTCTATATCATGAGACTTGTAAATTGTTGTCGTTGCCGAACGCGCATGTACCACATTATAAATTGGCTTCGCGCCGCATCACGCTAATAACAATGAATATATATCACCTTGTAAATTGTCATGCCGCCATAACAAGCGAACAAATGACGAATAACGCCCTATAACCGTCGCCGCCGCAACGCGCGGGTACCCCCTAGTATATATATATATATATATATAGGGTTAGGTTCAAATGAGAACTTTTTGTTTTGAGAACTTTTGAGAACCAAATCTCAACCACTAATTTCAGTTGGGGACCACTATAATTCATGGGAGGGTTTTCCATATATATAAACTAAAAAGAGCTATTTCATATGGGGGTGTCTACAATGAACTTTTCATTAATTAGAAACTTTCACATGTGAAAAAGAGCTATTTCATATGCGAAAGTGTCTACAATGAACCTCACCCTATATATATATATATATATAGGTTCTCAAATGATCCTCTCCATATATATATATATATATATATATATATATATATATATATATACTAGCCGTGTGCCCGCGCGTTGCGGCGGCGACAGTGTATAGCGTGTTATCCGTCTTCTGTTCGCTTGTTATGGCGGCACAACAATTTACATCGAGGCATTCGTTACCGTTAGCACGATGCGGCGCGAATAGCGAATATTATTGAAGATAAAATGTCCAAAGATAACTAACGTTATTGAAGTATAGGGGCTTTGAAACTAATTGAAGATTTTAGGTAACACCTTTACTAAAATGGATAGAGATGAAGATCCAAGGGACATCTATTCGTAAAATACTTGTTAAAAAATACTTGTTAACATTTCGCATGCGTAAGTATATACCCATGACTACCTAGATGGAACGATGAGCCAATTCATAGCATAAATTAAGGAGCATTAGTGTTAGTTGGTGAGAAAAGAAAATAACATTGATATGGACCATTTCAAGCATTGGCGAGACCAGGACTTTTTAACTGGAGGATCGTAATAGAATTTTTTTCAATATTTATTACTTGCTAGGTACTTCGATTCATAATAAAAAAAATTGTTCTTTAGGTACATAAACAGCTCAATGATCTTCTCAAACTCATTTATCAGTCACCATTTATTGTTATGAAGTAGGGACTACCAATGAAAGCTCTATGAAAAAAAAGGAAGATGATGGGGATCCACATACTTGTCGCCATTTACTGTCGGCGGCGACGACAATTTACAACGCGAAATTCGTTTCCGTTATAATGCGGTACATGCGCGTTCAGCGGCGACGAACTATAATCGTGTATAATGAGATCATGACGCATGTCGATCGTGATTTACCGAATGTGTTCTTTATAGATGGTCAAATAATAACGGTTTAATTTAGAAAAATCAGTGATAACATCTCTCTTTTTAACTATCATTAGGACGACCTACCAATGAATAATGAAATAAGATTAAACTTTACCAATAATAAAACTACAAGCATAAACTTAATCTGATTTGGTTCGTTGATTTAAACTTTTATACCCCAAATTCTTGAAAATGACTCAAAAGAGAGAACAATGATTTACGTTTAAAACATAAAACAATCCATACATATCGCAGATTCAACATTAATAAAAAAATTATATATTCTCTACAACATAGGGGGACAAAATACTAATAACATAAAAATAGAAATAGATAGAATCTTATAGAACGTAGTTTTGAACTTTGTTGAAAAAAATGAAGTGTGGCTCAAATTGTGAGTCTTTCTTTTATACCTTTTGGAAACCATGAAAGCATCTTACCATCCAACAAAATTTCTGACATGCAGTGCCTAAGTGGCTAGCTGGTATTACAGCAATTTTCATGTTGTATTCTTTCCTCTTTCGGGAACATCGATTTCAAAAACAATAGGATAAGCAGAATGCTACATCCATTAGACCCTACCTGACATTACAAAACAATAGGATAAGCAGAATGCTACATCCATTAGACCCCCGGAACGCTCATTTCTGGGCCACTAAAATGCAAATCAGGTCAAATCTTATCAAGCACAAGGTCACCTTCATCTTGATTGAACTTGCTAGCAAATGGCGCATTAGTGGTTCGGGTGGGGTGGGGGTGATTGAATGCTATCTAAAAGCTATCAAATAAAGGAACAAAAATCATCAGATAGTGAACTATAATGTGCCAAGTTATGCACCTCAAAACTGAAAGTATAGGTTACCCACCATCCAATCATAAATGCCAAACAGGAACATAAAATTTCAAAGTTCAAACTAAAGTAACTGTAAGGTGATATAAGTTACCTGTAAAAAATTAAAGCACAAGTTACCACCACAAGGCATGAGGTTTTTCTAAGAGATTCTACTGAATGCTAGGAAATGGACCTTACCTTACAAATGGCATCAATTTCATCCAAAATAATAACATGTATATCACTTTTATCTCCTGCAATAATTTGAAACAAAAGGGTATCAGAAATGAAACAAATTATGTTTCAAAGCCCAGATTCTAACAAGTAGACAGCCCTACCTCGTGTTCTTTGATCTTGTTCAACTTTAACAAATAAGTCGCTTACATTCTTCTAGATTTAAAAGAATGTTAACTTCCTGTAATTAACTAACTCAGACAACAAATATCATAGGTTTACAAAGTTGTTAAGTAAATAACCAACCATTCGACGAACAATCAGGAACGATCAAACCTTTGGTCTCAAGGCTTTAACTTTTGCGACAGTTGAGTCGTTCCTGGTATATGCGCAAAGTACAACAACATCGTCATCAGATTTAATGATCATCTCGTCAGACTCTTCAGAGTCATCATCCTAAATAAAAAGAACCAGAAACATCAAAGCTACAATTATAAGCTTAAAAACAAAGTAAAAACGAAAGTCTGATTAGGATTATGCAACTTACATTTGTATCTTTATGATAAGGGTCGAACTCATTGCTAGGATAAAAGGTGTTCCCAATTCTAGACACAAACCGACCTATCAGACTTATCTCTAGGTTCAGGAATGCTAGACACAAACAGACCTGTCAGACTTAATATATAATACTAAAAGCAACCAGTTCAATCATGTACCTGACCCACTCATTTTGGCTACTCCAAGACCAACTAATCAAGTAATTTCATGAAACAGGGATTGGCAATAACTTTAATAACTCAACATACAAACAAAAACTTGACCAACAATTTTTTTATCGTAGAATCTTCTACAAAAGGCTGCCATATCTTGACACCAGGTGGAAGCTTTGTGTCAAACATAACCTGTAGTTGTACTAACTTAACCAATAATGGCTGTTCATCCTCGCAGAGAGCTAATTATCATTTAAACCATCCATGCATTCTATCAAAACAGGTAGCAGACCTGAACCCCTGATAAAATTGTGTGTGTTTAATATAAAATTAACATAAGAAATGGATAGAACAAACAAAACCATCCAATAAAAATAATCAACATTTCGTTAAAGAATTTTATAAGGTTCTATCGTATGAGTAAGCAAAATAGAGGCTCATGATGACATGTATCAAAGGGGCATATATGGGTACTGTGCTAATTACCAACATCTGTAATTTCTATTCGGTTTCCATTTCGGTGTGTTGTTATAAAATGGCAATAAACATAATTTTTGATGAGGTTTATCCATGCTAAAGTTCTTTTAAGGCATGTAAATATATTGTACTTGTAGACATATTTTTAGTATTCACAACTTATTCCTCAACCAAACAAAATATATCATGATACTATGATAAAAACGACAAAAATGATTGCAGAAACATAAGACATACCAGCAAAAATAAACTATTCAACTCACACAAAAAGGAGAGTTACATGTTTCTTAAAAATTCCTTTTAATATGATATCCTTTAGGTAGTTGGACGTCTCACTTTAAACCACATAAAGACGCCTAAATCATTTATTCATTTTGATATCTGAATTTCTTTTGAGATGTTTATGGTTTTGCTGAAAACATATGATAAGCTTTAGATCTTGCACAGAAGCCACAGATATATACACAAAAACAATAGATCGTAGAGAGGGAAAAAATTAGCCCACCAACAGATAATAGAACCCCAATGTTGCTGCTGAAGTCTTTACTACCAGACTCTCTCCATAATCACCAATTGGAGAGGGGATATTAGGGGATAGATCCAAGAGGAATTAGGAACCCCACCATCTAATCTGCAAATTCAAACGTAGATATTGAGATTCAAATTAGTTAAACTATACCTCTGTATAGGTGTTTCTACTTAACATATCAACAACTGAAAAATTAGTTTCAAACAAGGCAACACAAATGATAAAGAACAATCAATCAATGTTGTTTAAAACTCGCAGACAAACTACATTAATAAAGAATGTTCATGTAAATCAAATAAAAAAAATAGAAAATCACATCAATAGCCATTTCAACTAAATATGTTGCCAAATTAGCCATTTCAACTAAATATGTTGCCAAATTAGTCATTCACCATCCTCCCTTTTGAACACCGTCTATTTTTTGGATATAAGTTCGGTCCTCATTCCTTGAGGTTTGTTAACTATGAAGAGATCACCGCATAGTTAGCTATCATGCAATCACAATTATATATGGATATAATAACATCCTGTCTCTTAAAACCCTAAGTCAAATACCGCCAATTTCAAGTTGGCAAGTTCCACATAAACGCATTTCTTAACAATCTGAAAGAAGATGAACGATTTACCAAAAAAGAAAAAGTTAAAGCGCATTAATCGTTTTCAAAATTACACCTATACTTACTGTAATAATCAATGTAAAATTATTACAAATAGATCCAACAAAAGCCAATAAACACATATAATAACAGAAGAGTAAAAAAATAATCAAATATACAATTCTTACAAATAGATCTCCACCGACTTTAAAGTGCTTGCATCGCTGCACAAAACATCACCATGAATCATCAGTCATCAACCAACCACACAATCGTCAAGAAAACTCGAATACAAGAAATAAAGGCTAACCTTAATTGGGTGCTGGGAGACATGCTTGCAACCTTAGCACAATCTTCTTTGTGATTTTTGCCTAAAGCATACAACAAATAATGAATAATAATGTTCCTAAATGTTCAAAAATGATATGAAAATCTACCAAATTGACACCATAAATGGTGGTGTGTTGTTATAAATTCACCTTTTTGTGAAACACAGGTTTTGTTTGACCACCATAGCCAAATTGTTTCCTTGTGCAGCCAAGCTATCTTTTCCCTTCTTGTATTGTGTCACCTTATGCAAGGTATGCTTTCTGCATTCCTTGTTCTTGCAGTAAGTCTTCTTGGTCTTAGAAACATTCACCTGATATAATAATCAAAATCTAATTAGATAAAGAATTCATATTAACAAACCACATTGAGACCATGGAAGCATACAAAATATATAGATCAAAACAAGCTGTAGATTAAATGCATCTTAACCACATTTGCTAATACTAATGATACATTGGTTTATATGTTCTCGAATCAAATAAGTAAATCATCGGAAGAGAAAAGAAATACTTTGACCTAATACTTAATTTGACATTTAAATTTGATACAACAGTAATGGACATGAACATTTTTACTTAGGATTTCAAAGGCTAGTTTGTGAATGATAAAAGAGACATAAAATAGAGAAATCAAAACAAAATGTGAGTAAATATGTATCTAAAACATCGTACCTCTTGGGCCTTTGAGAAAACACAAATTTCTTCATATCTTCTTGTCTTGTTAAACGAAAATTGAAAGATCAATATTCCTGAATCACAAAATTTCCGATCGAATCGATTTCAACATATGAAATTCAACAAAAATCAGATACAGTCACGTTAACAGATACCTAGAGAAATGATACCGCCGTGCTTAATGTTCATCACCTTCTTCCGATAGCACTCCTACTCCTTTAGCGCATTAATAACCAGTGGACGAATGCGTGTTTTTGATGCTCGATAAGAGAGAGAAGGAACAATATGCAGATTATAGATTCGTGCTTTTATAGTTGTATTCAAATTTCAAATCTCTTTCACCGCCCAATTTTCTTCTCTTCAAAAAGGATGATTGTGGCTCTGCATTTCCGATTTCGGGTCTCTATGATCTGCTTTCTCAAGATCTATGTTTTAAAAGAAGCCTGAAATCACCCTCAAAAAGGGAGATTCGTCTGCACCGTCTGCTCCTGCTTTCTGCTTTGTGTATTCTGAAAAGGTAGCCCTAAAAGGTCTTCTGAACCACCATTGATGCAGGCGAGTATCAGAATGGTAAAGAAACAGGGGACCAGTGGATCGAAGTTAAGACCTAGCTGGAAAAAGAAAGCGTCTTAAAATTAAGACGCCTCTAATTACCAAAATACCCTTTTTATCAATATACATTATATAGTAGTATAGATAAAGAGAGAGAGAGAGAGAGAGAGAGAGAGAGATAGTTGATTTAAAAATAAGAAGTTGTTTCTTGTAAGAAGTATCAGAATCAATAGAAGCCTGCCATGTGACATCCTACTTTTAAAACCCTTAAATCATCCCCTTGAATCCAGTTTTTCGTTTAATCTATGCTATTTCACGTTTTTAGTTATCGATTATGAAGAACAATCACGCAATTCTCAACTTCTTTGCAATATTACTACCCTAATCTAGATCAAAGGCATCCGCCAACATCAGAACAGCCCGTAAAATTCTGCAGAGCAATAAATATCAGACGAGCAGAGTAGATTCATTTTATCAACCTTATTGATTCGTGATGAATTATCTGATTGATCAAGAAAATAATACGCTACTTTTCTATTATTTCTCATTTAATTTGTTTTAACTTCAGACCATTTACAAGTAGCTGGTATGAAATGCAGCTTTGATAGACTCATGTTTTACTATATAAATCAGTTTTGTTAGTGATGTTTAGGTAATTGCATATCCGTGAGTTTTCTAGTAAATTTTGAGACATGAAAGTGATTTTTTTATTCAATAGTGCTTATTTGTTTTTTTTCCAAGTCAATTGCTTTTAAGATTGATAGGTTGGGGTTACTTTGTAGTGTGTTATAGAGCTTTAATAGTTACACTAGGTTAATAACATAGATTAGGTTATACTGACGTTTCATGCTTTTTTATATTCCAGCTAAACATAGCGGTTTACTATTTTCATTGGTTGATTTTTAAAAGGTTCAGATCTCTCCCTTTTACAGTAGTGTTTTAGTTTCGTTAGTGTCTCCTGCTGATTTACGCCAAAGTTTCCAACTTTAACTATATGACCATGAAAGTGAGCGGGAAAGGTCAGATCGTGTACAACTCAAGTCATTTGTATACGAAAACGATAGAAACGGTGTTGTTAGAGCATATACCTATGCTACATTGTGTCTCGTGTATTGTATCTAGTCTAGAGCAAGGTTGTGAGTCTTAGTGGCAACATACCAAAGTGACCGTAACACTTAGTCTGCCGTACCATTGGTACGGGCGTACCAATGGTACACTAGGTGGTCCGCCTTTGTTATGTTGTGCACTATAAATAGTTCGTGTTAGAGAGAGGTTAGTAGTTCAGTCATTTCATATCTCTTAACTATATGTTGTAAAGGTGTTTCTCTCTCTACATAGTATTCTCTAAGTGAATCAATAAAGCCAAGCTTTATTTACGTTTGTGTTCTTTGATTAACCGAATCATGCAGTAGTAAGATCCCTCTGTGGTTTTACAAGTGGTATCAGAGCAATCCAGGTTGCTCTATTGCTTTGGTTTCGTCAGTTTCGAGTTTTAAGAAAGAGAAAGTTTGGGTGTGGTTCGTTTTTCATCAATTTTTCATAATTCTGAGTGATTTAAAGGTCAAAAATGATTTCTGAACGTTCCTAGAGTGTTTTCACACCTCACTGATCCAAATTCCAGTCTAAATAGTAAAAAATTCGAAAAATCAGTCGATTTCAGCATGATACGCTGGTTAAAGTTTTTGGTATGCCGGAAGAACAACTGGTACGCAAGGCAATCTTCATAGATTGTTTGGTACGCTGGTTTTTGGTACGCTAGGCAATCTTCAAGTTTGGTACGTGACGGTTATTTTTTGGTATGCTGGCAGTTACGCCGTACCAAATTGGTACGCTGCTTGATTTGATACGCTGAGATTTCTGGTCCGGATTTTGGTACGTTGGAGGTTTGGTACGTTGGTGGTATGTTGACCTCTGTTGGTACGGAAGTCGTTGGTTTGGTACACTGAGACTGGTTTTGGTACGCTGGCAGAAAAGTGGTGTTCACTAAAATTGACGTAACTTGAGAACCATTAAGAGTTACGGGACCTAATACCAGCCAAAACGTTCGTCTCGACGTGATCTATACTTTTACTCGCCTAACGTCTAGTACCCTCCGGTTTGAACACCAAAATTCACTTGGAAGACGTCCGTTTTTTAGTTTGAAGTTTTTGCGTTCGGTATCGTAAGTTCAAAATGAGCGATTATCAAGCATTTTCGGCTGTCTAAACAACGATGCAAGCCATGTTGAACTATGATAATAAGATAGGAACAACTCAGAAGGTTCCTAGGTTGCTTTGATTGGAAGATTATCATAATTGGAGGAAACGATTTGAATCATACATATATTCACAAGATGTTGATTGTTGGATTCTGATTAAAAAACAATATGAGTATCCATTGATAGCAAATACTTTGCCAAAATCGATAAGTGATTTTGAGCCTGATGAAAAGAAGCATTTTTCAAGAGAGAAGAAAACCTATAGTTTTCTCACAATGGCATTACCTAAAGATTTGATGCATCAGTTTAAAAATATTCCAACTTCTAAACAATTATGGGATGCTATTAAAGAAACATGCGAGGGTAATGATCAATATAAAAACACTCGAAAGAAAGTTTTGAAGAAGGAGTTTGATAATTTCAGGCTTTGCGAGAATGAGAAAATCACAGATTTAATTGCAAGGTTCTCACATTTGATCAATGAACTTGACATTGTAGGTGTCAAGAAAGAAAATGATGAATTGAAGGAAAAGTTTCTGGAAGCCCTTTTCGAAAAGTGGGAGAATTTTGTGATGATGTTGTCTAATGATCCAAACTACTCAAGTTGGACATTCAATCAGCTGATAAGCAAATTACAAGCTCGGGAAATGGAATTACTTGTGAAAAAGTCAGCAACTCCATCTGTTCAGAATCCTGAAGTATACTTTGGAGAAAATTATGCTACTGAGCATGCTAAAACAAAATCACATTCTATTTCAAGCAGTAATCCACCATCAACAACTTTTCTTGCTGGAAAGTCTGAAAATACTGGTTATTCTCCGGGTTGCAGTTTTACTACTCCTGATAGATCAACAAAGAAGTCTACTTCTAATCAAGGAACCGAAGATCTAGCTGCTTTATTCTTTGCTTTCATTTCATCTTCGTCTGAGACAATTTTTGGTCAAATTGGTAATTCTAGTTTGTTTTCAGATGATTTAAAACAGATCGATGATGATCAGCTGCATAAGTTGGATTTGGATTGGCAATTTGCTATGTTAGTTGAAAGAGGAAGAAGGTTCATGAATAAACATGGCAAGACATCTATTCTTCAAGGAGGAAAGCTTGGTTTGGATAAACGAACAATTAAATGCTTCAATTGTTCAAAGTTAGGGAATTTTGCTCATGAGTGCAATCAATCATCATCTCTAAAAAGTACTTCAGATACGCATGTTCATAATAAAGATGCAAAAGCTCTGGTGGCGGAGGAAGGATATGATTGGGATAAAGATTTTCCGGATGAATCCGGTTTCCTTAGTAACAATGAATCTGCATTTATTGCCAGTTTGCATGTTAACTTAAGTGATTCGGATTCTGAAGCAAGTGGTTATGAATCAACTTGTGAATTTTTTGCTCAAAAGGATAGCAAGATTTGGGATTTGATTCAAGAAAAGGAAGGGTTGATTGTTGAACAAAAGAAGAAAGAAGAAGAGATGGAAGGTTACACAAAGAAGTGTGAAGTTGCTGATGAGATTTTCAAAGCTAATGAAATGTTGGAACAAGAAAAGAAGGTGTTGATGGGAGAGTTTGTAGAATTAAAGACAAGATTGGATGAGATGGTCGGTGTCAATAAAAAACAAATCTTAAAGTTACAAAATGAAAATGTTGAGTTAGTTACAAAGGTTGAAAAGTGGGAGTTCGAAGCAAAGGATGCTATTGGAGATTTAGATGCATTGTTTAAGAAATCAAAAGCAGGAGTGGAATCACTTCTGATTACTAATGTTGAACTTTAGAAATCTTATGATAAAATCATGGTTTCGAACAATGATTATAAAGTTCTTCAGTCGAAATTACAAGATAAAGTCACCAATCTAACAAAAAAAACAAATTGTTGACAAGAAATGTAGAAATTTATCAAGGAAAGGTGGAGAAAGTTACACAGGAAATGTACGATGCACATGATAAAGTGAGAAGAGAAAAGTCTTTGTCTAACAGAGTTTCAGAACAACTAATTGAGTCAGAACAGGCGTTGGGTGAAGCTTAGAAGAAGATATCGGATTTAAATTTTCAAGTTCTGGATTTGAATCGTCAACTAAATAATTTGAAGAATTCACAATCTTTCACCAGTTATTTGTGCAACGATGAAAATTTCAAAAGAGTGTTTCTAAGAAATCCTAGAAGAAAAATTTAATGGTTTCAAACAAGAAAATGAAAAAGGCAGAAAGTGTAATTGACAAATATGCTTCTATGTTTGTTTCTGGTGGGTTTATATCTGATGAGGGAATCGTTTTTGCTGACAAGGTGATTGAGAAAAATGAGAATTTGTTGAATGAAGAACAAGTTGCTGCTAACTTGGTAGAAGCTAACAAGTTGAAGGATATTAAAGCGACATTCAATCAAGCTGCTAAAGCTGGTCCTTCTGGTTCTCAAATTGATTTATCAAAACTACCAGGTTACAAATGTTCAGGTTTGAGTAGTAAGGGTAGGAAGTTTGAGAAGAATGTCAAGAAGAATATGCCCAAGAAAGCTCTAAAAGAAAAGAAAGACACAAGCTTGGAACAAATCTATCATTTGGCTCAAGTGTTCATGTCTATAATAGAAAAAGGGTTTGGAGGTAAGATTCAGAAGAAGGCTTCGTCTGAAAGTTATTCTCGAGATGCTCAAAAAGTTAAAGATTCTTCATCATCTGGGTTAAATTCCACACCTCGAATTTCTACATCGAAATGGGTACATTCTAACCGATTTCAAAATTTTTATGATATTTCTGATACTTCTGAGTTCATTGATAGATGCCCTTCAATTCGGGACAAATCAAAATCTCAACGACCATATCGTTTGTGCTATCAATGTCTCCGAAAGGGACATATGGCACGAGATTGTCCTGAATCTATAAAAAGATCATTTTGAAACACAACTGCCACATTTATTGATGAATCAGGCAGAATTTTTACTGAATCAACACCTTCCAAATCAAAATCTAAAACGAATCAATTTTTCAAATTTGATTCAAGTGTTGGTGGTTCATCACATGATGATGACTCTATTAAAAATGAAAAAGAAAAAATGTAGTGGCGACCTAAAGTGGTTAGCATGGCTGCAACTGATTTTGTGGAAGACACTGGTCGACCAGAAGCTGTGTGCTTCGAGTCTTTTGAGTACTAATCTTTAAACCAGTGTGCAGGTTACTTCAAGAAGACCTGTCGGTACTTGTGACGTTCAAAGTTTCAAACAGTTACTGATAGTGCAGTCTCCTGCTTAACTTAAATTGAATGCTTCATATTTCAAAATTGAAAGTTTTTCTGCAAGCTTAAATTGAAAGGTATCAGTATCGATTGGTCAATTTTCTTTTTTTTACATTTCGTATGTAGCCTAGGGAAAATAATTGAAAATCCAAAAATAGTGTCTTTGTGTTTTTGTTAAAAATGAAAATCCAAAAATAGAGTTTTCATTTTAAGGGGGAGAAAAAGGAAAAATACAAAAACATTGAAAAATAGAAAATACAAAAACATTGAGAAATGCGAAATTGTATTCGACATATTTGGGAAATGATGGTACATTGGCTTACGTGTCTGTCTCATGGATAAAATAGATGAAAAAGCCATAAGATCATTGCTCGATGTGCTAGGTAGGCTTGGCATTAAGTCAAAATGTATTCAGATGTGATAAATACATTAAATACAAATGCTTGACCAAGTGGACAACATCTTGATGTGTATCTCAAGATATTAAAGAAAAGATATGTGGAAAAGAAAAACGAGAAGTCACTGTGTAAACATGTGTTCATTTTGCAAAGATTTAAGCTTGTTTGATTTTCTTTATTTTTTCAAACGATCGGACTTTCTCTGTGTGTCCACAAGACCGACCTGATTGTTGTTCGTTAGTTTGACGTTCTGCTTTATTTTCTTTGGTGTTTCGTATAACTCATCGGACTTTATCTGCGTGTACGAGAGTACCGACCTGATTGTTGTTGAGTTATACAATTTCAACTTGTTTTTATTTTCTTATTTTGCTAAATGCGATGTCTTATCTGCGTATCGAAAGATCGACCTTAAGGTAGACGATTTAACTGCATGGAACATAGTTGACTATATCATAAATACAATCATTATGTGATTAATTCACGAATGAAATCACAAAATGTGATAAGGAAATACATATCTGAGTATGTCTGATAATGTGGGGTACACTGGCCAAAGCAAGTAAATCAATACAATAACATATCCATATGTTATGAGTATGATTGTGCCTGAGTTTAAGATGGACAAATTATACCAGTAATCGACATGACTTGTGTGCTGAAGTAATTGAAATTGAAGTGTAGTTCAGCATGTCATGACCAATATGATCCCAAGTTATGATGTTTCTCGCAAAAGACAAAAATAGTGTCTGATTTTGTATTGCATTTATGTTTCATGTCTGAAAATTCCAAAAAGATTTTAGGTGTGTTTTAGCATAAACTTAGAAAAATCAAAAAGATTTTCGGTGTGTTTTGATGTAAAGTTTCAAAAAGCCAAAAAGATTTTGTTTCTTATTTGTTTTCGACCGATTGATACAAGATACAAAATTTCTGATTTCAAAACTATATCTTAGATTCTTGAAGAGAAGTTTTGCGCCAAGATTAACTTAATTTTTCATAAAAGAAAAAGAAAGCCGCGTTTTTGTCTTCTGATATTGCAGATTATCTGTGTGGCAAGACTTAAGCATGGTGAAAAGGGGAGTATGTAATATCTTTCACAAGTGGATCTTGAAGTTCAAAGATTGTTCAAAATTTGATCTAGTCATGCAAGCTCTATTTCTGAAAAGATTTCAAGTTGAAGATCAGATGCAGAGATGCTGAAGATTGAAGAATGAAGTTTAGTTAGATAGATACATAGATACACTACACATTAAGGGGGAGTTTGTTAGAGCATATTTTGTTGGAACAAAAATTTATGTAACTGACGCCATCAAATCTGTTTACCGAAGCATTCGACTGAAGAATCCATGTGAATCGATTTAGAGACTGGGTTGTGATGATCGAGGCTTACAAGATTGGACCGAAGACCGTTTTCTGGAAAAGTCAACCGTTCGGGTCAACGGTCAACGTAAAAGTCAACGGAATATCGGTTCGAACGAGTCAAGCTTCGGATAACTTTGATTTAATTAACAATTTATGTTTATTTGCTTTACTTGTAATTTCGTTCATTTGTCATGTTTTTCTGTCGTTAGTCACCCTCACTATATATAGTGAGGGTGCCCATTACAAGTAGAGGAGTCTCCGCATGGGGAGATGATGATTTTTCTTGTAGAGTGTGAGATTTCCATTCTAGAGAGAGAGAGTGAGTCATGGATTCTAGAGAGAGAGAGAGTGTTCTTCATGATTCATTGATTGTAATCTTTCGATTAATGAATTCATTCGATTTGTTCATCATCTTTCTTATTTATGATTAACATGATTCATCATCATCATCTTCATCTTTTGTTTGAGTTTTTCGAATCCGAACATGTTCTTGCTCAAGATCGGGATTCTTGTAGTGAAAATCGGTCCTAACATATTTCTATGCTGCGTTGTGTCTCGTGTATTGTATCTAGTCTAGAGCAAGGTTGTGAGTCTTAATGACAACATACCAAAGTGGTCGTACCACTTGGTCCGCCGTACCATTGGTACGGGCGTACCAATGGTACGCTGGGTGGTCCACCTTTGTTATGTTGTGCACTATAAATAGTTCGTGTTAGAGAGAGTTAAGTAGTTCAGTCATTTCATATCTCTTAACTATGTGTTCTAAAGGTGTTTCTCTCTCTACATTGTATTCTCTAAGTGAATCAATAAAGCCAAGCTTTATTTACGTTTGTGTTTTTCGATTAACCGAATCATGCATTAGTAAGATCCCTCCTTGGTTTTACAAGTGTAAATAAACTCAATCCTTTTATAAATCAGACAAACCAGATTACAAAAAGGACTCAGAGCATACAAACTGATTTCACACTGGAAAACACACACTTAAGCAACTCTCTTACAAAAATTCTAAACAAAACACCTATTTATACAAAAACCCGACTACCCGAACTGGACTTCATCCGAACTGGCACTTCGGATGCCAGTTCGTATCAGTTTGGGTCAGTTCGGCTAAACTAGGTTAAGTTTTGTTTCTTCTTTTGATATTATTCAATCTGATACAACATTCTGCCATTTCATGTATCAACAAACTCCCCCTTGGCAAATATTGGTCAGTTTATTTCAAACTTGAGTTTCAGCTTCCATCTCGCTCCATGACTTCTAGTTATTTCTTCCGGCATAGATGTTGAAAGAAAAGAATATCCGAATAACCTTTTGAAACTGCAATGCTTGTTCCATAAAGTCAGGATGGAAAAAAATCTGACTATGGTACAACTCATCGATATTAGCCTTTGACAGATCTATCAACCACATAGGATCAAATATCCTCTCAACCCTGTTCTCTTCTTCAAAAAATATCACAGCGTCACCAGTCTTCTCATCATAGTACCACCATCTCAGGTTCTTGATGAATTATAACTCTATTTGCTTCATCACTTTAGGCTTTTCCTTGAACTTTAACAAAATCAAAGCTTTTCCAGTCACTAGATGTTTCTTCGTTGGATGTTCCCTTCTTATTGGATTCTGCAGCCTTAGAAATTGAAATACCTTTTGGCATTCTTTATCCACCATCTTCTTGAAATGTAAACCTTTCCATCCATCTCCATAATTCAAAAACGATTTCCTTGTCAGCTCACGAACATCCCATACAGGCAATGAGTTAAAATCCAAATCCTTCTTGAAATATTAGATACCAAACTTCCGTTTGATTCCATAACAATCAATGTCATCAGCATAAATCTAACTCACAATTTCACCTGACACCTGACCCTTGAATCTGGCATGCCTACGTTGTTTAACTGGTTTTGGAGGTGGAACGTAGTTGGCATGAAAGATCTTCATGTATTCGTCATAGACCTTTCTTTGTTTCCGTTCTTTGGCCTCTTTAACAATCGGGTCTTCAGGAATTTCAGCTTCTTTTCTTTTTAACTTTACCTCAGCTTTATCACCCTTATCCTTCGGAAAAACTTCAAAACCATCATCGCCTTGATTGTTGAAATTAGAGTACGTATCATGATACTCTTCTTCTGCTATATCTTCAATCTCATTCTCATCATCCAAATTCTCATCATCAATTTTAGTTTCCGACGACTCATATACCTCGGGTTCAGCTTCGGCTGCCTTTATCATCTCCTCATCATTGAGATCAAATACGGATTGAATTTAAGATGGAGTAAGTTCATAAACAAACTCCCCGTCTTCAAGAATTGTGCCGATCTCATTTATGCTTTTAGCCACTTGATTTGACAGAACCGATGAAATTGGCATTGCATCTCTTGAATCAGACTCCCCTTGAGATGCTGAAGTACTAGAACCCGAACCAGAAGTTCCTGTTGGGTCTGAACCTCCACCAGTAGCACCTTCAGGGTCATTGTTCAAATATCTAAGCACATCATCCTTGCACCCAATCTCCCCCTGAGCATTAAATTTTCCATGCAAAAATTGAATCTCCTCATTTGTGAAACTTATGCTTCTTGAGAAGAACTGGCCAGTTTGAGCCTTAAAATCTCGTGTGTCTTGGCATCGTTTCCACTTTTCAGTTGTAGACAATCTCTTTTCAATTCAACTAGCCTTCTTGATTGAGTTTCATCTTTAGATTTTAACTCCTCGATCAACTTTGTCTTCTCCTCATCTTTTGCTTTTAAGGCATTTATTTGATATTGACAATCTTGAAGTGCACTATTGAACAAATCTATCTGAGAAAAAGATAATGAACCTTGAGATAAGTTATTATTGAAATCTGTTGAAGCTGCTGTGGTTGTTGTTGTGGAAGTTGAGACGGTTGGAATTGGTGAAGTTCCAATTGGCTGATTGATAAATTGGGCAGCAACACTTGCTGAAGGTGTTGTGCTACTAGATGTAGACTTCGTCGTCCCCAAATACTTCCTTATAATGCTAGACTGGTTCAGTTCAGTAAGAATGGTGGCTACTGGAGCACTTGATGAAATTGTAGTTGCTGGAGTTGAAGTCATCACTGGAAAAGACATATCATGACCACCAGGTGAAGACACACTGGTACGTCGTTGTAGCATTTCGAACGCTTCAACATCTTCGGACGACTCTTTCCACCAGTGGCAGCCGAATTCCTCCTTTTAGATGGTGTTAATGTAGACGAGGAGGTAGTCGGCTGTTTACCCTTGCCCTTTCTGGCATCATCATCAGGGTTGTAGTCATCATCGGTATCCGATGGAGCTTTATCTTCATAAACTCAACCAATGCATCGGTTGTTGCTCTTCTTCATCCTTGTACGGTATGCAAGATGTTCTTTGCTACCTATCCTTACTTGAACTTGTTGTGATCTCACCGATATAAAAGCAATCAGATTATTCGGATCAGAATCATCCTCGAAATTAATGCCATCTTATCTAGCTCATCATCAGAATCTTCTTCATCAATCAGAATGTTAACTACTATAGTCTCAGACACATTAATAGTCGATTGGACTTCTGGTGGTGAGACAGCAGAATCAGTAACTACCGGTTCAGAAACAACTGGTTCATTGACCACAGGTTCAGATACAATTGGAGGTGTTGGAGCTTGTTGTTGTCTTTGTCTTCCCTGTTTCGGTTGATTTTGTTGTTGTTGTTGGTTTCTATCTTTAATCCAAGAATAATCAAGTTCTACATCAGAACCCCCTTCTTCATGACGAGGTGCACCATCGGCTAGTGCTACATAGTTAGCATTTGCTAGATGACCTATCAACCTTTTCATCTGTGGATGCTCATCTGGCTTCTTCTTTTGATAAGTCATCAAAGTTCTAACACTGGATTCACTCTATGCTTTAAAACCATCTTCTCTGTAGCATTCTTGACCAGATTCGGGTATAGATCATTCAAGATCATCTGTGTAAACCTCGGATATAATAATGCCCTCTTGTTTCTTGTCACCAAATTATCTCTCATGTAATGAAAGATTAGCCCAGCACAGTTGTAAGGACGGTTGAGAATTATGGCATTCATTAAAGACAACATCAATGGACCTATCTCATCGTATCCTGAGATTCTGTTCCTCAAGCAGTGAAGTAGCACGTGAATCAAGAACTTGTACAGGACACAAAACTCAGACTTAGTCACCCAGTCTTTGTGAGGATCTTCAACATACCATATCCTTTTCAGTAACGCCACGTTATTAGCTTTATCAACTCCAGTGGAACATTCAGATCATCACCATTAAACTTTAATACTCGTCTGACATCAGCCTCGGTAAATTCCACCATTGTATTTTGCACTGTGCCAGAAATCCTAATAGGACCATCGGTATGTACGAGTGGAAGTCCAGAACTCTGTAAGAATATCACGATACAGAATAGAATCTTCAGTTATTGCATAGTGAATCCGTGATCGTCTAATATTCCAGATCCATTGAACTTGACAAGTTTAGATCTGCTGACACCGAGATGAGCACACAAGTTGTGTTTATCTCCAACTTTCAATTCGATCGCCATTTCTGAAAACACATAAAAAGAACAGTTCATTAAATTCAGTGTGATAATAAAAAAACGTTCACCAATTTCATCAATTATTATCCATTTGCGTAAACAATTAACCTTTTGTTAAAAAATTAGGTTTCACAAACTGGATCCAAACTGAAAAATTCATACGAACTGGATCGAATGGTAGGCGAACTGGTTCCAAACTGGATTATGTGGTCAACATCCAAAGTTGACTAAGTCAACATCCGAAGTGATCACAAACTGGATCCTTGTGACCGAAGTGAACCAAACTGGAGTATCATGCACCTGAAGTGACACGAAGTGGGTTTCGAACTCCTGCTTCGGCTCATGAATAACCACTTCGATTCTGTAAAGAAACCAAAGGTTTTCTTCGATCCAAAATCAAATCCAGACATTGTTAATCAAAACCCTTACACCCCTAGACTGGTTTGATCAGACGAACCCAATGATATATTTTTTATAATCAGAAACCAACTTAAAGTTTTCGAATTTTTGGGTTTTTCGTTAAACATTAAAACCGACAACCTTTTTGACACATTTGAACCGATTTAAGAGATAAAAATCGACACAAGACACACCATTGAACTCGGAATCAGAGTATCTACCTGATTTTGGTCACAACACTCAGTAAAACACGGTACATCACGATTTTGGTTTCGAAAAGTTAGGTTCTGCTTGGGTTTTTACGAAGTGAGGCGAAGTGGAATAATGAACCCGAACTGGGGTTCCGGCCTTTTATAGGCTTGTCACTTCGGTTATCCGAACTGTGACTTCGGGCTTATCGACGTGGCCTGAACTCATGCTTCGTTTCACTTTGGAACCACACAAACTTATCCAAACTGTCACTTCGGATCACCCGAAATGTGACTTCGGTTCATCTGAACCCACACTTTGGTTCACCAAACTTTTTCAATTTCAACCTTGATTTTTGTGACATTTCCAAATTGATCTCAAAAGTTTCAATTTTTTCCCAATCCTTCACAAAACTTATGATCAATTAATGATGAGCTTGATGATTTCAAGACTGTTTGGTTTTATCCGGCATAAATGTGAAACATTTCATTATCGGTTGATTGAAAATAAAATCAGAAACAAAATGTTTTTGATTTATTTATAAAATCTTCAAACACACCGAAAGTCTTTTTGAATTTTCACAAGATTATGCTAAAACACACCTAAAATCTTTTTGGATTTTTCAAATAACAAGCAATTAACCAAACAGAATTGAAATACGAATAACTTAAACTTTTTGCGAGAAAGATCCAGACGTGAGATCATATCAAACACTATGTATCAGACACACTTTAATTTCAAAAGTAATCTACATGCAAGTCAAGTCAACTGAGTATACAACTATTCAGTTGATTGCAGCTTTGGCAAATCAATTTTTATGGCTTTCTGATATATTATCAGTATGATTTATCAAGCATAGATAACGTGAAAATCCACACAATCAGGAATACTAGCAACATGACTTATTCATATTTTTGTATTTTCACACAGAATCTGATTTTTAACAAAGATGTATCATTCATGGTGTTTCATGCAAAAATAAAGCAGAACCATAAACAAACAAGAATCAGGTCGGTCTTGTGAGCACGCAGAGAATGTCCAATTTTTTAGGAAAATAAAAAAAAGAAAACAACGCAGAAATTGTATAACTCAACAATAATTAGGTCGGTACTCTCGTATACGCAGAGAAAGTCCAAATGGATTATACGAAACACAAAAGAAAATAAAGTAGAACCTCAAGTGAACACCAATCAGGTCGATCTTTCGATATGTAGAGAAAGGCCGACCACTTGAGAATATAAAGAAAATTAAACAAGTTTAAATCTTGGCAAAATGAAAACATGCATACACCAGAACGTCTCTTTTATTCTGTTTTTGATATTTTCTGATTTAATTGCCAGAATCACACAGTATCCTTCATGATGTTTCATCATGGTTATCAAGCAAGCGTTATATTGATATCATACTAGCATATATCAGATTTGCCTTAACACATTCTACTAGTCAAACAAGGACCCACAACCTTTATTTCTAGTTTATCCATGGTTGATAACATACGCTGATGTAATATCACTTCTCGCTAGGTCGGATCAATTTCTCATTTTGATTTTTCAAATTTTTTTCTAATTTTGGCATTTTCAATTTTTTTATACTTTTCTGATTTTTCTGATTTTTTTTATACTTTAAGGAAAAGAAATAAAGAAAATGAAAAATGATTACGAAATAAAAAAATTGAACAACCGAAAACTACTCAGCTTGAGATTTTTGTATGTCGTTGATTTGCAAAAGATATTTGAAGCGGGTTTTGTCAAAGGCTATTGTAAACAGATCTGCTCTTTGAAAATCAATATGGATCTTTTGCATATTAATGAGGTGTTTCTCATAACAATAACGTATAAAGTAATATCGGATGTCGATGTGCTTAGTCTTAGAGTGATGAAATGGATTTTTTGTAATGCAAATATTGGCAGAATTATCTATGTGTATGGGAGTAGTAAGAAAGTACAAATCATAGTCTCTCATCTGTTGTTGTATCCATAAAACCTGAGAGCAGCAGATCACAGCCGCAACATACTCAGCTTCAGCAGTGGATGTTGCTATAGACGTTTTCTTCTTACACTGCCACGACACCAACCTATTGCCCAAAAACTAACAACCAGCTATTTTAGATTTTAAATTGATCTTGCAGCCTCCATAGTTAGAATACGAATAGGCAGATAAGTCAAACTTATCATCATGAGGGTACCAGATCCCGAGATCCGTATTACCCTTCAGATAAGCAAGAGTTCTTTTGACCGCATTTAGATGTGAAAGCTTTAGACTTACTTGGTACCTAGCACATAAATAGACAACAAACATGATATCAGGTCTACTTGTAGTTAAATACATTAATGAACCAATCATAGCCCGGTAAAGAGTCGCATCAACTTCTACACCCTCCTCATCAGGAGAAAGACCATGAGAAACCTGTATCGAAGTTCTAGGAACACGAACATCGGTAATTTTGAAATGGTAAGAACGTCATGCACGTATTTCATCTGATGGATAAAGATTCCTTTAGCAGACCGATTTACCAACAACAAATCGTCTCCCGTTTTCTTGAAAAACAAGGTACAATCTACCAACCCGCGCTTAAATCTATTTTGAAGTAGATAAGTGGATAAGGTCTCATACCAAGCTCGAGGAGCATGATGTAAACCATACATCGCTTTGTCCAACTTATAAACTTTATCCGGATAATCAGGATCGTAGAATCCTGGAGGTAGTTGAACATAGACTTCCTCTTTCACCTTTCCATACAAGAAAACACTCTTGACATCCATCTGGTATACGTTAAAGCCCTGGTACGCCACGAACGCCAAGAAAATTCGAATTGCTTCAATTCGTGCAACTAGCGCGTACACCTCATTATAGTCGATACCTTCCTCTTGAGAAAACCCATGTACAAAAAAACGAGCCTTGTTTCCGAAAATGACTCCGCGATCGTCTCTTTTGCATTTAAATACCCAACGGGTTCCACATGGCTCTTTGCAATTTTCCGGTAAGACAACCAAGTGACAAATGTCGAGCTTTTGGAATTGTTGAAGTTCTTCCTACATTGCTTCCACCCATGAACCATCTTTAAGTGCTTGCTTAACATCTGTACGTTTGATCTGGGATAGAAAGCATGAGTGGAACACTTCATCTTGAAGTCCTGATTCCCTGATTGTCAGCAATGGACTACTTTCAACCTGTCTTCTTGTACGCACTCCATCATCCAAATCACCAATGATATTTTCTTATGGATGTTGATTCGGGGCGTCTGATGAGTCGAAACATTAATAGTTTCATCCAACGTGTTGACATAATTGTAACATCCCGAGTTTCGTAATAATTGATTTTTATTATTTTAGCCTTGATTATTAGGGTCATTGGTGAAATTAGCGGGACTAGAGATTTTCAGGGATTTATTAGCGGAAATTATATTAATTGCTTATATAGGAGATTGGTGACTAATGGTAAATAAAGTAAAATATGTGGGTTAATTGAGTAAATTAAAGTTATGGCTGGAATTTAACAATCTTATAACTAGAGGGGGGTTAATGGTAAATGTTTAATAAAAAGAAATAAGAAAATTTGGTCTGGGAATTTCCTAGATATAAGAATCGCGACCAGGAGGGGAGGGGAGGAGAGGGAGAAAAACCCTAACTCTTGAGGAATCCTCAAATTGGAGCTTATGGTTTTTATTGGAAGGGGAAGTCGAATTTGGGCTTGGGGGACCTTCTACATCTCGGTTTCTACCTTAGATTTATGAGTATCTTGTCAAGTAAGTGAAAACTAAGTAGGTTGATCTTAGGAGATTTAGCTAGATGCCAAATTGATGCATGAAATCAGTAGTACATGTGTTAGTGAACCTGGATTATGCTTAATTTCGTCTTGCATGACAGATTTGGTGTGTTGTTGATAGAGGTGGGGATGATGATCAAACCCCACCTCACAGGGATCGAAATTTTGATGAATGGTTGGGTCATTGGGTGGTTAAATTAATCTAGATTAGTGATTGATATCATGAAAGTGTTAATTTTATGCATAACAACTGAATTGGCAGTGTTTGACATCAAATGTGGGATTAGTTGATGGTCTATGGAGTACTTCATAAAAGGAATACTTAGTATGTACACTAGGTGTTCGAGGAAATGCTTGAATGAGAATGAAATTGTGTATGTGCGGAATTCTGAGTTGTTAGGTGTTGATATGATATTTGTGTGAACCATGAATGTGTTGTGGTAATCTTATCAATGTGATGACTATAGGTGAAGCGGGAGGGAGCACTAGCCATCAACGTGAAGGCAAGAACAAAGCTTAAAGGTAACACTTAGTAGTTAGTGGTTGGTGTTAAAAAGTTGGTTATAAATATTAAAGCGGAAGCTTGATGATTTATATGAGTTGGGGGCATTGTGTAATCAAAATGAGAAATTGGTCATATAATATGGCTAACTAAGACTGCGGTATATGACCCAAATTGGGTTGAGCTGAATGTTGTGGCAAGACGAGGACTATGAGAGTTTTAGACCTCGGATTGTCGCAACATTGAATTCGAGAGAATTAGCACAATGTGTGTGTGCTAAGGGGGAATTATAGTGAAGGAAATCTTGATGGAAAGCATAAACATAAGCTGGTTTTGCAACTAATGTGTTAGCGGGTCAAACGAGTCAGGTAAGAATGTCACCATTTTTGTTAACGAACTAATGAAGTTGGATATGAAATTTGTGATTTTAGGTGAAATCTTTCTAAAGCGGGTAACTAAAGACTCAGGTTTGATAGTTTGGAGGCTCCAGGCGTATCGCATGGAAGTACAGGAGCTCCAAGCGATACGCTTGGAGCTGCTGTTCGGGTTTTCGTTTCGTTTTCTCGCTTTTAAATGTTGAAATGCTTCGATAGCGGATGTAGGCCACTAATACTAACGTGTTACTAGTGTTATTGGCAGTTAATCATTGATGGACGGGTCGGGATCGAATCGAAGAATCATGGAACCGAACATCATGTATTTCGGGACTTTATCTTATATGTTTTGTAGTAGTAAATGTTTGTAAGTAAACTACCATGTAGTTAATGGCGTCAAACGTATGATTTTTGTAAATGTGGATTAACGATGGATGAAAGTCTCAAAATTATTATGAACTTTTCTAACTATGATTTTATATGATGTTAAATTCGGTTAAGCGGGTTTGGGGCCTTACAATAATCATCCTCAACCACATCAGTGTCATTTGTAGTAGACACAACTTGTGGGATAGGAACATCTACAAGTGCATAATTAGCTTCATGAAATTCATGTTCATCATCAGAAGACATATCATCAGCTTCTGCTGTGGTTTCGGTCAAGACATCTTCAGCAACAGGTACATTCGGAGTAGGCGAAGATGGAGTGTGCATAATCGGAGCATTATCTTGTAAATGAATGTAAACAGTTGCAAGTTGCTAATCGATTATATATCCTCTTGAATCGAGTGAATCAAATAGACGCTTGTAATCGAACATCCAATATGGCCTGACACCTTTGGGTGGTAAAGTGTATGATTGAAAATCAACATGTAAGCATTCTTCCACTACACCGGTCTTTTGGTTAAAAACACGTTTCTTGTGATTATAATATATGACAAAGAAACTTCAAACACCTTCTCATCGAATTTTCCAGCAGATAGTAATATCGTGTACGGACACCCATCCAGATGCTTGAGATTCAGCTTGTGGTTCTTTAATAGCTCATAACAAGTTTTACCAAGCCGTTTCATAGTCAGAACCCTATTCAACACATAACATGCCGTGTTGCCTGCCTCCGTCCAGAAATTCAATGGAAGTCGAGAATCAGCTAACATGGTTCTCGCCGTCTCAATTATTGTTCGATTCTTCCGTTCCGCGACACCATTTTGTTGACGCGTGTATGGTGTACTGAATTCATATACGATATACTTTTCCAAACAAAACAACCTCATATCAGTATTCTTAAACTCCGTGCCATTGTCACTTCGAATTATTCTGACTTTTAACTTGTAGTAAGATTCTAACGTATTGATCAAGTTGATAAGAATTCTTGACGTTTCATCTTTTGTCACAAGAAAATCTACCCATGAGAAGCGAGAGTATTCATCAGTAACTACCAAACAATACCAATGTCTGAAAATGCTTTGTTCGTTAACAGGACCAAACAAGTCCATGTGAAGCAATTCAAGTGGAACATTAAATGAGTGGTACTTCTACAATGGATGTGACTTTCGTTGTTGCTTCCCCTTTTTGCAACTGACACATACATCATTGAAAATAAATTGATGCTTGGGAACTCCTTCAACAAGATCCTTACGCACCAACTTATTCATCTTTCTGTAATGAATACGACCCATGCGTCTAGCTAGAGAACTGAATCCCTCTCAGAAGTTTTCGACATGAAACATTGACCTACCACATTTGGTTTGGCGGAATTCATATCCAACACATATAGATGTGACAATCTAGGTGCACGCATCACTATACAATTATCAGGAATCATGAAACCAAGCTTCAAGATTAAGCATTCGGTCCCCGTGAAAGCAGTTATGAATTGCTTATCACAAATTTAGGATACTTTCAACTGGTTATACTCCAACTCTTGAACATATTCAACCCAGTCGAATGTGATCGCACCATTGCTCAATTTGCCAATACCCGTTATCTTTCCACCTTTATCTCCTGTGAAAGTAACATTTCCTCCGTTGAATGGTTGCACATCATGGAGTAAGGAAATTGTCACCGGTCATGTGCCTAGAGGCTTCGCTATCAACGACCCATAGATTACTCATGGGTTGTCTCGAAGCTCCGTACACACATCAAGAGAAATTAATTAGTTTTGGGAGAGACCCAAGCTTAAAGCTTTGGGTCGTCCGGTATTCTCCACAAAATCATTTACTGTTTTGGAATAACCCTTAGGTTTCCATTTCTCTGTTCGTGGATTTGTCGAGGTAGATTCAGAAGTTTTCAAAATTGATATTAATTTACCAAAATCGCCATCCCGTTTCTTATCATTTTTGGCCTTTTTGAAAACCAAAAAAAAAAACGATTACAAATCATAACTAATCACCCCTTTATAATCAACAAATCCGACTCTTTTGTGTGATCCAACAGATGTAAGTGTTTCTGTCTGATAACCATTAGAAACATTACCAGACATTCCATACTTTTCTTTCTTCAAAGGACAACTTTTGTAAGTATGAACTCGTTTTTTGCATTTAAAACAACGACGTTGATCGGTAAGAACTTCCTCGACCGTGTCGTCATCATGAATGATTTCAATTACAGGCTTTGGTTTCTTTGATTTAAAAAGTTTCTTTTGTGAATCAGAAACCTGATGATCACTAAAATCATCATAAAAGCCTGAATCATAACCATTTGTATTATCACGACAAAAATCATCACAAAAATATTCATTTCTTAAATAAAAGCCATCATCACCGTTGTGATAAACACCTCTCTTGTCACGATACCCAGATGGACCAGAACCCCGTCTCGATCAATTCCCAAACCAATTTGGCACCTACCATATATTGGTGGATTCGGCCCATAGCCAAGATTATCATAAAAGCCATCATCATGAAATTATGTTCTTTGGAAAAATCTATATGGCTTTTTGAAATTTGATTTAACATTTTCAGCAAAAATTGGTTTGATAGGCTTTGGTGATTGAGAAACAAATGACTTCTTGATAGGTTGTTGCACAGACTTAGCAACAAAATCAGAATGATCAGAACCAGATTGATTAGAACAACTAAGCAAGCCATCAAGGATAACAACCTTGCCATCCTTTCCCCGACATGGCACACTCTTCTGATTAGGGTCATAATTAGGACCAAAACCTCCTTTAAACACTTTGTCAATGAAGTCAGGACGACCCCCGTGATCCGTATGTTGCGGCCTTACTGCAAGGGAAGTACGATCAAAACGTATCGAACCTTTACACATTCAACACCGAATGAGATCGAACAACCAACCACCTACTTCCTATCCTTCGGCCATGGAGCCTTTTGCTACTGACATACCATATTACCAGCCTCCACCATCATATTATCCACCGCCAACATACCAGTACTTTACATTGCCACCATTTCAGCAGCCATACATGCCTTATTAGCTGCCTTCTTACCCCTATGATCCATACTCCCCTTATCGTGAGATCCCACGCTTATCATACACTGGCCTGAACCCATTTTATCCGTCTATGCCATACCAGGAGCCTGCCGGACCTAGTTCCCCAGTGATGAACACGCTTGTTGAGGAGAAGAGAACCCTGGTTAAGATGATGGAAAAATAGAAGAAAAAGGAAAAGAAGTTGGCAGATGCAGCCAAACGAGCAACATCAGCTTTGAAGTTGAGGCGGAGTCACAGCTTAGATAACCTTGTTCCGTAACACGTCGATAAACATATCTTAAATTATTAAACCTGTCATAGATGCAAGAATTATATTCCTAGTGTAAATGCAAATGTCATGTTGATATAGCACATTGACTGCTCTCGGTTCTATGATGAAAGTTGCTGCAAGCAAGACTGTTACTAAAGGAATCCAAACTCGCCAAGATGTTGCTCATGAGAAAGTTAATGACGGCCAGACCATCCAGAGTGGGAGAACATACAACTCACGAATGAGAAAATACGTTAACGAGCTCAAGAAAAACGACTCCAAGAATTAATCGCTATAGGAATCGCGAAGGCGTTACCCACACGCGTGGAGCGCAAGGTGAAAACACATGTTGGATATGAGAAAACAAGTGAACCTACAGATAGCTGAACAATGGCCTCTCTTCCTAGGGACTCGGGGAAATCAAAATCTTGACTATCTGAATTAGTAGCTACTTCAAGATCTCATAGTAAGACCAAGAGGCATCATAGTCGTAGCCGTGAGGATTACACGGAAGGTTCAAGTAAAAGATCATGAAGCAATAAAGAAATTAAATATGAGGAAACATAAAGAGGTTGATCTTATAAAACCTACATGGAAAGTAAACCTAGTATATTCTGAGGGGATAAGAGTGCCAGTAAGGCGCTTAATTGGTTGGATGAAGTTGAATCAACCCTGGATATCAGCGAATGTGCAGGCTAAGGATATGGTGAGATTTGCCTCATAGTCTTTCAAAGGTGAACTTTGAGTTGGTGGAAAATAGAGATGAATCGATTGGGGAAGCATAATGCTTATAAGATGGGCTGGGCAACCTTTAAAACCTTAGTGTTGGAAAGATTTATCCTAGAAAATGAAGCAGAACGGTTGGAGAATGAGTTCATCAATCTAAGGATGAACGAAGCTGATTACACATCATACATAAATTGATACAATGAGTTGTTGACATTGGTGCTACACATGGTAGAAACGGAAACCTATAAAATTAGGAGATTCGTCTAGGGTTTGAGTTTGAAATACGGGCTCATATAAGGTCTGCTTGACCTAACACCCTTGCTTCGGCCATAAGTCTGACCGACACTCTATCGGAAAAATGGATAAGGATATCTAGATTGAAGTTGGAATCCTATGGTAACAAGAGGAAATTTAATGGCAAACGTCAGGACATAAGAGGGCGAGACTGGTATGCTAGGGAAGGTAAAGATAGAAGAGTAAGAGGGGAAGGAAGAGAACATGGAAGATCAAAAGATGAGGCATGTGGAATTTGTGTAAAGGTTGGGCATCATAGATTTAGACGTGATCAACTATAGTTGTAGAGAAAAGGGACACAAAAGACCTGATTGCCCAATGAAGAAGGATGCTGATAAGGAGAAAGGGAAACATGCTGGAACGCTAAAAGGTAAACCTCGTCTTTGTATTATGTCTGCGGAGGAGGTTTGTAAAATGCCGATGTCGTCTCCGATATGTTTTCTGTTAATAATGTCCTTGTCAGTATTTTATTTGATTCCAAAACAAATCAAGGTTTCATATCTACTAACTCCACGCTTGAACGAAAATGTCCCTCACGTAAACTAAATAGGCCATATATCGTAGAAACCGCTAACGTTCAGAAAGTTAGTATTCCTGAAAAGTTAGGAACTATCACTTGAGGTTAGATAATGCACTATTCGAGCTAGAATTACTTCCGTTGACGTTAAGCGAGTTCGATATAGTTCTTTGGATGGATTAGCTAAATCGACACCATTCCAAGATTCGTTGTGCTGAAAAGATTATAGAAGTAGAATCTGCTGACATCAAGGCCCATGCTATTGTGGGTGATTGCCAAATCAAATCCTTAAGGATAATATCTATGTTAAAAGCTGAGAAGTGCTTACGAAAAGGGTACCAAGCCTTCCTTGCCAATCTAGTGGAGATTCATCAAGAGAAGAAGTTGGAAGATGTACCGGTAGTCTCAGAATATACAAATGTATTTCCTGATAAGCTATCTGGATTTCCATCGAAACAGAAAGTGGAGTTTCAAACATAACTAGTATCAGGAACAACACCAATCGCTAAAGCACCTTATAGACTTGTACCTTCCAAAATGCAAGAATTAAAGAGTTAACTAAAATAACTTCTTGATAAAGGTTTTATAAGGCCTAGTACCTCTTCATGGGGAGCCCCTGTACTTTTCATAAAGAAGACAGATGGTTCAATGCGAATGTTCATTGACTATGGCGATCTCAGTCAGGTAATTGTTAAGAACAGGTATCATCTTCCTAGGATCGATGACCTGTTTGACCAATTACAAGGAGGCGGTTACTTCTTAAAGACCGATTTAAGGTCAGGATATCACCAAGTTCGTGTGAGAATGGAAGACATACCTAGAACAGCATTCAGAACAAGGTATTGACATTAAGAATTCACTATTATGCCTTTCGGTTTAACAAATGCACGCGTAAGGCTGAAGTGAAAGGCAAGATCCATGGTGATGTGTTTGGTAGGCTCTGTTTCCGAATCGGAAAATATATGTGTAACAAACTTGAAGATAACGTATGTCATTTACTATGAAACACACACTTAGGTTACTGCATGTTCTATTTGACTACGTATATATATTCCTGATACACACGCTTGAATCCAAGAGTATGAAACTGAGCTAAAAAAGTCGGTGTTGGTATGCGTGAGGTGTATATAAATATATAGTAATATTAATTACTGTTAGTGCATATATGGTTCGTCATGTGAAGTACCGGAACAAGACGTGAATTGCAAAGAAGATGTCAACCGAAGTGACACGAAGTCACAGTTCGTGTGATCACACGAACTGAGACGAACTGGTAGTTCGTGTCATTTCGGTGACTTCGGGTGAAGTCCAGTTCTGACAGATCTGAATGCTTATAAATAGACGTTGTTCTTTGTAACTCAGTAGCAATTGAGAGAGAACTGAGAGAGACCGCATCTTAACTATGTGTTTTGAGAGTGTTTCTCTGTTTGAGCTTTATTGAGAGTTTGTAAACGAGTCTTGGTGATTTCAATAAAACAAACGTTTATTTACATCTTGTTCTCTCGTATACGATCAAGCAAACCTTTAGTAAGATCCGTTTCACGATTTTAAAAGTGGTATTAGAGCAAATCCAGAGCTTTGATTGTTTTCGTTTTTTTTATAAACCGAGTGTTTTTCTATAGAAAACAAGTCAATTTTTGAGCTTTTCGAGTGCAATTTTTTTTCAAAACATTCTTGTTGCTAAAACCTTGTTGACTGTTGCAAATCTCGTTCAAAATCTTCAAAAATCAAAAAATTTGATCTCGAAAATGTTCCAGTTCGTGTGAGTTCGGACTAAGAAATTTATGTTTGAAAAATAACCGCTCCGAAGTGGTGGTTCGGTTAATTCGGATAAGTTTGTTCAAGCGAAGTGCGAGTTCGGCTAAGTTCGTGTGAGTTCGGTCTAGCGAAGGTCCAGTTCGGATTCAGTTTGGTTGATCTTAGTTCGGGTTCCATTTCGTGTACCCAAAGTCGTAGTTCGGATGAGTTCGAATAATTTGTTTTCAGTTCAGATCCATTTTGACACACTTCGTATAAGTGTCAGTTTGGACTAGTTCAGATAAGTTCGGGATTTTTGGGTTGTTTCACTAAAACTGACATAGCTTGAGAACCGTTAAGAGTCACGGAAGCTAATACCAGCCAATACGACCGTCTCGGAGAGTTCTACACTTTTACTCGCCTTATGTGCAGTACCCTCCATTTCGATACCCAAAATTTCTAAGACCTCCATTTTCGAGTTTGAAGTTTTGATATCCAATTTCACAATTCTCAAAATGTATGAAATTTATGCATTTATTGCAGGTCATCGTCAAAATGTGCCAAAGTTGATAAATCTTGAAGATTACCATAGTTAGGCAACAAATTTTAAAGCATATATTGTTGATTTTGATAAAACATTGTGGTTACCGATTACAGATGAATATAAGTATCCAACTTATGGTCGTGGGGATTTTAAGGAGAGACAGAAATTTTCTATTGAAGAAACGAATTCGTATGACCGGAATGAATAAGCCGTTGCATTTCTTTTGATTGCTTTTCCTAAAACTCTGGTAGGCCAACTCAAGCGTTATCACAGAGCAAAACAAATATGGGATAGTGCAAAGAGACAATGTGAAGAACATATGGCTAATACTTCTCGGAAGATAGAAACAGTTGAACAAAGTTTGAAGTTTAAAGATAAAATTGAGGAATTATTAGAGAAGAAATAAGAGAAGTTATCTGAAGAAAATAGTATTTTGAGAAAAGAGTTGGAGGAGTGGAGAAATAAAATTTGTAATGGTTTAGTTGCAGAAATTCAAAAGGATGTGTCTACATCATGTTCAAATTGTTCTGAATTTGTTAGAATTCAGGAAGATTGATTGAAAGAGAAGAAAGTTTTGACTGAAGAGTGATATAGAGCTAAAGCCAAAGAACAAGAAGTTATAGAAGATTTTGATGCTTTATTTGTTAAGTCAAAGGAAAAAATTGATTATCTTCAAGTACAAAGTGATGAAATTGCTGCAAAAGCTAAAAGAATTTCAATTGAAAATGAAGCTTTAGTTTCTGAAAAGATTGAGTTAGTTAGGAGAGAATAAAGTCTTGAAAGCAGTTGTTGCCAATCTTCCAACAAAAGTGAAAAAGGTTACAAAAGAAGTGCTTGATGAATATGATAGAATGTATGTTCAAAAGCATAAATATAATAAATTGTCTGAGGAATTTATCTCTGCTCAAAAGGAGTTACTAGAACCTAATACTAGGATTTTTAAAGTAAAAATAAAATGCTTGATCTGCAACGAAAACTTGCAAATTGCAATATATCAAGCGTGTTTCAGAATTATTTGTATCATCTGGAATGAGATGGCAAACCTAGTAAAGATGTTAATAATCATGAAGTTCCTGCTTTAGTGATGTGACAATCGGCAATTTCCCAGGTTAACCCCGTTAATAACTTGTTTTATATTTCAATAACGTCCGTTACCTCAGTTAACTAGTATCGCTACACAAACATTGCACAGGAGTCTAGACGTCGTTTAGCTAACTTGAATATATATAATTTATAATTTTATATAAATTATTTTTTATGATTTCATACGAACACTTTGTCATTTTATGTGACAATTGCATTTATATGTTTATGTGTTATATATATAAATATATCTATACACATTACATTCCATGATTTTCACATACGATACTATGATTTAAAATGTCGATGGTGCTACGTATATGATTCTATGATTTTATGTGAAGCATATATAGCTTTATATTGTATAAACGTCGTTCGCTAAAATATGATTTGGCATACACTCATGTTTTTCACCGTGAAGTTATCTTCGCTAACTTCGTTAGAGAGTTCGTTAATATTTTCAAGCGTTGAGGGACTCAACTTGTAATTTCATAAATTTGTCTTTAAATTAAATAAAACCTGGAGGGACCTAGGATGTTATTATCCAAACTTGTTTCCTTATTCCATAAATTAATGAGGGGTTGATATTGTCATTCAATCAAAGTTGATTTTGAGTCTTAAAACTCTAAACAGTCGGGACGCTTTTCACATTCTTTAACCGACAATCCTTAAAAAAATAAAATTCAAGACATTAGTTACTTCTGTCCATCCAATCGATCAACATAACTCAATCAATGTCTTGTGAGAGTTCAGTTGGTTCACCTCTATCCATCGCTTCAAACTCTCTCTCTTTTGTATTTTTTTCCGATCGCAAACCTCACTGGAGAAGAAAATTCCGGCCAAATCTTCACCGAAGCACCACCATTCAACGTCCACGGTGATCGCGAGTACAGCAGAAACCGGTGGAGCATCACCGTTTTTTCCGGTATTGGGTTTATGTTCAAAGTGGGTTCGGGTTTCAGTTCGGTTTCGGCTTCAAAAACTCGTCATTCCTCATCTCCGTTCCAATGTAATTGTTTTCCCTTGTTAGTCGCATGTTTTTCCTTGGTTTAATCTTAGTTTCGCGATTTTCCGGTGACCGAAATAAAACTCCAGCCACCGGAGTTATGGGGAAGAAGAAGACGACTAAACGGGTCGGGTTAAATATTTAAACCTTTGGTTATAAACAAAAACGGGCCTGTAGCCCAGCTGGTTTGTGCCTTTGTTTGAGACCAAGAGGTCTGGTTTTCGAACCTCCCCAACCCCCATATCGTTTATTCTTTTTCTTTATGATCCGGATTTCTCTCAATCTGCTTGAATAAGATCAACAGTTTGCGATCCTGTTAGCAAATCAAGCTCTAGCCCAATGGTTATTAAACCTCGTCACATGAAGTTTTCATAGCCTCGTTAGGGTTCTCGTTGAACGTTTATATTATGAAAACGTTAGGATTTAAATAGATAAATAATAAATTATTTAATTTCTTTAATACTGATATAAATTAGTTTTAAACATAGAAAAATAAACATATTTGATTTAATGTCATGCGGACGCTTTAAAGATTTTTCTTTAAACTCTTGAAAATTTTGACACGACATATAAATATATATATTGGACGTTTTACTTTTCACACTTTTGACTACACCCATGTATATATAATTATGAACTTATATGTTTTTCCGGTCTTCTTTACATATATTATTGGTAATAATATACTCGCATCGGCTTTTGTAAATCCTCGTGATTTTTGTCTAAATGTCGTCTCCGACTCATTTCGTAACAAACGAATTTTTATCACGTATTGAAATTGTCACAACGTCATATTTGAAATATAGTACCGTCGTCTAGGCTATGTTACTCATGTGCGAACACACACTTACGTATGTAAAATCGATAGGTGCTCGGTAAACTACGCAAGACTCGAAGTCTTAATAAATTGTAGCAGCGCACCCTAAGGTGAGTTACACAACCTTTTACGTTACGTCCGGGTTTGGACGATAACACACGCAAACACGTTACACCCGGGTTCGGGTGATAACAAGATAACTATTATGTATGATTAAAGTAGAAATCCAGTATATATCACATGTTCACGTAAAATGCTTTATCTTTCAAGTTCTTACTTATCGAACCGTTAATAGCATATAGTGAGGGGATATTGGGTAGTACTACTGGGGTCGGACAAACCCCACTCAGCGGGCACGAGATGCACCACCAGACTGGCGGTCGGACTGAGGACAATGTCAGCCTAACTTACCGTGATCGAGTAGACACGGGGAAGGCAAAACATGTAAGGAATTATTCCTACAACTAATTGGTCAGCTTCGGTTGCGAACATTTTAGTGACATGAACTTAGGCTCGCTACCTACAATATGGATTGTACTTGTAATATACATACTTACGTACGAATAAAGACTATTGTATTCGTACTGCATAATTATACTAGATATACTTATGTGCTTATGTGAACTCACCAACATTAGTTGACACTTGCTCTTATGCATGCTTTGCAGGACGCTAGGAGAATCTGATTTTTGGGCACGTACGTTGGCTAAAACCTTTTATTTTGGGAATTTATTTTTCAAATCCTTTCAACTTGAACTGGTATTTACTTACCGGGCGCTTGTTCGCGCAACTTGACTGTTATGTGCTTCCGCTAAACTTTGAACTCTGGTTTTGATACTTCCCGTTTGGAAATATATTTACATTTTGAACCCTTAACTTATGTTTGATGTAACTAATGACTCGGGTCCTGGTCTGGCTCACACCCCACACGGTAAAACTCCGTTAGTGGAAAAAGGGGGTGTGACAGGTTGGTTTGAAAACAACATCTAATGACAATTCAATTCAAAAGCTGAAAGATTATCCAAAATAAGATGGTGTTAAGTCAGGAAAATTGAAGAAATCAAAGTTTCAGAAGAAGAACAAGGATGAAAGAATATTTTATTCAAACAAGGTTCCAAACTTTAAAAATTTGTTTTCTTGATGCTGAGAAAAATTTTGAAGGCAAACCTGAACATGTGAAGATTCCTGATTTTTTTGATATTGGGATATGAAGGAAAATGAGTTCCAATGACAAATAACAACAAAAAGGTGATTAAAACTGAGAAGAAGAAGAAGAATCAGAAGGTGTTTTCAGATAAGAAGCCTCAATTTTGGAAGAAGAAAGTGTCTTCTCCATCTGCAGATGGAAAGATTTCTTCTGAAGAGTCTTCTTGCATATCTGATGCTACACCAGCAGGCGATAAAAATTCAGATTCATTTCATTCCGCTAAATCTAACAGGTTTTGTGGTCAAGGTAAATTCTGTGGTTAAGGAGATGATTCTGGTTTTTATGATTCTCCAAAATGTTTTCAAAAATATCAGAAACCAAAGAAACCTAAACCTATGACTTCAAAAGTCTATGATGAATGTTCGACTGATCAGTTTGGAAAACCAATTTCAATTACTCCAACTAATCGCCGATTGTGTTATGTCTGTTGTAAGAAGGGTCATTCTGCACAAAATTGTCCTACGACTACTAACAATTCATCATCAAATGCCAAAAATACAAAATATGTTGATCGTGATGGCATTATTTTTGGTGAACCTATCCCCAACACTAAATTTTTCTGGAAAAAGAAGCTTAATTCGGAAAAGTTGGGTAGTAGTTATGATTGTCACTCATCAGATGAAAATGGTTCACCAGAAATTTCAAAACCACAACAAGAATGGAGACCAAAAGTTGTCTCTACGGCCAACACTGATTTTGTTGAAGACAGTGGTCGACCCACAACCGTGGACAGGGTCGGGGTTTAAAAGACTTATTATTTTCTAGTGTTTGCAGGTATTTCAAGAAGACCTGTTAGTGATTGAAAAATTGCTGATAGTGAGATACTTGTGGTTGATTTAAGTTAAATTACATCGTTCCTATCTTTGAAAATTTGATTTTCAAAAATATCATTTTCAAAAAGATGTCAAGTGTTGATCGATCATTTTCTTTTTATTTCTCATTTTCTTTCATTCATATTTTTAGGGGGAGAAAGTTTAAAAATTTAGAAAAATAATATTTTTTGAATTTTAGGGGGAGAAATTATGGAAAATATAAAAAAAATATAAAAACAATGAAAAATTGAGAAATTGAAAAGTCTTGAGACGAATCTTACTAGAGGTTTGTTTGATCGTATACGAGAGAACAAGATGTAAATAAAAGTTTGTTTTATTGTAATCAACAAAGACTCAATTACAAACTCTCAATGAAGCCCTAACAAAGAAACACTCTAAAAACACATAGTTAAGATCTGGTCTCTCAAAATTCTCTCTCAGTCGCTTCTCAATTATAAGAAAAAACATCTATATATACACGACTGTCCGAACTTAGACGAACTGGTAGTTCGTCTGATTCGAACCCATCCGAACTGCTAGTTCGGATGACCGTGGTTCATCCTAGTTTGGACCAGTTTGTGTAATAGCTTTGTCTTGTTCAGATCTTCACACCGTCTTGTTCAGATACTTCACACGACACACATATTATGTATCAACAAACTCCCCCTCGATGTGTGCAGTATCTGTTCACCAATTAGAACATATTTTTCGAACAAACTCTCACTCAACTTGATGATAGCTTGATCTTGAATACTTTGATGATAACAGTGTGTTTCTTTCATCCTTATCAACAGCTTCAGTGTGACACCCGAGAATTTCAAGGTTAACTTCCGTTAGACAAACCCGTTAGTTACGTTATAAGTGTTAACTTAGTAACTAATGCATAACTAGGCCGAATACGTCCACGACCTTTGGTTGATCACCGAACCCGTTCATCATTGATTGTCTTTATGTGCAATGTGATTTAAATACATGAATTATTATTGTGAATAGCATGATTAATTGTAAATACTTGATTATGTGAAAATTTCCTAAATTTGGTAGTCAGCGAAACTACCGAGCGAAACTACAGATTCGCCCGGTAGCAGGCTAGACTGATCAATGTACCCGAGACCAGAGCTAGTTTCGCCTGGCCAGCGAAACTGCCAGCGAAACTAGCCTCTGATATAAATAAACTTAATGAACCCTAGTAGCCTCATTTGCCTCATTTCACAACAAACACACACACACACTTCTCTGGAATCTGGTCAGCCGAGAAAACCATCAAGAAACCGAGACCTCAGCCTCAAGACCATCACCTCATCTCATCTATCGATCCTAGATCGAACCGTGAGTCCCAAAAACCTTTATTTATGTGTTTTCTATGTGTTTCTTTATAAAGTATGCTCAAACCTTCATGAAAACTTGTATGCTTCTGAGATAGTGCTTAGGGATGCTAGATCTACCATAAAGTCAGCAACTTTACGTTTAAAAACAAACCATGATGATGATTTATGCAATTTTGGTCATTTTAGGGTTTAGAAGTATTTTTAGAGATTTGATGATTAAAATGCATGCTAAACATGATAAAGCTGCTTGATTTATGTTGGTAAATGCCTATGGATGCTAGATAATGAATTGCATGTATGATCAGAAGCTGTTAGGTTGATTTTTAGGCAAATCCGTATGTTTTTCGCGACCAGCGAAACTGTCTGTTCTCTGGGCGAAACTAAGTAGCGAAATTATATCTCCTTCCAGCGACACTGACCAGCGAAACTATAGTGTCACCGGGAACCTGACCAGACCAGTTCGAGCGAAACTATCGAGCGAAATACTTGAACGAAAGTTCAAACCAGTTTCCCTGCGAAACTAGGCTAGCGAAACTGCGTCAGCAGTTTCGGGTGAAACTAGCCTAGCGAAACTGTGTCACCGGGCATTGCCTAGCGAAAGTGCTGCCCGTGCACCTAGCGAAACTGCCTAGCGAAACTATGCTAGCGAAACTAAGACTTGACCTAAAAACCAAACTTGTGAAATTTGCTTAAGTGTTATGCCATGACTTACATGATTATTCCATGATGAAACATGTTTAATATCTGATTTATATGAACCCTTGATCAACCATTGGTGTCGTGTGTCGGTATGTCGAGTCATAGTTGCAACGTGCTATGTTATGGGCCATAGATACGTTAAGTAAAGATTAGACACGAAACTAATACTTAAGACCTAAACGTGTTCATAGGTCTTCGTTAAACAACAATAATTGGATTACTTGAAGTGTAGCAGTGCAACCAAAGGTGAGTGTCACTAACCCGCTTACCGTGAGTCCGTTTGGGCCACACCGAATAACTTAACGAAAACAATGCTGACAAACTCTAGAGTGCTAGGCACCTACTGATGAACATGAGAACACGGGATGCTTGGCACCCACTTGATGAACTGAAGTGTTTTATGGGAAACACTTGTGAACTCTGAACAAACTATTTTTGAAACAAAACTGAAAACGTTTTAATATGACTAGTGTAGGTTAAAGTCTAAACCATATGATATCACATGTTTTCTAAGGATGCCTTATAACTTAAAAGTCCTCAACTAAAATTGTGCCATTAATTGTAAAGCGAGGGGATGTTGGGTAGATCTACTGGAGTTTGACAAACTCCGCCCCGTGGCACGGGAAGTGCACGGAGGAACAATATCAGCCTATTTGACCGTGGTCCCGAGAGGACACGGGGGAGGCAAAAACCGCGATGACGTAGGTCCGCACCGTACGGGATGGCTCGGCCCCCACAAAATAAGTCAGCTTTGGTACAAACTTCCTTAGAGCATGGAACAACGGATTAGCTACCCGCGATATCGGTTGAGTCCTTTAACTTTACCCTAGG
>JBCNJP010000003.1:42700657-42755904 GCA_039602395.1 Deinandra increscens subsp. villosa | reverse complement strand
AGACCCATTGTCTGATCTAATGGTTCTAACCCGCTCTCTGCATCTGTTCTCGATACGTGTGACAAAATCCTTTAAAATCTCAGCACTTTCAAACTTCTCTTTCAGGAAAAACACCCATGAGTATCTGGAGTAGTCGTTAGTGATAACTAAGCAGTATGACTTCCCCCCTAAACTCTTGATGCTTACAGGCCCGAAGAGGTCTAGATGGAGTTGTTGAAATATTGTTGTCGTTCTACCCAGTGGCTTTGGCTTGTGAGACGTCTTGTGTTGTTTACCCTTTAGACATGCCACACAATTGTCGATGTGGATGAATTCCTTCTCCGGCACACCGTCAACGTGTTTCCCCCTAACAAGGCGGTTCATGTTCCGAAAGTTGACATGCCCCATTCGCCTATGCCATAATGTAGAGTCATCTTTTGATGCCTTAGCCAAGAAGCATGCAATGGAGCCAGTCGGCCTTGCAGCAGACATATCCAGAGCATACATATTCCCTTTCCGTTTTGCTCAAAATAGAATCTGATATTCGGGAATCTTGAAACCAGGTTTCAGAATATAACATTCACGATCATCGAAGAACATTGGCATTTTGTTGTCGCAGATTTGTGAGACACTAAGCAGGTTGAACTTCAGATTAGACACCAAATTCACTTTGTCAAATGAAATTTCACCATTAGTCAAGAGACCGTTTCCTATTATTTTTCCACCCCGAATATCACCTCCAAAGGCAACAAGACCACCGTGCAATATTGTTTTGACATCATACAGCAGGTCCTTGTTCCCTGTCATGTGCCTGGAACAACCACTATCTAAGTACCACGTGTTGGCAGCACTCTGGGCCAGTCCTTGCACATTTAAAGGAAAGCGATTAGTTTTGAGATGGACCCGGGCCAAATTGACCTGGGACCTTCTTCTTGGGTGCCTTTTTCGCTGGCGTAGCATTTGTTGTTTGAACTTCAACAGGAGGAGTTGGTGAAGATGTAACACTTGGTCGAAGGGCCCATGTAGGTTGTTAAACCCTCATAGACCTAGGTATAAAAGCAGGCCTTGGTCGAGGTGTCCAAGATCTTATAGGAACAGGATTTGGTGCAGGCATTCTCACTGGTTGTTGAACTAGTGGCCTCAAAGCTTTTACCTTCCTTCCCAAACCATGAGGGACATATCGAGCTTGGTTAGGAATGTAGAGTTGATTTGGGTATGACTGCTGAAACATGGTGTCAGGTTGTTGAACCATGTAGTCCTCACCATAATTCCCATAATACATTGGGGCCACTTGATTTCCTTGCGGGTAGTAATGAACATGAGGTATTGGGATGTTGTCAAAGGCAGGATAACCCATGTTGTATACACACACCCTTGCATCATGGTGTGGATTCCCGCAAATTGTACAACCCAAAGTCTCAACCGTTCCACTAGGGTCAACCACAATAGGTAGTTAAGCAACTTGGGGAGCCTTTGGTTGTGGCTCATTGGATGTTGCACATTCATCCTTTTCTGTTTCAGTGACCACAGTCTTCTTCTTCCTCCTTCTGGTTTGTTTCTTTTTCTTGGGGGTGTTCTTAGTTTCAGTAGCATCAACGGTTATTGCATCTAGCTTGACCACAGTGGGATGATCTTCAACACTTGATTGACCAGTCAAAACAAGTTCATTTTGAGGTCTCTTCTTCTTAGGATCACTTGTCTTGAAAAGAACCATAGTGGATTTACCAGCCACTTTGGGAGCATTGCAAACAGATGTAATAGTTGGCTCAACAATCACGGATGCAGAAGTTGTATGAGCAGGCATAGTTGGAGCGTTTGGTTGTGCATCAGGAACAGTGATCACCTTACCATCGGTGATTGTAAGACCAGCTTGTATGTGCATAACAGTCTTACCATGTTTTAAGGCCATTTCGGTAAAAGCACGATTAAACTCATCATCATCGATGTCCTGCTGAATCACAAGTTTCTCATTTGCAACCTTCTTCTTGGGCTTGCGCCTTCGAGTGGTTTTAGTTCTTTTAACAATTTCATTTGTGTTAAAAACATCATAGTTTTAAATAAATAAAAAATATTGAGCCTATGATGTATTTTGTGTACACAAATTGAGAAACTCGGTTTCAACAGCTTTTTGCACATATGCATCAGACAAACTAGTATTGACAGAATTCAAAGAAATAGCATCAAAATCTCCAAATTTTAATGTTTCATCGATCGGTGGGAGATCAGAGGCAGTTTCGGATTTAGCCATCTGTTCTTCCATCGATTTGAATTCAGAAGTACACGGAATCAAACTGGGGTCGATAAACTTAATACGACTCTTAGGATTGATTTTAGTCAATTCGGGGATACAAAGATAGTTGTGGTTGAGTGGATGCTCAGCTGCACTCTCTAGTATCTCCCGTGTTATACCCAAACCTGTCCTAAGACGTGACATTACGTTCTTAGCGACCGCGCTTCCCAAAGTTTCAGGATTAAGTTTCATCAAATCAATTGTTTCTCGAGCTTCAGCGTAGCTGTTTCTCAGAGAAGTCAACGTTTTCAACAAATCAGCAATTTGGATTTTTAAGGTTGATTCTGTGTGCTTCATGATCTCAATGTCATCCTGAAGTGACTTGATTTTGACCAAAAAAACTTTTTCATTAGCTTGAAGAAGCTCAACAGGACTCTCGCTCTCTTTCGCTTTAGCATGCAACTCAAGGTTGTACGTGCGATAGTGAGCGACAGTATCACGACATTTCTCAGTACATAAAGATGATCTTACCTCATCTGGAATTGTTTCCTTCTGAAGTTCTAGAAGACGCTTGCTTGCTTCCGTCTCTATCTCAGATGGATTCACAGCAGTAACGTTTCCGACAGTAGGAGAAGACTCTTCAAGAATCTCATCAACTCCAGCCATCAGACAGAAATCCGTTGGGAAGAGAGGGTCAAATTCAACTGACTCATAAAGCTCCTCACCATCAGAATTGACAATTAGTGCATAGTCTGACTGGCTTGAAGGTTGAGATGATGAAGACGATGTCCAGTTATAAATACCATCTTCGAGTGAGACTAATGCTTTTCCACCGTTGTTGACTCCTTGTACAGCTTGAGAGTTAGACGAGCCAGGATGAGAGACATTAGAGTTGGTATTCTGAGGTTTCTGATAGGATGAGCTGCTTTGCTTCTGATATGACTGGTTTCCATTGCCAGATTGTTTTTGAAAAGCCTCTTTACCTCCACCTGAGCTTGCAGGAGCATTCCACGTTCTAGGTTTTGGGCATTCACGTGCGAAATGTCCAAGCTCTTGACAGTTGAAGCATTGAGCTTTGGACTTATCAAACTCGATATTGGCATTTGAAGGAGGTTGAAACAACTTCCTCCCAGTCTTTCTAAAGAACTTCCTCGTTCTAGCAGCTATCATACCCATCTGCCACTTGATGTCGATCTCTTCCAGATCATCAGCAGAAATTTGGTCAAGATCTTCTTGACAAACAGTCATTGTCTCAATGTTCCTGGACATTTGAGAGTTCATCCAAGCCAGGAAAGCATTGCACAAATCTTGGTCCAAACTGGTGTTGTTAAATGAAATTGGTGCTCACTGCTGAACCATGAACCCAGAAGGTGGATGTTGAACATATGTAACATTTGAAGGTTGATGAGTGGCATGAGATGCAAATACTTCAGTTTGGATAGCAGCTGGTACAGGAGATGAAGCAATTGCAGGCAGTGTAGAGGCAGACGAGTTGGAAAACTGGTAATTCTCCTCACAAGCAGAAGCAGCAAATGCAGCATTAGGAGCTGAGGAAGATGAGCCCCTTGAAGTCACATTTCCCATAAGTGACTTGCCACTACGTTCAACCGCTCTTACTTTATAGTCTCTCACCTTGTCTATCATATCCAGATAGTCAGCCTGTGTCAGATCGGTACTTTCTATCAGGTAAGTGACATACGAGGCAAATTCCTGAGGAAAAGAATGCACGATTTTCCTTATGATATCTCCAGAATCAGGACGAATTTTCTTGGTAGTCATTTCGGTAATGATTCTGCAGAAGCGGTTGACATGTGTTTCAAACGACTCTCCACTTCTGTGAGCGAAAGTGTTAAAAGCCAACTTTAATTTCTCAAGTCTTCTCTCCTTTGTCGCCGGATTGCCTTCATACATTTTCTCCAAACCAACCCAGATCTCATGGCCTGAAGTAGCCTCATGAAATTGATGTAGCAAGTCATCATTCAATGCCATCTTTATACAACCCAATGCACGCATGTCAAGTTTCCTTTGTGCCCTTTCAGCAGGAGTCAGCGTATCCAAAGGTTTTGGAATCTTCTTCTTGTTATTAGGAGGATCAGCAACAGTAGCAGCAGCAGTGCCAGTAGCAGTAGCTTCATCGATTTCAAACACAGCCGGACCTTCAACGATTGAAGTCAAAAGATCATAATCAACATACTCCAGAAACAGCACAAACTTCCCTTTCCAATCATCGAAGTCACTTGCGCCCATTAGTTTTGGAGGATGATTGTGACCTTGCATGACAGGAGCAAACTGATTGCCTTCAGCCATTGGAAGTGAGAAACACGAAAATTTAGCACAAACTTGCTAAATTGACTAACGGTTCGGACGGATTGAACGCTTGGTTCAAAATGCTCAAATGCTTGTAGAATGCTTGAATTCACACAAATCCTACATTCACAAACATTAACAAACATAATTAGTCATTGACAAGTGAGATTTCAGCAAAAAATTTGAAAAATCAAATTTCCAGACTTAGCCAAAATTTGAACAGCTTGTTCTTGAGTAATTTCAAACTTCAAAAATCAATGTTGACAAAATCAATGTTTAAGATCATCAATAGGTTTGAAACTCATGTAGGATTACTTTACTCAACTGACACAAACTCCAAAAACCACTCTAAATGACCTAATTTGATGGAATAGTAAGATTATGTGAAGAACACCAAAAACCACTACTTTTAGCCTCTAAAATCTTCAATACTTGATGTTTTTTAGAGAGATTAGTGTCAATAGGTTCAGTTTTACTAGTATTAATCTCGCCATTCATCAATTCTAACAAAGAATCAACAGAAAAACAAATTTGAATTTTTTTTCTCAAGAACAGACTTGTAAAAAATACGAACTGTTCATGGCTGATTCTCAGAAATCGACTATTTTACTTGAGTTTTACAGAAATCTGAGTGTAGCATTGTGTTTCTTGAGTGATTTCTACAAAGAATCAACTCAAATAACAAGCAAATCCATCCAAAATTAACAACTCATATGAGATTTTCTCCATTTTGAGAAAAACTTCAAAAAAATGAAGAACATGGCTCTGATACCAATTGTCAGGACCAGATTTGAGCAACATGTTCTCATATGATTCATCACACAAGTGTGGAAATCATGTGTGATGGTCGATTCTGGATGAATCTGCATCAATGCTCACCCATTGATGATTGCTAAAGCTCAAGAACACACACTAACACCAAGAACACACACACAAATGCTGTCTTGAAGAATAATCCAGGAGTGCCGTCCCTCAATAGGGTTTTTCTCAACTATATATATATACTACAAGAGAGCATAGGACAAAAAGAATGTTTGACACACACAATCATTACCTAGATTTCAGCAAAATATTCCATCAGCACAGACAAGTTCGCTAGGCAGTAGACAAGTTCGCTAATAATAAACAAGTTCGCTAACAAGTTCGCTAAGCATAAACAAGTTCACTAACGAGTCCGCTAAGAATTAACAAGTTCGCTAACAAGTCCGCTAAGTATAGACAAGTCCGCTAACAAGTCCGCTAAGTATAGACAACTCCACTAACAAGTTCGCTAAGAGCAAAACAAGTTCGCTAAGATTAGGAACAAGTCTGTTAAGTAAACAAATCCGCTAGGAACATTTCAAGTACGCTAAGACAAACATTGAACAAATACGCTAAGTGTTAAACAAGTCCGCTAAATACAATTATCAGAAGTCCGATAAGAAGAAAAACAAGTACGCTATATTTATAAACAAAATGTTTCTAAGTACAAATTCAAAGTCAATTACAAAACAAAGTATCAAATCTAGATAGGACATCAAAAAGGTCTTCACCAGCAATACTCAACGGTGAATAGTTTGTGTTGCCAACAAAATAGGTTCCAACAGATTCTGACACAAGTTCTTGTGTGATATATGATAAAGGGGATGATAGTGACATAGAAGAAGTTGTTAGGTCCCGTGAAGGGCTCTTTAACAATGTTGGCACAATTTGATTTAAACAAAATAAACAAGTTGCGGAAAGTAAATCAAATTGGAAGACAACAATTCAAAAAAGGGTTATTCTGTATATCTCAAATGTAAATAATGGTTTACACGAGTTTATAGTATAACTATGTATCAACAGAAATAACTTTTCTATTGGAGTAAGTTGTAATTGCTTTGAGAAGATATTGAATTGTATGCTTGATGCCTTGCTTTGTTTGGTGACGTCAACTTGGTATTTGTAGAAAGATGTTGCAAGTTGCATTGGATAAGGTAGTTGAGGTCGGTTGAATTTGGAGTGTGTCAGAGTATATAGAGATAAATTGAGGATAATCAAGTTATCTCTTATTCAACTGTCTTCAAATGCTTTCGTGATAAATGTCAAGTTGGTGTTTAATTCGCTTGTTCTCCACACAAACATAGACCGTGTTCTTCTCGTAATCTTTATCTTCTAATAGTCCAGAACTCCTTCAGGACTCTTCTTTGAAGCCTGTTAATGCTTAACATTAGAAGCCTTCTACAGAAATGAGGATTTCTATAGAATTTGGTCTGTACAGAACTACCTCGGAATTTTTGGAGTAGTTCTGTATGAATACAGAAATCATACAGAAATCTGTATTTCATACAGACTTTCGTATCCTTTCTCTTTTTAAGGTTATATCTTATATTTTCTTCTAATACTTGACTGTTTTGTGTTACATTTACATTGTGTTCTAACAATCTCCCCCTAAGTATTTGAAGAAAAAAAAAGAGAAAATAAAAGATGCATAGATCATTCTCATTGATCTTTTTATAGAATTAAGGAGAATTATTGCCTACCATAATTTAGATTTTACAAGTCTTTTCTGATTTTTGTCCTACCGGTGAGTGAGTTAATTTCAAATCTGTAGTCTTTAGTGTACTCTTCCAGTAGGGTTTTGAAGACTGTTCTTTCTTTTATCAAGGCTTCAATTTCTTCTTTGATGACCTCCTTGGTTCTGCTGTTGTTTTCCTTGCATTTTTCTAAAATAAACAAGAAGAATTCTAAGGCCAGATTTGTATATTTCTATTTTTCTTTTAGCTTGAAGAACCTTCTTTCTTCAGAGTGATCTCTGAAGCATATACTAGGGTTTTGGACAAGAAATGTTGTTCCGGATCCTCTCCATGAGACTTCAGGAGGGATATTCTCATTTAGTTTTGTTAAAAACAGTAGAGGGATTTCAGATTCTTTTGCTAATTCAACATCCACCTGAGCTTGTCTTCTGAACAACCTTTTTTCTAGCTTCAATTCCGTGGTGTAGAGCGGTTTTACCCTTTATGTTTTTGAGGGTTGATTTGAAAAGTACCTTATAATTGATACCAGCTGGATTGGATTGAATTGATGTAGATCTTTATTAGTGAATTCCTTGATGCTTTCATCATGTGTCTTGACTCTATACCAGTTGAAGTGATTTACCGAAAGGTGTCTTGTCATTGATTGGGCCTTGATCTTTATGAACTCAGTAATCATATGCATTGTGTAGTTTGGGTCTTCCTCAACTGGTATTCCGGTGGTCCTGTCGAAAGCTTTTCTTGAAAGATGACTCATTATAGGTCTGTCGTCTTCCCTTTTGAGCAGTTTCTCTTGCACCTCTCTAACCTTTTCCTAGATGATTTTTTGCATGTTTTGTTTTTCAGTGTAATCATCTTCAAAGGCGGATTCAAATATGAAAGATCCAGCTAACGAAGATGATTGCATTTGAGTTTGCTTAGCTGGGTTTTTCTTTGTTGTTCCAGTGGAGAGGGGTTGAGAAGCATTTGTTTTCTTGGCTGTTTGTTTTGTGATTTAGGTGAAGAAAGAGGAGGAGGAGGAGGCATACCTTCATAAGCTTGTGATGGAGGTTTTCATTTCTTTGAGTTTTTCCTCTTGAGTTCTTCTTCTTCTTCTTCTTGTTCACTTAGGTCATTGCTTTGAAGCCTTGTCTTCTCTGTTGGAGGTTGAATAGGGATTGTGGTTGGCTTTCTTTTCTCATCTGTTCCTTTTATCTTTTGTTTCCACTCTCTTTTTATTTCTTTCAGCTGATCTTCTTGAGAGGAGTATTTGATTTCCAGATTTATTGAGGTCATTTGATTTCTTGTCAGATTGCGTCTGACCAACTTTATTACCTCTTGTGCCTCATTTGCTTGATTTCTGCCCATATCTTCAAGAGTCATTTTCTTGTTCAGTAGTTCTATAGATAAGTTTTTGATCATTAATTCATCACCACTTGTGTCTACAGATTGTAGCTTTTGGAGACTTTTGTTAATGTCTTCTGAAATCTTGTTGGCCTCTTCTCTGAGTTCTTCTTTCCATGTTTTCAGCTCATCTGCTAAAGTATTTAGCTGATTGGTGTTCTGAGCTGTGTTTCTTTCCACCTTCATGAGCTTTTCTGAATTTGAGTATTTAAGTTTTCCTAGTTCATGAAGGTCAATTTTGCTGATCTCTTTTGAAATTAAATATTTTTTCTTTGATTATTTGAGAGAAGTTTAAGAGATCAGATTAGAGTAGGATACTGGGTGAGCTTGGAGAGGGATTAACAGATGATCTTTCTCCTTCTAAAGTATCAGTGGACAACAACTGTCCAGCTGTTTTACTAACCAATTATTTGTTGAGAATTTTGTTAGTGCCTAGAACACCAGAGATATCTGATGTTCATAGGTTTTCCACATTCATTGTCTTTATCTTGGAAGATTCAGACTCGTGTGTTGTTTGAATATTCTTTTTGTCAGGACCGATTTCTAGCCAAAGATCATTATTTGATTCATCACACGAGTGCGGAAATCACGTGTGATGATCATCCTTGGTTGGATCAGCAACATTGCCTTGCCATGGTTGAAGAAATCTTTGAAACTCAAAAACACACCAAGAACACACACACAAACACACAGTGCTCCTCAGGAGGTTCTCTCAAGGCTTGTCTAGGGTTTCCTAAGAATTCCTATATATACCCTATGAGGAGCACAAGTGTCCATGCACAGAATACAAGGAGAATCACACATCACATCAAGGAATCATTAAATTTGTCTAACACTTATTGTCAGATCGTTAACCTCAAGAAGCTGATCGTTAAGATACACAGGTCAGATCGTTAGCCACATAGCCAGATCGTTAGTCATATAGCCAGATCGTTAGCCACATAGCCAGATTGTTAGCCACATAGCCAGATCGTTAAGAACAAAGTATCTGATCGTTAAGGCTCTTTCAGACTAGCCAGGTCGTTAAGGTTTCACCAGATCGATAGAATATTTCTTCAGGTCGTTAAGGCTAAACGACCATGTCAAGTCGTTAAGACATGTGAGGCAGGTCGTTAGAAAGGCAGATCGTTACTAGACATTGAGGAGGCTGGTCGTTAAGATGAACAATGTCAGATGGTTAAACATATTTTTCATGCAAGTCGTTAAGGCCAAGCCATCCAAGTCGTTAAGACCTTTGTCAGGAAGATCGTTAAGCACAACTAGGGTCTGATCGTTAAGAGTAGTTTGGCCTGATCGTTAAGTACAACTCAAACATGAAAATATTCTAAGTGTTGGACAACCAAACAAACATACAATCACAAGATCAACACAAATGTAAATCAAGCTGAACCAACATAAGATAAACAAACATTCAAAGTAAATATTCAAAGTTCAACATTAACTAAACTATTACAAACCAAAGTGTTCAAGTACATAATAGCAAAATACATGTTGGTTCTGTAGCTTTACCTGTGATCTTGTTCTTGGGTTTGTGTGTTCGTGTTATCACCAACCTCCAGGTTCCAACAATTTCCCCTTTGGTGGTAATGCGAACGACCTCCATCATCATCATCTTAACTGTCCAAGAAGCTTCAATAGGAAATGCCAAAATCTCCTTGCTAACCTGTTATACTTGCGGTCATAGCAGTAGATCTGGGTTTGCCACAACATCCAAAGATCTTTTCTTTAAAATTTCTTCAGATCTGAGTAGTGCCACATTTCAAGCTTCCTGTCCGGTCCTCTACACAAATGACATATCCCGCGACTGTCTATTTCCCACCTCTCCAAGTTCTTCAGACTTTCAGTTTTCATCCTTCCGGCGTTAATACATTCCGAGCTCCACCATTTAAGGAACAGTAGGAAGTAATTTGCATCAACTACCTCATAGGGCTTCAGTCTGGGTGGAACACTTTCAAGGTGACCATAGAAGATCCAACGCAAGTAGCAGATGGGTAACAACCTGAGCTCTATGGCATCAAAGAGTCTGATTGGTTCTGCAATATTCTCGTTCAATCACTAACTCATGCGTTTGAGCACTGTAGTAACAATCCTTGATTGGATTTTTCTTCAGATTACCCTCAATCTTCTTAGTCTTTATGTTCCTGCCAATGTTGGAGTATATCTGCTTGTAAGGGACTTTAGCTCGTCTCTTCTCAAACCGTTCATGTTCCTTCTTCCCTTGCTCTCTGGTCTGCTTGTGATACCTGTTAAGGTATCTGGAATGCACTAAACTCTGAGCTATTACATCAAGCTCAGCGTTTGAGTGATTGACAATGTCGAATCGTCTCAATTCTTTAAGTTCCGAGGAGAAGAGCTTCACGAGGTCTCTGATAGTTGCGAAGAATTGAACGAACCCGTTTCTTCTTTTAACGATGAAAGCCCCGAACTCATGATCATACTTCCATCCCAGTATTTTCATTGCATCAGGATACTCGGAAGTAGAAGGCATCTCCTTGAGCTTACACGCAGTGAACTGCATCATAGCTTTAGTGTGTAGGAGCATCTCCTTCCATTCGTCTACCAATGTGGGAGAATCATTGACACGGTGGCTTTCTACCCTCTCCTGTTCTATCATATTGATTCTTCTATTCCTGGACTCAGCGTCATCATCCATGAATTGCTTGGCCATCTTTCTTAGTCCGAGCATTTGCTTGAAAATATAGTCTTTTCTTGCAACATTCCTGACTGCTAAGAAGTCTCGAAACTCTCGTTTGGTCATGGAGTTGACCTTGGCCTGGATAGATTTGGGACTAGGAGGGCTGGGTAGTTGACAATCTGGGTCGGCCGGAGGTGCCCGATATCTAGTATGCATTTGATGAAGTATTTCCGTCAAGCCGTCATTGATTTGGACGTAGTCTACATCTTGATCCGTGTCAGCATACGGATTCACAAATGCCTTCTTCGGGTCTCTCAGACTACAGTGAGGGTTCTCCTTTAGTAGCTTTTCCATATCCATTTCATCAGTGTACTTCTCAACAATTTGGTAAGTGTTGAAAGTCATGAGATATTGGAAGGATAAACCACGCTCTACCAGTGCTCTAACGTATCTTGCAACCTCAGAGTGGTCATCAGGGTGTACACCATCGCCAGTTTCATTGGCAATCACCTGGATCAAGGGGTTAAAGAGATTTGAGTTTGGCTCCATCGGCATTGAGTCGTTTCCCAATTTGGTGGTATTCAGGTGTCGGGTTTGACAAAGTATTTATGCTTCTCTATCATCAATCACCTTCAAAATTTCCTCTGCCCTTGCCTGTTGAGCTAATCTAAACTCTTCTTCTTTAGCTCTCCGCTTATTCTCTGCATCTTCAAACTCCTCTTGCGGTGTCATCTTTTCTTTCCCCTTGTCTCTTCGACTCAGTGTTCGAGTGGTACCTGATGGACCGGTTTCTGCAGAAGTTCTCACAGCAGTAGGTTGTTCCAGAAGCTCTGGATCCACCACGTTTACAGGTACGTTATCACCAACCAACAGTGATTCTGGTCGAGGAAGGAGACCCATAGGATTATATCTTAACTGTTCCGGAGCGATTCGCCTTATCCCTGTCTTGTATTCATATTCTATCAAGGGATAATGGATAAAAGCCTCTGTTTCGATCAATTATGCTTGCCATGTTCAACCAACTTTCTTCCAGGGTTTGCAGGACTATCATCAGGCTCAGGTCCAAAAATATCCTCGGGATATGGTATTCTCTGGACGGCTTGAGTAGCCATCACAGATGAACCAGTGGCAGCTTCAGCGGAGTTGGAGGGTAAAGTATAAGTTTGCTCTTCAGTGACATCGTCTAATGATTCATTTTGTTCTCTTTCAGTGGAAGGTAAGGCCAGAGCTAATTGATGTTCCACAATCTCTACCTGTTCTTCCACAAATGGCACTGCATTGAGTGGAGATATGGGATCAAGGTGGGTCATTTCAGTCTCTGCTTCTTCTTCGAACTCTTCTTCCTTGATATTGTCTAGGATGTCTTCATCATACTCATCACCAGCAAACTCTAAAATCTATGAAGTTTAGAGGGTTTGACCGGTTTACCAGTAGGTCAAGACGGTCACCCAACTCTTCAGCGTCATTCAAATCATCTGGATTTACTGAGATATCTTCCAAAGCTTGCTCTTCTGGATTTTCATCATTGACAGTCACTATGCTTCTGCATCTGGGATCAGTGGCAAGAACAGTAGAATAGAAGTCCTTGAAGATTTCTCTACCAGCAGCCATAGTAAACCTTGCGAGCTTTGGATTTTCAGGTGGTGGCACCAGATACTGTAAGCTGTTGTAGATCTGCATTTGCATTTCTTCATCTTCACATGGTTCATTATTCAAGAATGTGTCACCATATGATGCATCCACTTCAGAATCAGAATCATCATCATCAGAGTCGTCAGAATCACTGTCTTGTGGGCCTTTTTCATCAAAACGTGGGAAAATTGATTCTATGCCAGGAGTGTGTGAACTCGGTTGAACAGATGGTTTAGTTGTTGTGGGTTGTTCACCAGCCTGTGTGCTTGTACCTGTATTCCCATCTCCGTCTCTACCATCTTTTGGAACATCATGTTGCCTATCATTATGCACTTTAGCGGGCAACTCCCTGAGCTTTCTAATCTCAACCGCTTGATCCAGAATTGTCTAATTTGCAGCTCTTAATTCGGCCTCAAGGTGAGAGTTTTGGATTGTCAGGATATCAATTTCTGAGTTCATCTCCTCATAGTCATAGACATCATAAGGGTTTACACCTGACGGTCCAGCTTCAGAAGTTCCTGCTTTGGTAACAAGGCTAGTTCTTACCTCAGGTTGGGTAGCAATGACAGCGGTTGGAGTTACTATCATTTGCACCATTTGACTCTGTTTAGGTGAAACAGTCGGTTCATTTGGGAGGGTGACAAGTTTTGTAACAGCTTCTGTTTCAGCTTCAACAGTTATAGGTTCAGTCTTTGCAGACTTATTAACATCAGCCTCAACAGCTTCCACCATCTTTTCAGTTGCAGGTTCAGTTTGAGCAGCAATCTCTCGTATCGCCTCGTCTTGAACATTCTGACATTCTTGATCAACAGGTTGTTCATTATCAGCTCTAGTGGAATGAGCAGAAGCGTCTAACTTAGCTTGCTCTGCTAGACGTTTCTTGTGTTCCACATAGAACATCTTCTTCCTAGCCGGTGTGGGATAAGAAGTGACTATCCAATGCTTCTCTTCATAGACGACCTTGTCTGAATCAACGCTTGTGGAATAAGGTTCTTCTTAAGATTGTTCGTCTCCCTGTGTTCTGGCACGAGAAGATCCGGCGGTGTCAGCTCCGGTCTTCCGTTTCTTTTTAGGTGGGGCTCGAGCATCAGAAGTCTAAGAATCAGATTGAGAAGGTTCAAACTTAGAACCGCTTGCTTCAGCTTCATGCTGCGATTCTTCAGGTGATGATTGTACAGAAGCATTTCTGGCGTCACCATTTGAATTGCCGTCTGAATCATTATCAGAATCTCCTTCAGATCCACTAGCATCACTCTCATTTTCACCTTCTTCTGAATCAGTGTGCTCAGAGCCTTGGTAACCAGGTGACTGGTTTTGGCCAACAGCCGCAAGTTCCAAGTGTGCAAAGGGATCTGCCTCTGTTGCGGGCTCGTTTAAATTTGGCTGATCTTGAGCGGCAGCAGCTGCAGTTGCACTCATTGAATTTTGGTAGTACTGGGCGTGGCCTGGATCACCAATAGTATCCACCAAAATTTTGAAAGTAAGGTGCATCTGGTCCTTCATTTCCAGGTAACAGATATTTTCTGTAAGAATCATGATCTGTCCTTCGGGGAGTAAACTTTTCTCCTGCTTTCACCAAATTTGGGTAGTATTGGTTCAAGATGGCCTGCAGAAACTTGGGATACATAATGAACTTCTCAGCACGACCTGCAGGAGTCAGGTTCCTAATCATACTTCTGAGGAGAAACCTTGACATGTTGTAGCCAGTTCCGGTAACAAAACCATGAAGGGCATGAGCCAGCTCATCCTTGAAGTCATCAGTTCCTGTCTTCCTCGGGGAGAAGGTCAGAATGAAAAAGCCTAGCATTTTTCTCCAGTTGAGAGGAAACAAAGGTTTCTTAATCATGGGATTTGTATCAATTAGAAGTGGACCAGTATAACCAATGTTCCTCATGCTATCATGCCACTGTTGCTTAGTGTAAGTATCAGGGCAATCAGCATCATCTAGGCGAAGGGCCGTTATGATCATACTTTCAGTCATCATCACGTCGGTTTCCTGAATTCTGGAGCTCAAGTATTCTGACCTATCTTGATTTACCACCTTTTGAGCATTCATCCAGAAACTCTCAACTATAGATTTGTATATCGGAAGATCCAACAACATACAATAACCCCAGTTGGAGTATTCCAAAATCTGAAAAGTTTGCTCGAAGGCATAATCATGTTTCCATTCCCTGTTGAAAATACTTATTTGATTGTGGGCTACACCATAGCCTAATGGCCCGTTCCCCGCTCGTCTAGGAGGCATCTATACAAGTAAAACAACACAATTACAACCAATTGGTTTTACAATGAAATGTCATGTCAACACTAAACCGGAATAATGACAGAGTTGTTTAAAGTAAAATCAAGGTATATTTGGGTTCAACTAAGCAGGTTCCTAGAATGGCATAGCACATAGTCAATTAACATTTGCAACAGATATCTGTGGAAACCCACAATTGAACCAGATATACATACTTTCAATCAATCATAAAACCTGAATAACTGAGAAAAGAAACATAGACTTTACCTAGACAGAGACTAATTTGCACCAGATCAATATAATGCAACTTGAGGAGTAATTAACAAGATGTCACTTTGAGCATAGAAATTAACAACCGAGATAAATCGAAAAATTTAAACTTAACTTATAAATTTTGAATTTTAAACATGAGAATAAAACAAATAAATGATCATGATCAACTTATTCAGGTGGACCACATAATGTGTTTGTTCCCCCTAAACATGTGACTATCTTATATACAATTCACCCAAATCACAACACACATTGACATGGCAAGTAGCACTTGTCAGACTGGATCATCATAATGAAATCACATGTTCTGTACTCAACACACTAAAGACTCAACCATCATGGACCTATATGAATAGATGTATAATTACATATAGGCCAGTTCAAGTCCTAAGTATGGAACTATGAACCCTATGACATCAATTTGAGTGCAATCCAATATAGATAAAGATTTTGACCTTGCATCATAACAATCAATCAATCAAGTACCTATCAATCATATCAACGACAGATCATTATAACACAGTGGTCAGACAACTATTCAAACAAAGGTTCATTGCTAATCTTGAAGTAGATCACATAATCAGGTTATGCAGGTTAATTTGAAGAAATGCAATATCAAATTAACACACTTCATCCTAAGGACCTATCAAAATTGAAGCAACTTGAACCTAGAGTTTGATAATAAGACAGTCAACTGAGACAATTTAGACCTCAGCATACTTGATAAAGTTCACAGAAGCACATACCTCGAAGTAGATCTAAATATTTCTAAGATCTATAAGAGATAAATGAATACAGAGAGCTACTGCTTCCAAAATAATTTGTGTTTAATCAAGCAAATGGATCAATATTTGATAAAATTAGTGATAAATAAAATCAATAAGGTGAGAGTATGCCCCTGTTTAGCTCATTTCTTGATTATGCATAAGTTCCTGAATAACAAGTAATAACATACCTTTTGATGATCTAACAGATTGTAAAGATCACACGGAAATGATATCACTCGTAATCACAGAATAATCTGTTTAGGATCAGGCAAATGTGCATTAGAACCAAGCAATTAAGACAAATCAACAGATAGCATGTCAATCACATTATTACTGCATAATTTTAGTAATTTTAACAAGTAGATGACACTTTGACTTACTACAAAGTTCTACAACAAAACATGCAAATTTGAAGTTTGGATGACCTAATGGGAGTTTATCTAACTTCCATTTTACAAATATTGGAACTTTCTAAATGAAGTCAAAGTCAACTAAACAAGTATATCCTAACAATTTATTTTGAGTCTTATGTATTTCAATTGCTACATGTTAAACCTAATCACATACATTTAGATAAATCAGGCACATTATAAGCAATTTCCAATACACTCGGACATCAAATTAACATTTTAAAAGTAAACTTTCTATTATTTGACCAAAGAGTCATGTGTTTAACAACAACTCAATTCGATCAAATTTACTTGATATTAACAAAAAAAAATAATAATAACAGTGAGAACTGAATTTACAAGTTACACATGTGATTGATAGACAAGATGAGCAATCAACTAAACATATTTTAGCCAAATAGTCATCTCAAATCAACAACTCCAATGGTTTTAAACTTGCTACACAGTTCACATTTGAGAAAAATAAACAAGTAAAACAACAAATTCTAACTTCCCAACCCTACAACCTCCTGATTCTACCATCAGTGATATCTCGGTCACCTAGATCAAACAACCGAAATCAATTTTGAAGCATTCTAACACACAGTCAGACCTATCTATCGATTTCTATTGGATTTGACCTAAATTCCACTAAACTCTCTTAAACAAATCAAAAACCCTAGATTTCTCTAGAATAGCGGCGGTATAACTCCCCTAGACCCAAACCGAACCAAAAAAATGCAAAATTGAGGAGAGAGACTTGGATTTACCTTGTACATTGATGAGATTGAAGAATGCCGAACTCAAAGGATGTAAAATCTGAGAATTTTCAAGATAAATTTGTGATCAATTCGGGTTTTGGTTCAAATGGAGTTCGTTAAGAGGAATCGTACACAGAAATCAATGGATACTCAAAATCATAGAATCAAACACATACCGAGTACTTCGTAGGGATTGTGCAAGCCAAATGCGAATGAAGTAATGTTCGATCTCACTTTCTTGTGGATCGGATTTTCTTGGTTTGAAATCGCCGAAGAGAGCGAGAAACAGGAGTGTTTGTGTGTGTTTTCGGATACGTGAACGAGTGAGGAGGATGGAGGGGTTCGATTTGAATATATAGGTTAGGAAAGAAAACTAAGTATGGGGGTCAAGTCGTTAACCTATCTCAAATCGTTAAGAGGAAACGAGAACAAAGGCTGATCGTTAACTTGTACCCCTGATCGTTAAAGAAGAAAAACATAAGGCTTCATCAGGTCTGATCGTTAAGACCGATTGGGAAGGTCAGGTCGTTAAGGGTATTTACACCCAGATCGTTAAGACCATTCTCAAGGTCAGATCAATAAAGAGGCAAGACCCTGATCGTTAAAAGTAAAATCATAAAAGGACCTGATCGTTAAGACCAACTGGCTATCAGATCATTAAAGTCAACATTCAAAATGTCAACATTCAAAATTCAAAATGTGTGCCCAGATCTGTCATGGCCTGGGTACCTAAATCACACTGATCTCTGATTTGTGTAGGTACAGCCAAGAAGATCTATCAACAATCTCTGGTACGTTGATAGCGGTTGCTCCCGACATATGACCGGAGACTTATCCCTTTTGGAAGATGTGGAAGACTTCAATAGTGGAGGTGTATCATTTGCAGGTGGTGTAGGTGGAAGAATTAGCAAGAAAGGAGTGGTGAGAAGTGGTAACCTATCGTTTTCTGACGTACATTATGTGGAGGAGCTGTCACACAGTCTACTGAGTGTCTCTTAGATCTGTGATAGAGACTATTCTGTGTTGTTCAACCATAAGAAGTGCATTATTCTCAAGCCTGGTGTGAAGATTTCAGAGGAGTGCATCTTGATGCGTACTCCCATAAGAGCAAACTCTTATCAGCTTAACATGGGTCAACCTCCACCTTCAGAAGAAGCATGTCTCATATCCAAACAAAATGAGAACTTAGCTCTATTATGGCATAGGCGTCTGGGGCATGCTAACATGAAGAATTTGACCAAGCTTGCAAAGGGAGAACATGTCAGAAAGCTGCCTATCAAATATTTCTCTACTATAGAAAAATGTGTGGCTTGTGCGAAGGGGAAGCAGCACAAGTTGCCGCACCGTCCGAAGATAGCAAATTCAGTGTCATCCGTGTTACAACTTCTTCACATGGATTTATTTGGGCCAATGCAAGTACAAAGCATCAGCAAATTCTCTTACTGTCTCGTGATTGTGGATGACTACTCACGATTCACTTGGGTCTTCTTTTTATCCAACAAATATGAAACTCCGATCTTGGTGAAACAGTTTGTCACGCTTATAGAGAATCAGCTGAACGAGAAGGTCAAGGCTATCAGAACGGATAACGGAACAAAATTTAAGAATGTTGAGTTAAATATGTTCTGTGGAGAGAAGGGAATAGAGAGACAGTTCAGTGCACCCTACACTCCGCAACAGAATGGAGTCGCTGAGAGAAGAAATAGGACACTCATTGAAGCAGCAAGGACAATGATGTGTGAAGCTAAATTGCCAATCTTCTTCTGGGCTGAAGCAGTTAATGCGGCTTGTTACGTGCAGAATCGTGTTCTTTTAAACAAGCGTCATGAGAAGACTCCGTATGAGATTGTTTATAAAGAGAAGCCAACGGTGGGATATTTCAAGACTTTCGGGTGTCCATGCACGGTTCTGATTCAGTCCGATGTGGGGAAATTCGAAGCTAAGGCTGATGAGTGTTATTTTGTGGGTTATTCAGCAAATAGTGCTTATCGTGTCTACAACAAAACCACTAAAGTTATCATTGAGGCATATAACGTAGACTGGCTTGAAGACAATCCTACAGATGCAGGGAGTGGACCAGATTGGATTTTTGACTATGGGTCGCTGTTTGAAGGGTTCAACTTTTCAAATGTTTTCCATCATTTGGGTGAAGAAGAAGACATTATTGCACAATCATCTGAATCAAGACCTCAAGTTGAAAAAGTTGGTGAGAAAGCACCAGATGCAGTTCCCATAAATGTCACTGCAGATGCTCCGGGATCTTCGGGAACTAAAGATGATGATTCAGAAATTCCTCAAAACCAAGGTATGAATGATAATCTTGTTAATTCTAACCTGCCTGTTTCTGTTTGTGTGCCAGATGTTCAAGTATCAAGGATCAACAAAGACCATGCAATTAGCAATATACTTGGACCAGTTTCAGCAGGTGTTACCACTAGAAGCCGCATGGGAGACATTAATTTTTGCATGTATTCGTGCTTCATATCCCAGATCGAGCCTCCTAATGTGATGGTTGCTCTCAGAGATCCAAATTGGATAGAGGCCATGCACAATGAACTTAATTAGTTTTCTAAGCTGGGAGTGTGGCGCCTAGTGGAAAAGCCAGAGAACAAGAAGGTTATACCCACACGTTGGTTATACAAGACAAAGAAGGATGACACGGGTATAAGTGTCAGAAACAAAGCAAGGTTGATTGTTCAGGGCCACAGACAAATTCATGGAATTGACTATGATCAGGTGTATGCACCCGTGGCAAGATTGGAGGCTATCCGGATATTCCTTGTAGTTGCATCATATCTAAACTTCACAGTTCGCCAGATGGATGTTAAGACAGCATTTTTATATGCAGAAATGAATGAGGAAGTTTATGTGTCTCAACCACCGGGGTTTGTAGATGAGGAGTATCCAGATCATGTGTATCTTCTGGATAAACCTTTGTATGGACTACATCAAGCTCCACGCACGTGGTATGAGACACTATCAACTCATCTGGTGGAGAATGGATACTCAAGAGGAGTGGTTGATCAGACTCTGTTTAGGAAGAGGGTGAAGGATGACATCATCATGGTGCAGGTTTATGTAGATGATATCATCTACGGGTCAACAAACGAAGAGTTATGCACCGAGTTTGAAGAGATAATGAGAAAGAAATTTGAAATGAGTGATCAGGGAGAGATGAGCTTTTTCCTAGCCTTGCAAGTGAAACAGGATTAATCTGGGATTCTTATTCACCAAGCAAAATATGTGAATGAGATTCTAGAAAAATTCAAGATGCAAGACTCCAAGCCAATCTCAACTCCTATGGCATACCGACCTCTACTGACAGCAGATGCAGATGGGGAGCCAGTGAGTGAATTCATGTATCGCTCGATGATTGGTTCACTTATGTACTTGACAGCAAGCAGGCCAGATATTATGCATGCAGTGTGTCTGTGTGCCCGCTATCAGGCTAATCCTAAACTTTCACATTTAATTGCTGTTAAACGTATCTTTAGGTATCTGAAGGGCAGGCCTAGGCTTGGACTTTGGTACCCAAAGAACACTGATTTCCAATTGTTTGCATATACTGACAGTGATTATGGAGGCAGTGATCTTGACCGGAAGTCAACAACTGGTGGATGTCAGTATCTGGGAGATAGACTCATTTCTTGGCAGAGCAAAAAGCAGCATACCGTCTCAAAGTCTACTGCAGAAGCTGAATATGTGGCAGCATCCGCTGGATGCTCACAGGTAGTATGGATACAAAATCAGCTCACTGATTACGATATGGAATTCGTTAACACTCCTATCTTTTGTGATAACGCTGCTGCTCTAGAAATTGTGAAAAACCCCGTTCATCATTCAAAAACAAAGCACATAGACATCAAGGTACATTTTATTCGTGATTGTTATGATCGGGAGTTAATTCAGCTCCAAAAGGTGAGCACAGACCAGAATGTGTCTGATATTTTCACAAAACCCTTACCTCGTCCCAATTTTGAAATGTGTGTCGAAGGCCTAAGGATGATTGCCTTCGAGGAATGATCTGATCAAAATTTCTTGTAAATATTTTTTTAAGAAAATTCAAAAATATGTGTTTATTTTTCAAAAACCTCATAAAAACAGGGGAAGAAATATTGTTGTTTCAGAAAATCTAAAAAATATATGTTTGAGGTTTTTATGATGTCTTTTGTTGCCTTGAGTTGGCAGGAAGTGATATAAATTTCCATGACAATCGGAGACTGACACGTGTAAGGAAGAAGTGAAAGACGTCTCAAAGATGATGTTCGGTAAGCTAAATCAAAAACTATGATCATCCAAGTAAGTGCAGTAAACTTAACTTCTATATATGTTTAAGTTTTCCATCCTGGTTTACATAGTTTAAAAGACTGAGTCCCAGCAAAAACGGGTTGAGAGTGGTATTTACCTAGTATTCACTCTCTCACACGCCATGTTCTGCTGTTATGACAACACCTCATTCAAAAAGAAGAATGAAAAGAAAAAGAAAAAGTAAAATATTAAAAAAATATATATAGAAAAGAAAAAGAAAATTCAATAAAGTAATTATTTGGTTTGGTCTTCTCTGCGTGCTTATGCGGCCGACCCGATCACCAACTGATAATTAAGAAAATAAGTGTTTGTCAAGACGGTATTGCATGGTTCCTCAAGTTGGGGGTTTGTGAATCCTCAATAAACTCTGAGGTTGGGTAGGTTTTGCTATGAACAGTTGGGTGTGGGGACGGTTAAACATGACAGAAATTATGTACCAAAATTAAGCACTTAAAATTTTTAACTGGATGTGAGCTTATAGTTTCAAAAATTTTGGGCAATTGTCTAGAGCGTCGAGTAACGGAAGCTGAAAAGGGTTCTTCAGTTGAAGATTTGTCTGGTTTGATCCATGAATTTACATCAGCTTCGAGGCAAGTAAATTTTTTTATGGATATCTTTGCTTTATGAATAGTTTTCATTTACTTATTTCTTTTAAATGTTTAAAATTTAATTTTTTTCATGATCATGATCAGATACTCGGGGTATGAGTCTGAGGGGAAGCTTCGTAAATTCTCAAAGTTTCAAAATTAACAAGTTCTCATGAGAATTACATTTTAAATAAGGTTTGGGGTGTATTTGAAATGTTGTCAAACTTGGAGGGGTCTTTATGAAATTTTTTAAACATCAAAACCCTTCAACCCCATTTCCGATCCATTACTCATCTCTCTCTATCTGTTTACGATCGGCTCACTAGAAACCCTAACCTCCGCCCCCTCCTTGCCGGAAAATCAATTCAACCCTCCTCCACCCACTCTCTGAGAAACCCGAGTACACCATTACCCTCGTCTTCGATTTCCGACCACAAAACCCTCAATACCACTTTCTGATCGTCTGATTCATCGGTGTATTCACGATTTTTGTGGGTTTGGTGACCATTCTCGATTTTCTTGAGTATTGTGTGAAATACTTGAAGATTTGAAGTCGGTTTTGTGACTGTTAATCAAAATAGGTAGTGATAGAAGTTCATTTTACATGTATGATGGGTTTTAACGAGTTTACGAGTTTGTTGCAGGTCTGTCAATGGAGGAATCGGTGTTTACGATCGTCGTAATGAAGAAGACAACGTTTGGAGTTCACGATACACGTTTACGATCGATGTTAACGATCCATGTTTCCGATGGTGTTTACGATTACATTTACGATCGGGCTTAGGGTCTTTCGAGAGATTACGATTGGGCTTAAACAGTTTAATTTTAATATGTTCGTAAACCCTGATGTTGGATCAGAAACCCAAATTTTGAATCGTAAACCCATACAGTGTATCATAAACTCACTCAATTGATGAATTAAAATCGTAAACACATAATTGTTTTAAAAATCTCATCAAACTTAATTGTGTGTAAGTTAAAATTTTATGGTGTTTGTCAATGTGTGTTTCAAAATCAAATATTTTTCTTGAACGTTTAAATTGAGATTTTCAGAAATTATCAAGTTAAAATTGACTCTCAATTGAACTTCAAGATGTTGATGACAAACATAATTTCATGTTGAATTTAAACTTGATACACTTGTCTCGTTGTTTCAGATGGCAGAAAATATGCTTGATGAAGAAATTCATTTTGAAAGGGATCACTGTATACCTGCATATCTTGATGACCCACCAGAGAGGCACATGCAGCTTTTCTACTCTTTGGTGGCTGGGCTGAATGTTTGCAAAATTAATCATGCCTTGCGGACAAGTGTGCTTATCGATGAGCAGCTTGTAAGAGAATTCTAGGGAACAGCAAGGGCGAATGCTGACAAGACGAGGATCACAGCAACTGTTCAGAATCGTCAAGTAGTGATACTCGAAGAAGACATCCGCCAGGGATTGAACATAAATGACAGAGCTGAACATCCAATAGAGTACCCACAGGCTCGTGTATTAGAAGGTGCTCAGCTGATGGGATATGAAGGAAAGTTCCCTCCTATATTCAAGAAGTTGTTGCCGCACTACTGGAGGTGCCTGGCTCATTACTTGCAGAAGTCCTTCTTGGGGAAGAGGACAAGCTTTGATCAACTGAACAAGCTACATGGGACTGCGTTTGTAGCACTTGCCTTAGACTGGAACTTTAACTTTTTAAAAAATGATGCTGATAGATTGGGTTGGGAATGCAGTCTTATGTGCAAGAGATCAGTTTCTTATGACTCCAAGGTTCGTTCAAATGGTGGTGATGAAGAAGTATCCGATGATCAGTGAAAGAATTGAGAAATTGGACATCAAATTCATGGATAGTGGCGTGTTTGGCCTGTAGACACAAGATAGAAAAGGAAAGAACAGCTTTCAGGGAAGAATTGAATGGACCAAAAGAGGTGCCTTTCCTGAAGTTGCTAGAGAGCAGGTGATAGAATCAGATCCAGAGGCTGAACCTCAACCAGATGTGCCGGCTGTAAATGTGACTATGGCTGAAGATCACGATGTGACAGCAACAGTTGCAGTGAATGTTCTGGAACAAACAGACGTTATACCTTCTGATGAAGAAAATGTGATGGACGACATCTTCGCCGATCAAGAGAATGTAGATGATGATATCTATAGGGACTTAGAGCCAATCAATCTTAAAAGATCGAGGGATGTCCTGAACTCGTCTTCTAGCGGTGACTCAATACCTCAAGAGTTGGATACTCAGTTTGATGTGAATGAGATGCTCGAAGAGCCTGTTCCTTTTCGTGAACCATCTCCCAGGAAGTGGACAGATCCAAGAAGTATCCGGTTCAAGTTTACAAAGACTAGCTCAAGTCTGTTAATGGTCCATCCAGCAGGGTCCAGTTCTCAAAGTCAAGCAGTTCAAGAAGAAAACAACAGATCAGAAAGAATATTGAAGATCAACCTGCCCAGGTTCAGTCTGAAAATCCAGCAGGGTCCAGTCCTCTTCTGAATGAACGAAGCCCTGTTCATGAAGAAAGGCAATCTCTGGAGGTTGATAACACTGTTGTAGTACCCAGCCCTGTTAAAGTGAGTGTCTCTACTGGGACAAGTCTGCCACCAACAATTATCCCAAGTTTCCGCCCATTTCAAGCTGCTGAGCTGCCTATTGAGATGAGGATAAGTGCAGACCCTCACATTAACTTTCTGATGTCTCAGAACAGAATCGGAGAGACTGAGATAAAAGCACTCCAGGCTGAGAACAGAAAATTAAAGGACAAGGAAGTGGCTGACAAGAATAGGTTTAAGTACTTGTATGAGGCCTTGATGGATTTGAAAAAGAAGTATAATGAATTGAAAGGTGCTGTCGTGACAAGTGCTTCGGGTGACCCTGGCCAAAGCTCATCTCAAGGAGTTCAGGGAACACGTGCTAATAAAGAAGATGAAGGAGATGACACCATTGAAATGTCTGAATATGTACGTGGTGGAAGATATATCTCTATGGCCCCCGAAGGACAAGTGAATTGGTTCAAGGAGTTTTTCAAAGGACCTACTCCTGTGAAATATAGCATAGATGTGGGTGAGAGTGAGCTAGACAAGAAAGGAAGCCGACAACCAATTCTGTGTTGGCATTATGATGCAGAAAAGGAGTTATTTGCTGTAGTAAGAGATGGATATAGTCCTGTCGAATACTACAGATTAAGGGGTCAATTCCACTCCTGGACCGAGACAGAATTGAGGAACTTGCTGAGGGCACCGTTCATTAACAGGTGGAACGCTAATCATGGAAATCTGGTTCGCGACAACTTAGTAGCACAGATGGAGCAGAACTTTGAAAACTTTGATCTGAAGGCTGCAAGGTGGGTCGAAACCGGAACTGATCCTGTCACCAATGAACCTATCGGTGAAATGAGGTGCCCTCCCACCAAACGAACCCGAGTCATCAACATGCTAGATGAAATTGAAGATCATACACTTGTGAAGAATTTTGACAGCTGGTTCTTTGATCCGACAACGTATGAAGTGGTGGTTGTTTGCAAGAGAATGAGAGAGTTCAGAATGTATAATCCCGTAGATTTGCTAAGGTTCGGAGAGTATGACATCAAGCTCCTGGCATCCCGTCCAATTCTTGGTGACGAGCATGACATGCAGAATGCTATTCGGGTGGGATTGTTTCATGGCACAGCAGGTCTGATCGTGGAGAAAGAATGGTGGTCAAGGAAAGAGGCACATACATTCAGATTTGATTTACATCTTCCTTAGACTTTCTAATGGTTCATGCCTAGGGGAATATTGTTGGGCTATACATTAGAGGCATGAACATTAGTTTTATGGGCTTATTTTGTTTTGGGCTTATGGGCTATAGAGTTTACGATTGGGCCATGTGGGCTGGTTTTGAGTTTATGATTGGTTTAGGGTTTGTAAAGGGGTAGTATATAAACCCTTATAGTTTATGATTAATTAGCTTTTGAGATTCCAATTTTAGCCACTCTTTGTATTTACGATCAGATTTCATCAGCTCAAGAAAGTTGTGTTTTACATTCAAGATTTGATCTTCTTTGGTTAATCAAGTCTATTTCATCTTCTTTCTTCTCGAATCAATCACTAACGAGGATTCCGCACTCGTTTGTGATAGCAATATCGTGATTTGGTTGTTTTTCTGGACCTACAAGTTGATCATGAGCATTTATGAGACTGTTTATTTTCTTTGTTTCCATGTGCAATATTTAATATAAGGTTGCACGTTCAGTCTCATAGTGATCAATTTTGGCTTTGTTGCTCAAGTGTTGTGTTTCTAGTTGTCTTAATCTCAACAATTTTTTTTCTCTATTCCATTTTAGTTGATGAAGTTCAGATAGGAGAGAGCTAATTTCTTCTTTAAAAGTTTAAACTTGTTTTCATTTAAAAGTTTGTTTCTTTCAGAGTTTTCTTGAAGAAGTTTGTGATTTATTGACATGTTATTGAATTGAAAGATTAGATCAATGTGAGAGGAGCTTATTTGTTTCCATGTGTGGTTTCAAAGAGATCAGTTGAGAGAGATTTATCATTTGTCATGAAACATCTGTTGGAATGGCATTCTTCATCTGATGATGACTCTGAGTCCCAGTTCTCAACTTCAGCCATTAATGCCTTTTCTTTCTGCATGGCTTGTTCATATTTCTTTTTGTAGTAAGCAGCATCTTTGAGTCTTTTGTTCTTGCATACTGAGGCATAGTGGCCCATTGTTCCACATTTAAAGCATTTTATCTCACTCTTGTCAACTTCAAGTTTGTTGTATTCAGATGACTGTTTCTTTCTTTCTTCATTTGTAGAAAAAATGTTTCTGGTTGACCAGGAAGGATTCTTTTTGAATCTACCAAACTGTTTGGTCAGTAATGCCAGTGATTTTTCAAATGACTCATTTTCTATTTCACTCTCAGAATATTCGTTTTCCAAGTCACTTAATTCTTTCCGTTTTGAGTGGTTTGGCTCTTGTTTGGTATTTCTTTTCCTCTTTTCAGAGTAAAGAGCCAGTGGATCCATTTTGGATTTTGAGATGTCCAGTATTTCAAATTCTTGAGAGTCTAGAATACAGAAGAGATCATTTAGGCTTTTTTCTTCTAAATCCAAAGTTGATTGAAGAGTCATGGTTAGACTTCTCCATTCATGAGGAAGACTTTTGATAAATTTAATGTTTGTTTCCTCATTAGATTTAGAAACATTGAACTTTCTTAGATTGTTAATTATTGTGACAAAGCGATTGTAAGTGCTTAAGAGTGACTTGATTGGGAGTGACTTGAATGATTCATATTCATTTAGTGCTCTAGTTTTTTGTTTCTTTTCATTTGACCCCCCCCCCCCCATCAAAGAGTTTCTCAAGGGCATTCCATATGCCTTTGGCTGAGGTGTTGTAGTCAACTTGATAGAATATTTCATGAGGAAGAGCCATGATGAGGACTGTCTTTGCTCTATCCTCATTAATTTTTTTGGTCTTGTCTTCCTCACTCCACCATTTTCTTTCTTTGGGAATGGTGCGAGCGGGATCCCTTGGCTATGCATTCCAACTGGGAGCTATCAACTTCTTTTAGGAACTTGGTAATTCTGATTTTCCACTGTGGATATTCCTCCCTAGCAAGCATAGGGGGTTTTGCCAATGAGCCAAGTGATTTTCCATAGTTCCAAATTGAAGACATTTTTGAGAGAGTGTTAAGGAAAAGATGTTAAAGAGCAGGGTCTTTGAATATTGATTATTCAATCTGCTCTGATACCAATTGTTGGGTCCCGTGAAGGGCTCTTTAACAATGTTGGCACAATTTGATTCAAACGCGGAAAGTAAATCAAATTGGAAGACAACAATTCATAAAGAGGGTTATTATGTATATCTCAAATGTAAATAATGGTTTACACGAGTTTATAGTATAACTATCTATCAACAGAAATAACTTTTCTATGGGAGTAAGTTGTAATTGCTTTGAGAAGATATTGAATTATATGCTTGATGTCTTGCTTTGTTTGGTGAAGTCAGCTTGCTATTTATAGGAAGATGTGGCAAGTTGCATTGGATAAGGTGGTTGAGTTGGTTGAATTTGGAGTGTGTCAGAGTATATAGAGATAAATTGAGGATAATCAATTTATCTCTTTTTCAACTGTCTTCAACTGCTTTCGTGATAAATGCCAAGTTGGTGTTTAATTTGCTTTTTCTTCACACAAAGACAGATTGTGTTCTTCTCGTAACCTTTATCTTCTGATAGTCCAGAACTCCTTCAGGATTCTTCTTTGAAGACTGTTATTGCTTCCCATTAGAAGCCTTCTACAGAAATGAGGATTTCTGTAGAATTTGGTCTGTACAGAACTACTTCGCAATTTCTGGAGTAGTTCTGTATGAATACAGAAAATAATGGAGAAATTTGTATTTCATACAGACTTTCGTATCCTTTATCTTTTAAGGATATATCTTATCTTTTCTTCTAATACTTGATTGTTTTGTGTTACATTTACATTGTCTTCTAATAGAAATTCAGAATGAAGTTTCTTTAATGTGTCCAAAGTGTGTTGAACTTGCTAAGACCAATGATGATTTGTTAAAAGAAAGGAAAGTTTTGAGTGAAGAATGTGAAAAAGCTAAAGCTAAACTAAAGAAGTTGCTGCAGATTTTTAAACTTTATTTGAAAATGCTTATCCTATTCAACAAAAATTTTGAAAAAGCTAATCATATTGCTGTTGAAACTGCTGAGAAAGTAATTAGTCTTCAAGAAGAACATTCGAAACTTCGAGATGAAAATGTTTTTTTTTCCGAGAAAAGAACAAAATTATAACGAAAGATGTTGATTATTTCAAGAAGAAATGGGAAAAGGTTATCGAGGAAGTTTTTGAAGAGTGTGACTTGAAAAGATGAGATAAGTATGAATATAATGTGTTGTCGGAACAGTTCATTGTTTCTCAGAAATATCTATTGGATGCTCAAGTGAAGATTTCAGAAATGAAAATTGAAATTCTTGATTTGCAAAGACAAGTGAAGAATTGCAATTTTTCACCGACATTTCTGAATTACATTTACAAACTAGAGAAGAATGAAGAAATCGTTAAGGATGATTTACATAAAGTTCCATCACCGGTTGATGTATCAACTATTCCATTTGATTCTATTGATCTAAATGACGAAATGCATGATTATTAAAGTTTGCAACACCGGTCTCAGCAAAGAAAAAGAAAAAGAAAAAGTCAAAGTCCGAGAAGAAGAATTTTATCAATGGACAAGTTCCAAAGTTTGATGCTGGTTCATCATTTTTGGAAGATGAGAGGATCTTTGATAAGAGTAAGAAGTCTGTTAGTGTTTCAACTGAAGCTGAACTTGATAAATTTCTGATTCATGAGAACAAGCTGAAGGATATTAAAGCTGAACTTACAAGAAGGGCTTAAGAAAGGAATGGTGCTGAATCTAAAGTTGCGTCGTCAAATATTCAAGGGTTTAAGCACAAAAGTTTGGGTTATGAAGTCAAGGATGTTTCAGTACAACAGACAACACTGAAACAGAAGAAAATTGTTGTTCAGCCTGCTCATCAATTTCAATAACAACCGAAGAAACAATCTATTCAACCTGTTCAGACTCAGCAAAAGCAAGCTCATCGGAAGAAGTCAAATGTTTCTACATCAAGAAATAGTCATTATCATTCTAGAGGTTCTTCAAGTGGTTCTTACGACTTACCACGCCGATCATCTCCTAGGTATGATTCATCTGAAAATTTCTTTGATTCATTTTCTTCTGATCATTCTTTTGGTTAATATGATTCTCTAGCTACGAATCATTGTTGGAAACCAAAACATTTTTCAAAATTTTCATCACAACTACGTGAAAGAATTTGTTATGCATGTCGCCGACCTGGATATATGGCTGCAAATTGTCCGACGACTGCGTACGTTCACAAAAATGCAAAATATAATGGTAAAAATTTTGATGAACCATGGTTGCCAAAGTTCAAAACAACTAGTAAGCCGTTTTGGTCCCGACTAAAGACGCTGGTTAACAATTTTTCATGTTCTGATTCAAAAATTTTGTCCACAATGATATGGAAACCAAAATCTGTTTCCAAGGCCAACACTGACTATGTGGAAGACACCGGACGACCCGACACTATTGAATCGGGTCGATCCAAGAGCATCTGATTTTTTATTTGGTGTCAGCATGTATTTCAAGAAGACCTATCGGTAATTAAAAGATTGCTGATGGTGAAATATCTGTGATAACTTATAATTGAATTTCCAAATCAATTTGTGTTTTCAAAATGCTAAAACCCAAGTATTCGTGTTGGTTGATCAATTTCTGTTTGTTTTTCACTCCATCTCATTTTGAGTGGGAGTTTGTTTTTGAAATATACAAAAATAGTGTGTTGTTTTTCAAATAGTAAACATGACAATCTAAAAATAGAGTTTGTCATTTTTAGGGGGGGGGGGGGGGGAATTTGAAAAGACAAAAACATTGAAAAATGCAAAAAGTCAAAAACAATGAAAAATAGAAATTGTATCTGACATGATTGGGAAATGATGGTACATTGGCTTAGATCGTCTGACTCATGGATAAACTAGATGAAAAAGTCATAAGACCATTGTTCAATGTGCTAGGTAGGCTCGGCAAATCAGAAAGTATACAAATGTGATATACACTAAATCTGATGCTTGACCTAATGGACAACATCTTGATGCATATTTTATGATATATCAAGAAAAATAGATGTGAAAAGAAAATGAGAAGTCAATGTGTATACGTGTGTTCTTTTTGCAAAGATTTAATCTTTTTTTATTTTCTTTATTTTTTTAAATGATCGGACTCTCTCTGCGTTTCCACAAGACCGACCTGATAGTTGTTCATTTAAGGTTATGCTTTATTTTCTTTGGTGTTTCGTATAACTCATCAGACCTTCTCTGCGTGCCCACAAGACCGACCTGATTGTTGTTGAATTATACAATTTCAACTTATTATTTTTTTATTTTGTTAAATCTGAGGCCTTATCTGCGTATCAAAAGATCGACCTTAAGGTAGACGATTTACCGTTCTTATTTCTTTTTGCATGGAACACAATTGACTATATCATGAATACAATCACTATGTGTTAAATCACAAGTGAAATCACAAAGTGTGATAAGCAAAAACATATCTGAGTATGTATGATAGTGTTGGGTACACTGGTCAATGAAAATTAGTCAATATCTTAACATATCCAGATGTTATGAATATGATTTTGCCTGAGTTTAAAGTTGGACAAATATATCTGCAATCGACATGGCTTATGTGCTACAATAATCAAAATTGAAATGTAATTCAACATGTTATGTCCAATAAGATCCCAAGTCGTGATCTTTCTCACAAAAGACAAATATAGTGTCTGATTCTGTATTGCATTTACTTTTCATGTCAGAAATTACCAAAAAGATTTTAGGTGTGTTTTGATATAAAGTTTTGGAAAATCAAAAAGATTTTACTTCTTATTTCTTTTCGATTGATCAACACGGAATACGAAATCAAATTTTAAAATCAATATATCTTGGAGTCTCGAAGATACGTTTTGCGCCAAGATTATTTATGTTGGCAGGTTTCTAAGTGGAAAGAGAACATCACAACTTCAAGTCTTCTGAAGATGATGATAATGCTGAAATGTCAAGTATTCGAGATCAGACTTATCGTCAAGTTGAGGGAGAGTTTGATTGAAGATACAAGATTATGTGGAAGTTGATACTACACATGTCGAGGGGGAGTTTGTTGGAGCATAATTCTAGGTCGTCATGTGAAGTATCAAATACAAGACAAAAGATGCAAATGTGCTGCTGTCCGAACTGAAGACGAACTGCCAGTTTGGATGCACATGAACTTGTCCGAACTTACAGTTCGGATGATCGTGTGTTTGCACTTTAGTTTTTAACTATAAATATCTTGGTCTTGTATAGGTTTAGAACTTCTTGGTCATATTCTACACCTTTTGTGTGTGTTTCTATGTGGGTTTTCTCTCAAGCTTATCAATACAAATTTTCATTTGTATTTACATTTTGATCTCGTTACATCTCATAATCACTAGATTAGCAAACGATCCAACGCTCACGCAATTTCATTTCACTTATGATTATCACATAACATATTGATTTCATGATATTGTCAACTGTGTTCCATGCAAAAAGAAATAAGACAGTTAAATCGTCTATCTTAAGGTCGATTTTTCGATACGCAGATAAGGCCTTGGATTTAACAAAATAAGAAAAATAAAGAAAGTTGAAATTGTATAATTCAACAACGAACAGGTCAGTCTTGTGGACATGCAGAGAAAGTCCGATGATATATATGAAACACCAAAGAAAATAAAGCAGAACCTCAAACGAACAACAATCAGGTCGGCCTTGTGAGCATGCAAAGAAAGTCCGGTCGTTTGAGAAAATAAAGAAAATCCAACAAGTTTAAATCTTTTCAAAATGAACACATGTATACACAGTGACCTCTCATTTTGCTTTTCAAACTTATTTTTCTTTTGTCATGAAATAAGCTTCAAGATGTTATCCACATGGTCAAGCATTAGTATTTAGTGTATATCACATCTGAATACTTTCTGATTTGCGAGCCTACCAAGCACATCAAACAATGATCTTATGGATTTTTCATCTACTTTATCCATGAGTCAGATACGTAAGCCAATGTACCATCATTTCCCAATGATCAATTTCTCAAAATTTTATATATTTTGCAAGTATTCACCTTCTCAATATTTTGCATTTGCCCATAACATGTCATTTCTCCCCCTTACATGCAATTCTCCTCCTTAAAATGAAAAACTCTATTTTTGGATTTTTCATTTTATAAAAACAAGACACTATTTTTGGCTTTTTCAATTTCTCCCCCAAAACTACAAATGAAAAGTAAAGAAATAAAATTGATCAATTGACACGGATACCTTGTAGTTTAAAGTTTCAGAAAACTTTTAGGTTAGAAAGATATAGCATGAAATTTAAATGAAGCAGAATACTCCTCAATCTGTAACTTTTCAATCACCGAGAGGACTTGTAGAAGTACCTGCACACTGGTCAAATTTATCAGTTTATAGATGACCCGAAGCGAAGTGCTTCTGGTCGACTAGTGTCCTTGTTTTGCTTCGAAACCACCTTCGGTTTCCATTGTTGTTGTTGTTTTGGTAATTCAGTTTTTGATTAATATATCACAGGTGATTATGATGAACAACCTACATTTTTTTCTTTTTAAAATGTTGGAACAAAACGTTTTTGTTTTGAATAAATGTAGATTGAAATTCATCAAAAACTCTGCTATGTTCATCAAGAAACATTGGTTTGGTAGGTTTACCAACAACCGGAATTTTATGTTTTTAATGGAAAACAGTAGGAAAAGGACAATCGCATGCCATATGTCCTGTTTCACGACAATTATAGCACAAACGACTAGCTTTATCCCACCGTTTGTGTACCTGCACAGCTTCACAAACATTTCTATCTCCAAAATGATCTTAAAATATATCATATACCTGATGTCGATGATCATGAACCCATTTGGAAGTTGGGCTTTTTGAAGTAGAACCATCATAAGAAAATTTAGCAACTCGTTTCTTCTTCTTCTTTGGACCAGCATCTTTCACAAACACTTTAGAAATCTTTTGAGCATCAACGCAATGAAGTGGAAATTCTCTTGAGTTTGTAAAATCGTTCGGGTTAAACTTTCTCTGCCTTGAATACCTCCTTCTCTACTTGCTTCAATTTCATATTTCTTCAATTATGTGGTTTTAGATTGTGAACCTCACAATCTTCAACCATCTCTGAGTTAAACCCCAAACGTACATATTTACCAGAAATTTTCTCCGCAGATGAGTTATGCCCATTCTTCACCAAACGAGAAAATTCAGCTTTGACTACTTGCACATTCTTTTGTTCATAGAAAATTCAGCTTTAGAATTGTTATCATTCTTTACCACCCTCTTGTTTTCTTTTCCTTCACAACTTTGTCTTCTTCTGAATTTGATGATGATGAAAACTTTGAGTAATCACAATCTTCAACTTTTTCTTTCGCATCATTAACAACTTCTTTAATACTAGCTGGAGGTGATGCTATTTTGTCAAACATCCTTTCAAAATTTTCATCGTTTACTAAGAAGCTTGTAAAAGATTGTGAATTGGTAACATTATTCAAAAGTCGATTTGCATCAACCACTTGGATCTTCAAATCAGAGATCTTTTGTTGTGCTTCAGCCAATTCTTTCTCGGTATCTATCAATCTCTTTGCGACCTTGTGAGTTTCAAATTTCTGTAGTCAAAGATTATCTAACTCAGCAAACAACTCTTTCTTCCACTTGTCCTCATTTTGTTTTTGAATTTCAAGATTTGCATTTTGCAGTTTATTCACCCTATCTAATATTTCTTCTCATCAAGTAGCTTCTTCATATCAATCTGATAAGTTTCAATCTTTACATCATACTCCTCAGAATTCTTGTTAAGCAAATCAAGCTTAATTTTTGACTTTTCAAACAAATTATTGAAATCTTTTTCAACTTCTTTTGCTTAAGCTTTCCATTTTTCAATTTCTTTAAACAATTAATTCTTTTCCTCAATCAACTTTTCATTCTGTGCTTCATGATCCTTTCCATCTTTCTTAGATATTTCCAAGTCTTCCTTTATCAGTTGAAGAACTTCAGTAAGCATCTTAACCTCCTTCACCAATGAACCATTTTCTTTTAATAGTCTCTCATTTTCTTTTATCGACTCCAAGTTTTCAGTCTCAGCAGATTCATAAGAACTTGAATCAGAATAATAGTCATCTTGTTCATGTGTAACAATCAATGCAGACTTATAAAGGAACACTTTACCCCAATCATAGTTTTTATCATTCTGAGCTGCCAATGTTGTTGTATATGAATTACTTGATGAAGGTTGAGAACCATTAGTATCTTTTGAATCAAATTTGTGAGTATGAACTTGTTGACATTCTCTTGCAAAGTGTCTAAGATTTCAACATTTGTAACATTTTATCTTGGATTTATCAAAACCCAGCTTTCCATTTAAACCAAAATGTTCTCTTCCAGTTTTCTTAAAATATCGTTCTGACTTTTGAGTCAACATAGCCAATTTCCAGGCTATATCCATGTCATTTAACTGATCATCATCAATTTCATCAAGATCTTTTTCAGTCAACCAAGCATTATTGACATCATTGATAATCATTCCAAAAGAAGATGAACTGAGAGCAGAAATCAATTTAGCACAATCATCCACTGACTTGACATAAAATGCACTTTGATTTGATGATTATGGAATTGTAAAGCTACAACCTCTTGAAGTAGTATTACTAAATGCTTCAGACATATTTCCAATAAAAGTAGTAGTTGGTGCAGAACTAAGACCACTTGGTTTAGCCATAACATTTATGCTTGCAACATTCTCTCCATGATATGATTATGGATTTTGCAATTTAGCAGTTGATTTCTTTGAATTCAGCATTTTCATTTCCCAAGCAAGAAGTTTACCAGTGAGCTCATGAAATGTAGAAAATTATTTGTCATGTGTAAGTAGCAAAACATAATTTTCTCATTTTTCTAGTAAAGCCTCCATTATCTTCTCTTTTAATTCTTCATTGGTTTTCTCAATCCCAACAATTTTCAATTCACTGATAAGATGTGAAAATCTTGATACAAGAGCCGTAATATTCTCATTTTCATAATGTGGAAAGTTGTCAAACTCTTTGTTCAACACCTTTCGTCGACTCTTTTTGTATTCGTCATTGCCTTCACATCTCACCGATAATACATGTCACACCCCCAAGTAACCACTAACGGAATTTATACCGTTAAGGGGTGCGAGCAAACAGGACCACAACCATTAGTTACAAATACTAAACGAATCAGAGTTAGTTCAAATACATGCAGCGGAAAAATATTATCTTAGCACTAACCACGTGCTTTACAAATTCATTGTTTTTAAATTCTCAAGTAATTTTATCCAAAAGTAAAATGTCTTCATGTGCCATGCCAACCCGTTCCGGAATACTCCTCAGCGATCTGCAAAAGTGAAAAACATACAAGTGTCAACCTAACGGTTGGTGAGTTCACAGTGGGCTTGTCACGCAGTGGCCCGGTCTCATAATCATAATCGTATCAACATATACTTATGAAGTAGTTATTTGTGAAAAGCAATGCTTAGTGATGTCCATAGACATAGTATTGTAGTTTAGTGAAAGTAATGTCCGTAACATACGTTATCGGGTATGTACTAGTTTTGTATAATTAAAGTGCTCAACCGATATCGCGGGTAGCTAATCCGTTGTTCCATGCACTAAGGAAGTTTGTACCAAAGCTGACTATTGTTGTAGTGGCATTGCCATCATCTATTTTGTTTTGCGGACCTACGTCATCGCGGCTTTGCCTCCCCCGTGTCCTCTCGGGATCACGGTCAGATAGGCTGATATTGTACCTCCGTGCACCTCCAGTGTCACGAGGCGGAGTTTGTCAAACTCCAGTAGATCTACCCAACATCCCCTCGCTTTACAATTAATGGTACAATTAAGTTGAGGACTTTTTCAGTTATAAGGCAATCCTTAGAAATCATGTGATATCATGTGGTTTAGACTTTAACCTACACTAGCCATATTAAAATGGTTTACTTTGGGTTCTCATGAATCCCGAAAACATTTTCAGTTTTGTTTTAGAAATAGTTGTTTACTTGTTTCACAAGTGTCTCCCATAAAACACTTCAAGTTCATCAAGTGGGTGCCAAGCACTCCTAGGTTCTCAAGTTCATCAGAGAGGTGCATAGCACTCATAAGGTTGTCAGCATTGTTTTTCGTTAAGTTATTCAGTGTGACCCAAACGGGTTCACGGTAAATGGGTTAGTGACACTCACCTTTGGTTGCACTGCTACTCTTGCTAAGTAATCCAAATATCGTTTGCTTATCGAAGACCTAAGAACACGTTTAGGTCTTAAGTATTAGTTTTGTGTCTAATCTTTAACTTACGTCACTATGGCCCATAACATAGCACGTTGGAACTATGACACGACATATCGACACACGACACCGATGGTTGATCTTAACAAGGGTTCACATAATTCAGAATTCAAGGCATGTTTCATTATTGCACAATCATGTAAGTCATGGCATAACATTCAAATAAGTTGCACAAGTTTGGGTTTTGGTCTGGTCTCAGTTTCGCTAACAGTTTCGCTATAGTTTCGCTATGCAGTTTCGCTGCACAGTTTCGCTGTGTGCACGGGCAGCACTTTCGCTAGGCAGTACCCGATGACACAGTTTCGCTTGCTAGTTTCGCTCGAAACTGTTGACACAGTTTCGCTAGCATAGCTTCGCTCGAAACTGGTTTGAACTTTCGTTCAGGTTGGTTCGCTCGGTAGTTTCGTTCGAGCAGGTCTACTTAGTTTCGCGGGCGACACTATAGTTTCGCTACATAGTATCGCTGGATGAATATCTATACAGTTTCGCTGTATAGTTTCGCCCAGAGAACAGCTCAGTTTCGCTGGTCGCGAAAAAACACATAAATCAGCCTAAAAATCAATCTAACAGCTTCCATACTTCATGTGGTTCAATATTTAGCATGCATAATCATTTACCAACATTAAACAGTAAGTTTTAACACCTTAAACATGGGTTTTCACATTCAAATCACCAAAAACACATTTTAAACCTAAAATGACCTAACTAGCATGAATCTTTATTATGGTTTGATTTCAAACGTAAAGTTACAGACTTTATGATAGATCTAGCCTTCCTAAACATCATATCAGAAGATCAAGTGATTACATGAAGATCTAAGCATGCTTTTTAAGAAAACACATATAAAATGCATAAAGAATGGTTTTGGGACTCACGATTCGATCTAGGGTCCGAATGGATGATGTCTCGAGGCTGAGATCACGTTGGCTCGTGGTGCTCCTCGACTGACCAGAAATTCCAGGAGAGTGTGTGTGTGTTTTGTGTGAAATGATGCAAGAAATGAGGCTTCTAGGGTTTTATAAAATATATATATCAGGGGCTAGTTTCGCTGGGCAGTTTCGCTGGCCAAGCGAAACTGGCTCTGAACACATGCAAATCAAATAGTTTAGCCGGCTACCGAGCGAATCTGTAGTTTCGCCCGGTAGTTTCGCTGGAAACCAAAAGTGGACAGTTTATCACACAAATCAAGGATTCACAATTTGTCATGCTATTAATAGTACTAAATCATGCGTTTAAATCACATTGCACATAATGACAATAAACACATAAACACATATCACAAGTGGTCGGGTTCGGTGATCAACCAAAGGTCGTGGACGTATTCGGCCTAGTTAAGCATTAGTTACTAAGTTAACACTTATAACGTAACTAACGGAGATTGTCTAACGGAAGTTAACCTTGAAATTCTCGGATGTCACATCATCCCCTTGTAAGTGGAATTTTCGTCCCGAAAATTATTCTTGCGTCGTAGCGTTCGCAGCCTCAGCTGTCGTTGTTGCTATAGTTGCTGGGGAAAGAAAGCAAAAGTTTTAGGGTCGCCACATCCTCCTCCTGTTAAAGGAATTTTGGTCCCCAAAATTAAATCATACCTTGAGTTTTCGTGGACGTTTGCTCGAACAAGTGAGGATACTTTTTCTTCATTTGATCCTCTCGTTCCCAAGTATATTCAGGTCCACGCTTTGAGTTCCATCGAACCTTGACGATCGGAATCTTGCTACGTTTGAGGGCCTTCTCCTCGCGTCCCATGATTTCTACTGGTTGCTCGATAAATCTCAAATGTTCGTCAATTTCCAATTCCTCCAAAGGAATTATTTCGGTGTCTTCAGCCAGACATTTCTTTAGATTAGAAACGTGAAACACGTTGTGAACTCCATCGAGTTCTGCAGGGAGTTGTAATCGATAGGCCACCGGGCCTACTTCCCCAATGATTTCAAATGGACCGATATAGCGAGGATTCAGCTTTCCACGCTTTCCGAAGCGTATCACTCCTTTCCAGGGAGATACCTTCAATAGTACCTTGTCGCCTACCTCGAACTTCAAAGGTTTACGGCGTTTGTCGGCATAGCTCTTTTGCCTATCACGTGCTGCGGCTATCCGTTTTCTGATTTGAATAATGCGTTCAGTTGTATCATGAATGAGTTCCGGTCCGGTGAGTCCCTTCTCACCCGTTTCGGCCCAACACACGGGCGATCTACATTTTCTGCCATAAAGAGCTTCAAAAGGTGCTGCACCAATGCTCGTATGATAACTGTTGTTGTAGGAGAACTCCACCAACGGAAGGTGAGCCTCCCAGTCTTTACCGAAGTCGAGAACGCAGGCTCGGAGCATGTCTTCTAAAGTCTGAATAGTTCGTTCCGTCTGACCATCGGTCTGCGGGTGATAAGCTGTACTCATATCCAATCTGGTTCCCAGTGCTTCTTGCATAGATTGCCATAGTCGGGAAGTAAATCGAGGATCTCGGTCAGAGATAATGGTCTTAGGCACCCCATGAAGTGCCACAATTCGGTCGATATACAGCTTTGTCAACTTATCCATGTTGTCAGCTTCCCGCATTGGAATAAAGTGTGCAGATTTGGTTAGTCGATCAATGATAACCCAAATCGCATCCGGTCGATTCGATCGATGAGGTAATCCTGTTACAAAATCCATGGAGATATCCTCCCATTTCCATTCTGGGATCTTGGGTTGCTGCAATAGCCCAGAAGGCTTTTGGTACTCGATCTTAACTCTTGAGCATGTTAAACACTTAGCCACATATCGCGCAATGTCGGCTTTCATATTCGGCCACCAATACAAGTTCTTCAAATCTTGGTACATTTTATCTGATCCAGGGTGCACCGAATACCTTGACTTGTGAGCCTCGTCCATCACGAGCTCACGGAGATTTCCAAGTAAAGGAACCCAAATTCTGTCATTGTAATACCTGAGTCCGTCGGACTTAATTTCGGAGTTACCATCCACCCCTCGCAGTGCTTCAGCTGCGAAGTTTTCCTCTTTCAAGGCTTCTTGTTGGGCATCGCGGATCCGATCCGGCAATCCCGTGTGAATGGTAAGTTGCAGCGCTCGTACACGTCGAGGCTTTTCGTACTCTTTTCGGCTTAAGGCATCAGCCACAACATTGGCTTTTCCTGGGTGATACTTAATTGCTAAGTCATAATCATTTAGTAGTTCGACCCACCTTCGTTGTCGCATGTTGAGGTCCTTCTGTTCAAAGATGTGCTGTAAGCTTTTGTGATCGGTAAATATTGTGCACTTTGTTCCATAGAGGTAATGTCTCCAAATCTTGAGTGCAAATACCACGGCTCCTAATTCCAAATCATGTGTTGTATAATTCTTCTCAGTATCCTTCAGTTGCCTGGACCCGTAGGCAATCACTTTGTCTCGTTGCATCAACACGCAACCGAGTCCTTGAATAGATGCATCACAATAGACCACAAAGTCGTCAACCCCTTCGGGTAACGAGAGAATCGGAGCTGAACATAACATGTCTTTAAGAGTTTGAAACGCGTGTTCTTCTTTTTCACCCCATCTATATTGCACTCCTTTGTGCGTTAAAGCTGTTAAGGGTTGAGCCAATTGCGAGAAACCCTTGATGAATCTTCGGTAATATCCGGCAAGTCCCAAAAATTGTCGGATTTCGGTCGGCGCTCTCGGAGTAGACCAACTCTTAATAGCTTCTACTTTAGCTGGGTCGACATGAATTCCATCCTGATTAACAATGTGTCCAAGAAACTGGACTTCGCGAATCCAAAAGTCGCACTTTGAAAACTTGGCGTAAAGCTGCTCCTTGCGGAGTAATTCCAAGATAAGTCGTAGATGTCTCTCGTGCTCTTCCTTTGTCTTGGAGTAGATTAAGATATCGTCAATGAAAACTATCACAAACTGGTCGAGGTACGGCTTGCACACTCGATTCATCAAATCCATAAATACAGCAGGCGCATTAGTTAGCCCAAACGGCATAACTAAAAACTCGTAGTGACCATACCGAGTTCTGAAAGCAGTCTTGGGGACATCTTCATCACGAACACGAAGTTGGTGATATCCAGACCGTAGATCAATCTTTGAAAACTAGCTCTGATACCAATCTGTCACACCCCCAAGTAACCACTAACGGAATTTATACCGTTAAGGGGTGCGAGCAAACAGGACCACAACCATTAGTTACAAATACTAAACGAATCAGAGTTAGTTCAAACATGTCATAAATAAAGTCAAATACGCGGAAAAATATTATCTTAGCACTAACCACGTGCTTTACAAATTCATTGTTTTTAAATTCTCAAGTAATTTTATCCAAAAGTAAAATGTCTTCATGTGCCATGCCAACCCGTTCCGGAATACTCCTCAGCGATCTGCAAAAGTGAAAAACATACAAGTGTCAACCTAACGGTTGGTGAGTTCACAGTGGGCTTGTCACGCAGTGGCCCGGTCTCATAATCATAATCGTATCAACATATACTTATGAAGTAGTTATTTGTGAAAAGCAATGCTTAGTGATGTCCATAGACATAGTATTGTAGTTTAGTGAAAGTAATGTCCGTAACATACGTTATCGGGTATGTACTAGTTTTGTATAATTAAAGTGCTCAACCGATATCGCGGGTAGCTAATCCGTTGTTCCATGCACTAAGGAAGTTTGTACCAAAGCTGACTATTGTTGTAGTGGCATTGCCATCATCTATTTTGTTTTGCGGACCTACGTCATCGCGGCTTTGCCTCCCCCGTGTCCTCTCGGGATCACGGTCAGATAGGCTGATATTGTACCTCCGTGCACCTCCAGTGTCACGAGGCGGAGTTTGTCAAACTCCAGTAGATCTACCCAACATCCCCTCGCTTTACAATTAATGGTACAATTAAGTTGAGGACTTTTTCAGTTATAAGGCAATCCTTAGAAATCATGTGATATCATGTGGTTTAGACTTTAACCTACACTAGCCATATTAAAATGGTTTACTTTGGGTTCTCATGAATCCCGAAAACATTTTCAGTTTTGTTTTAGAAATAGTTGTTTACTTGTTTCACAAGTGTCTCCCATAAAACACTTCAAGTTCATCAAGTGGGTGCCAAGCACTCCTAGGTTCTCAAGTTCATCAGAGAGGTGCATAGCACTCATAAGGTTGTCAGCATTGTTTTTCGTTAAGTTATTCAGTGTGACCCAAACGGGTTCACGGTAAATGGGTTAGTGACACTCACCTTTGGTTGCACTGCTACTCTTGCTAAGTAATCCAAATATCGTTTGCTTATCGAAGACCTAAGAACACGTTTAGGTCTTAAGTATTAGTTTTGTGTCTAATCTTTAACTTACGTCACTATGGCCCATAACATAGCACGTTGGAACTATGACACGACATATCGACACACGACACCGATGGTTGATCTTAACAAGGGTTCACATAATTCAGAATTCAAGGCATGTTTCATTATTGCACAATCATGTAAGTCATGGCATAACATTCAAATAAGTTGCACAAGTTTGGGTTTTGGTCTGGTCTCAGTTTCGCTAACAGTTTCGCTATAGTTTCGCTATGCAGTTTCGCTGCACAGTTTCGCTGTGTGCACGGGCAGCACTTTCGCTAGGCAGTACCCGATGACACAGTTTCGCTTGCTAGTTTCGCTCGAAACTGTTGACACAGTTTCGCTAGCATAGCTTCGCTCGAAACTGGTTTGAACTTTCGTTCAGGTTGGTTCGCTCGGTAGTTTCGTTCGAGCAGGTCTACTTAGTTTCGCGGGCGACACTATAGTTTCGCTACATAGTATCGCTGGATGAATATCTATACAGTTTCGCTGTATAGTTTCGCCCAGAGAACAGCTCAGTTTCGCTGGTCGCGAAAAAACACATAAATCAGCCTAAAAATCAATCTAACAGCTTCCATACTTCATGTGGTTCAATATTTAGCATGCATAATCATTTACCAACATTAAATAGTAAGTTTTAACACCTTAAACATGGGTTTTCACATTCAAATCACCAAAAACACATTTTAAACCTAAAATGACCTAACTAGCATGAATCTTTATTATGGTTTGATTTCAAACGTAAAGTTACAGACTTTATGATAGATCTAGCCTTCCTAAACATCATATCAGAAGATCAAGTGATTACATGAAGATCTAAGCATGCTTTTTAAGAAAACACATATAAAATGCATAAAGAATGGTTTTGGGACTCACGATTCGATCTAGGGTCCGAATGGATGATGTCTCGAGGCTGAGATCACGTTGGCTCGTGGTGCTGCTCGACTGACCAGAAATTCCAGGAGAGTGTGTGTGTGTTTTGTGTGAAATGATGCAAGAAATGAGGCTTGTAGGGTTTTATAAAATATATATATCAGGGGCTAGTTTCGCTGGGCAGTTTCGCTGGCCAAGCGAAACTGGCTCTGAACACATGCAAATCAAATAGTTTAGCCGGCTACCGAGCGAATCTGTAGTTTCGCCCGGTAGTTTCGCTGGAAACCAAAAGTGGACAGTTTATCACACAAATCAAGGATTCACAATTTGTCATGCTATTAATAGTACTAAATCATGCGTTTAAATCACATTGCACATAATGACAATAAACACATAAACACATATCACAAGTGGTCGGGTTCGGTGATCAACCAAAGGTCGTGGACGTATTCGGCCTAGTTAAGCATTAGTTACTAAGTTAACACTTATAACGTAACTAACGGAGATTGTCTAACGGAAGTTAACCTTGAAATTCTCGGATGTCACAATACATCCCACAATTGTTTTGATTTCTTGCAAGTGCTGAATTGTTGTAATAACTCCGTAGGTAAAGCCATGGTAAGATAACCAAAAACCTTTTGTTCAAGTTCATAGCTTTTCCTTTCAGCAACATAAAAAGTATGAATTTCTTTAAAATCCCCTTGATCAGTTGGATGCATGTAAAGCTTTCAAATTGTAATCCACAAATCGATTTTATTCGTACTTATGTAAGCAGAAAACCGTTGTTTCCAATTTTGATAGTGTTGGAACAAAAATCTAAGTGACTGACGCCATCAAATCTGTTTACCGAAGCATTTGACTGAAGAATCCATGTGAATCAATTTAGAGACTGGGTTGTGATGCTCGAGGCTTGCGAGATTGGACCGAAGACCGTTTTCCGGAAAAGTCAACGTTCGGGTCAACGGTCAACGTAAAAGTCAACGGAAGATCGGTTCGAGCGAGTCAAGCTTCGGATTAATTTAATCAGCTTTGATTTAATTATCAATTTACGTTATTTGCTTTACTTATAATTTCGTTCATTTGTCGTGTTTTTCTGTTGTCAGTCACCCTCACTATATATAGTGAGGGTGCCCATTACAAGTAAAGGAGTCTCCGAATGTGGAGATGATGAATTTCTTGTAGAGTGTGAGATTTCCATTCTAGAGAGAGAGAGTGAGTCATGGATTCTAGAGAGAGAGTGTTCTTCATGATTCATTGATTGTAATCTTTCGATTAATGAATTCATTCGATTTAGTTCATCTTTTTTCTTGTTTACGATTATTCATGATTCATCATCATCATCTTCTTCATTAGTTTTAGAGACTTTTTTCTATTTTTTCTTCATTTCTGGATGGATTCTGATGATATGGATGATCGATTCGTGTTAGGAGTTCATCTTTATGTTTGTTTATGCTCTACATCTTCAGATCTAGTGGAGAAATGAAGATCCGAAGTTATTTTTGGAACTTTGAAGTTTTTCCCGTATTTGAAGATTTTAAAGATTTTTAGCTTTGATTCTTCGTTTTCTGGGCATTTCTTCATGGATTTGGATGATATGAGGTATGATTCTCAGTGGAAAACGCGTTCCGGATCCATTGGAAGCATCCGTTTCGTCTGAATCTCATCAGTTTGGGCAGATCTGGAAAAACACACACTTAGTGCGTGTTTCATGGTGTTCTTCGTGTTCTTGAAGATTTCCAGATTTGGGAGCTGATTTGATCCGAGTTGCTGCTGTTTATGTGTTGTTGGTGGCCACAACATTGTCGTGGATGGTTTAGCTTCTCATTTCGTGCATCATTATGGGTTTTCCGATTGTTTCTGTGCAGATTCGAGTTCATCAAGTAAGTTCTTCATGTTCATCAATTTTCCAGATTTCTCAACTGTTCTTAAAGTTTTGAAAATGCTCCTAGCGAACTTGTTGAGTTTTTAGCGAACTTCTCCTCTCCTTAGCGAACTTGTTTGCTTTAGCGGACTTGTTTCTGCGATTAGCGGACTTGTTTTCTGCTTAGTGGAATTGTTCCTTAGCGAACTTCTCAGACCCTTTAGCGAACTTGAAATGGCTTTAGCGGACTTGTTTCTTAGCGGACTTGTCAACTGGGTTTTCGTTCGAGGTCGTTTCGGTGGATTATGTTCGTACAGAGTTGTAGAGGATGATCTCACGAGTTCAACCATATAAAATTCATGAATTTTCGTCAAGTTTTCATTGAGTTATGGATGATTTACAATTTTCCGGTGGCCTCCTCGTTTTTCCGGTGATTATTCCGAATGGTCTAGGGTTTACGCAGGTAGGAGATGACTTGGGAGAGACAGTGATGACGTGACGACTCTCTATTGGTTGACAGGGAATGAGGCATGCAGCACTCTCTTTCCTCCTTGTCGGTACATTGGTCAACCTTTTTATGGGTTGTCGATCTCCTAGTGGTTGCAGAAAACTCGTGGGACCCATTCTTTTTAAAGAGCCGTTACTCTCCTTCTGCTGTCGCCAGCTCATTGGCTGGAAACATGGTGCGTGGGTCCCGCCTGACCTCAAAGAGACGTTGAAAGGGGACTGTTTGTCGAATTCTTATTGGAGCAGACACCCTTCACACGGATCTTCATCCTGGCCCTTCATTTCTCTTTAATCCTGAACCGTTGATTGAGATCTGTTTGGCGCCCCCTGATTGGTGCTCTTTCTTTCACGAGGATCAGCAACTCCATCCATCAGATTTCTTCAATTTCCAACCGTAGATGAAGAGGAGAAAGCTCAATTCTGATTGGTCTATGCCCCTTGACATGGATTCAGGTTTTTCTTGGGATTTAATTAATACTAATGAATTTTTCAGCATTTTCGTCAAACGCGGGCGTTTTTCTTATCAGTTTTTCGAGACGAACGAGATAATGCCGCGACGGAATTTCAGAAAATTTATTGGTCACGGATTTATTTCATTCTATCGGGGTTCTCGTTTATTGGCGTCGCGCGCAACATTTGCTCTCGATCACTGACGGGTTAGCTTTATTATCCGGTTAATTACTCAGCTTTCTCGTTATATCTCACGGTTTATTTTTAGTGGATGCAGCGCTGTCGTCAACTAACCGGATTAACTGGAATCTCAGTTAAATATTGGAATTTATCCGGTTAAATCTCTCGGATGACCGTTTTTTAGAGAAATTTAACAGTTTACTTTATTTTCGCATCCAACCTCAGTCACACGGATTATCCACAACTGTCAGCATCCGGCTTCCGGTTTTTCGCAAGATTGTCCGTTTTCAAGATTTTTGCACCGGTTTCTCTAGGCAACCGATCGCGACGGTTCGACTCTCCGCATCAGATTTTTACGCTTCCCACTTGATGTTTTTGGAGAGATTTAGAGAAATAAGAGGAATTATTATGGAAATGGATATCGGGTCGATTATCTGAAGTTGGAGCATGTTTAGTGTTTGATTGGTTTATCTGATTCGGTTTGTTGCGGTTTGGACTCCGAGATGTAGCATTTTCTCAGTATTGTACCCGACCATGTGAACCGAGTGAGTCAGAACACTTGGATCTCGAACTGGAGCAACGAGAACAGAAGAAGCTTATTCAGAGGGGGAACTTCTACAACAAATTGCTTCGGGTTTATCAGTTTCTCATTGAAGATGTACGACAGAGCGGTTCTTCAGCAGTTGAACAGATTTGAAAGCATCAGTCAAGGGGGAAATTGTTGGAACAAAAATCTAAGTGACTGACGCCATCAAATCTGTTTACCGAAGCATTTGACTGAAGAATCCATGTGAATCGATTTAGAGACTGGGTTGTGATGCTCGAGGCTTGCGAGATTGGACCGAAGACCGTTTTCTGGAAAAGTCAACGTTCGGGTCAACGGTCAACGTAAAAGTCAACGGAAGATCGGTTCGAGCGAGTCAAGCTTCGGATTAATTTAATCAGCTTTGATTTAATTATCAATTTACGTTATTTGCTTTACTTATAATTTCGTTCATTTGTCGTGTTTTTCTGTTGTCAGTCACCCTCACTATATATAGTGAGGGTGCCCATTACAAGTAAAGGAGTCTCCGAATGTGGAGATGATGAATTTCTTGTAGAGTGTGAGATTTCCATTCTAGAGAGAGAGAGTGAGTCATGGATTCTAGAGAGAGAGTGTTCTTCATGATTCATTGATTGTAATCTTTCGATTAATGAATTCATTCGATTTAGTTCATCTTTTTTCTTGTTTATGATTATTCATGATTCATCATCATCATCTTCTTCATTTGTTTTGAGTTTTCGAATCTGAACTCGTTCTTGCTCAAGATCGGAATTCTCGTAGTGAAAATCGGTCCTAATAGATAGTCTTCTAACTTCAACAATTTGGGAACTTTCTGGCTTGTTCCAATTTCGTTGTCAAAATTAATCAAGGTTTGCATTGAATTCTGCATAACGGCAAAAGCTTGGAAATCCAACATTTTTAAAAAATTCTTAAATTCTGATTAACCAAACCACACCCGAACTGAAACACCCTTATCCGAACTGAAACCTAAGTCGAACTCAACCCAAACATAAAAGATTATCCGTACCATAGCCGAACCGGGACTTATCCGAACTGAAAATAAGTTACCGAACCTTTCCAAACTGAATCTTTAAGCTGGACTGAAATACTATCCGAACTGGAGACAAACTCGTTCGAACCTAACTCAAACGAACAGGAACCAAACGAACTAGAGCCGAACCAGGAGTTTGGATGAAGGTTATTCTGAACAGACAGTTCCTCAGCCGAACTGAAACATTTTCACTCAAAACTTACGATTATGGACAGATTAGAACGAGATTCTCAATAGAGAGTCAGAACAAATGATGATGAAATTTAGGAGAAAATTTTTCGTAAAAATCTCATCTGAACGATCAAAACTCAAAAAAACACTTCAATTTTTCGAAAACCAACACCTTTTGACTCCCAAAATCCGAAATAGCAACCACAGATCAGCAGAATGAACCAGAAAGCTCTAATACCACTTGAAAGTTCGTGAGCATCAGATTGTCTACTCGATCTATCTATTTCGGATACGAAAACGTAATTAAGAGTTGTTTTATTGATCAAAAGAAGAACAATTACAACTCTAAGGACACTGAGAACAAACACAAAGAAACACCACAAAAACACACACTTAACACTGATTTCTCTCTAACCATTACAGAAAATAAAGACAAAACATCTATATATACCCGACTGGTCGAACTCCAGGCGAATTGGCAGTTCGCCTGATCCGAACTACCAGTTTGGATCCAGTTCGTATGGCAACATGTCTTTGTCTTGATCTTCACATCGTCTTGCTCAGATACTTCACACGACGCACATATTATGTATCAACAAAACTTACTATAAGCTAACCTCATGTTTTCTCAGCCACAACCAAAAACAAATATTGTTTAACATTCACATTAAATTAGCTGCAACATGTTGAGAAATTTAATACAACCTGCAATGAACCCAAGATTTTTATAAAACATCAATTAAACAATAATTTGGAAGGTACCAGGTTTGACTTTCTAAAGTCCAAACCAACCCACATAATCCATCCCGATCAAATCAAAATCCACTTCAAATTACAAAAAATATTTAATAAATATACATTAACTTTAAGAAATTGCTTATAATCAAGCAAATACTTGAATGTGTTAAGAGAATAAATATGCTTGTTCCACCATCGCTTGAAGAATGCTGGAGAAAACGAAAAACCCTCAACCAGTCCAAAAGTAAAAGCAATGATAAACCTGCATCAATTAAGAGAATCAATATGCTTGTTTCCAAAATCTATCAGATAAATTAAATACGATACAAATCGAAGATAAACATAAACTTACAGTGAGATTGGAGATGTAATCAATTAAGAGAGGCGCATATTCAAGCACATAGCATGCATCCTATGTAACCCCTCGATCTTACTCCTTCTTAGCCAAATCTAAATGCAGCTGTTATGAATTTGAGAACGCTGTAGTGAAATACAATGCTCTATGAACGAACTCGTGAACAATCGTTACAACAAACCTACAAACACAACAAATTAAGAGCAGTGGAAGTTAGCAAATCGCTTCGCAGATGTAATAGAGAGAGATTGGAATTTCAAATTTCAAATTTCAAATCTAAAGATTGAATTAGGGCAGATGCGAATTCAGAAACGTACAAAAATTGAGGTTTCTCTGGACCCTTACTCCTCCTTAGCCATATCCAAACGCTGATGTCGTGAGCAATCGCTATAATAAACCTACAAACACAACAAATTAAGAGGAGTGGAGGTTAGAAAATGTTGATTTGAATTTCAAAATCCAAATCAAATTGCTTTATGTGAATCGACGATGAAAGAGCGTGTAGTGGTGGATCGTGTCAACTCAAGTCATTATATATAAACGAAACGAACAAGAACAAGGTAAATAAGCTCAATCTTTGATTCAAACACTCAAGATCAGAGGCACAAATACTCAGAGCAAAACACCTCCAGTTATACACAGTTAAGATAAAACGTTGCAAAATTCTAGCCTAACACAACTATATATAAATACCTGACCACCTGAACTGTGCTTTGTCCGAACTGGCAGTTCGGCTGCCAGTTCGCCCAGAGTTCGGATTCGGTTCAGCTAGAATAGGTTTTCTTGATTTCTTCAAAGTCTTTTGTCTGATCTAGCATCTTGCCATATTATGCATCAACAGACGGTGCTCCCACTTCCTCATCTGCGCAGATCTAATGTAATCAGGGTTTGGAAATGGTGTGTACACCGTCATTTGAGGACACCGGTCTTCAATTCAAATGTGATACGTGTGAAGTGAGTTGATTGGTCATTGTGGTGGTATTTTTGTTGGCTTTAAGAGATATGCATAAAGCATTGTACATCATGATTATTGACATGTACAACTCTTATTTTTTCAACATTCAACACACACTCTCTCTCTCTTATCTATATATTAAAGTAATATATATAAATATAATATATATATATATATATATATATATATATATATATATATATATATATATATATATATATAGGGAGATGATCATTTGAGAACCAATTTGGTGTGAGAAATTTTTAGAACCATTTTAAACCACTAGTTTATATATATGGAAACCCCTTATTATTATAGTGGTCTCCACCTGAAATTAATGGTGGAGATCTAGTTCTTAAAAGTTTTTTCAAAATAAAAAAATCTCATTTGAACCTAACTCTATATATATATATATATATATATGTATATATATATATATATATATATAGGGTCGCGCTCAAACGGAGAACTAAAAAAATGCGAGAACTGCGAGAACTAATATCAACCATACATTTTTAACTTCATCTATTTTATTTTTAATTGATTTTTATATGTTTTAAAGGGTAAAATTGTAAAAGTGAAAATTTTAAAATTCCCCCAAATTAGGACACGATCAAGAGCAGTTATCACTTATCACAATCTAGCTTAAATTCAACTTATAATCTTCTTCTTTTTTTGAACGGTAATTATGTTCCTGTGTTCACACTTCAGCAATTCAAATTACATAATTATTTAATTATTTTATTTTAATTTTTCATTCAATTGAAAAAAAAAACTAAAACGATAACGGATTTTTTTTTCAAATGACATATTGATATTCTATTACAAATTCATTACGTTATTATACATTCTTTAATAAATTTTTGAATTTTTAATGGTTAATGAGATATAATAAAACTAACAAGATGCTAGACTAAATACAAGGGTCTAAAGAAATATAATAAAACTATATGCATTCATGTATACAATCACATATGCACTTATGCACTTGTACATATATGCATTTATGCATACATGCATATATGCAAAAGTTTAAGATTATTTTTTTTGGAACGACATCGATCAGGCAACTCTGGTCTCACGTGTAAACCTACCCTTGTGGGGCTATGCACAAGGTCGATTACTCGAACCTCCGTGAGAACCAAGACACCCCCTCCTGAAGCTTTCTCCTGTCAGAAACCCTCTCCTAACACTTGAATTTTATAAAGTATAAGTTACTAAAAATACAGTCTAATATAATAGCGTAAATTTAGAAAATACAAAGAAAATTACAAATTATAGTATAATAAATAATAATATCTTATGAAATAAAATAAGTTCATTCGTAACAAAATAACGAAATAAAGATATAGTTTACCGTAAATTAAAACAATAATATAATTATTTAATAAAAACTATAGAAATAAGATATACTAATTAGGTTGATTATTACCGTGAACGGTTTTATTGCAACCCACGATTCATAATGTCAAATTTTTAGTTACTCAATTACCATATTGCCCTTTTTAATAACAAATTATTTATATCAATTGAAAGAAATGATTGGTCGGAAATTGTTCTCGCAGTTCTCGTATTTTTTAGTTCTTGTTTGAGCGTCTACCTATATCTATATCTATAATACATTAATATATATATACGAGAGAGAAAGTTCATGTGTTGAATTTTTAAGAGTTTTACAAGTTGGAAAGCATCGTGTACAACTTCTTTAAGCACAAAATCTTAATTTTTAGGTTGAAAGAGGGTTGAGTTCGATCTTTGCCAAAGGAAGGTGAATCAGATGAAAATTCCGGTCTCAAAGAAAAGCTCACCAAATTATGCAATTCCTGGTTTCAAACAACACCGCTCTTTGCTCCTTCCCTATTTTTGGTATGATTTCAGACGCCTTTCTCCATTTCTTTAACACAGAACTCCTAATCTAAGCATCTTCACACAGATGGGTGAAAGAACACAAATCAAACCGTTCAACTCATCTAGAACTCTAATCCTAGGGTTCTTCTAATTTGTTCATGCGGATTGCTGGCATCATGTACAGAGAAAATCTTAATTCAATCAAATTGGGCGCTCAAAGAATTCATCATCTCTCATTGTTTGAAATTTGAAATTCCATCTCACTTGAAATTAAAGATCCACTTAACGCATCTGCTCTTTCCCTTTCTTTGTTTCTTATTCCCTTTTCCGTATGAAATACACCCTCGCAATCCTTGCTTCTTTCTCGGAAATCTGGTGAGTTCTTTATCGTTTTATATGGTTCTTCGTATTCAGATTCGTTTCATTATAGTCTTGTTGATGTTAAATAAATTGTTCATGCTGAACAGGTGGAAAAGCGAAAGCAACTGAAAGCTGAAAAGAAAGAATATAATGAGGTATCGTTTATCAAATTGATCGATGGTTCTCTTGAATTTTTTATTTGTTCGTAATTGTGTGCTACAATTGGTGCAGCATGATTATGTCTTTTGGTTTTGATTTAACGTTCATGATTAATGTGTTGTTTTGGTCAGATCACAATGGCCGATTTGTCTGTTTAGTTTGGAATTTGGGACTGGCTTCTAGGTCGATTTCAAAACATACCATCTTGTGTACTTTGGGACTGGCTTCAGTCGATTTCAGCACATGAGCGTTTCTCGCTTCAATCTCTCACACGGATCTTATGTTTCTTAAATTTTAATGAAAAACATATGAACAATAAGTAAAATATTATGTAAACATTCATATTCAATTACTTATTTGCAGGCTAAAACAATAGGAGTACAATCGGCGATCAGTGATATAGTTTCTCAGAAGCTCTCCGGCCTCCAGAAACTGCAAATCTGTTGTCTTCTTCTAAACGTGGTTTGATCTGATTAATTTTATTCATATTAGGGTTTAACTAAATCTTTGATGGTTTACTAATTCTAATTTGATCATAGTTTTGCTGAGTTTTAACCCTAAAACTCCATTTCTCTACTCTTATAATTTCATTTGTGACACGATGTTGTAGATTGTAGGCAAAGTTCTCTAGATGCATTTATCGTTTTATTCAACATAATCATGTCTCTTTTTTTTCCTCTCCATTTTTTACCCTAATTTCTGGCTTAATGACATTGTTTACACAGGAGCACATAGTGGTGATTACCAGGTGCCTGACGACGTTAAAGATACTGGTTTTGATATTCTGTAGTGTAGTGAGTTGGGAACTTTAGCCTGTTTTCTTAGAAAAGTAGGGTTCATGACTCAGGTCACTAGAAACTGACTTGAATATTTACATTTCATTTAAATTTTGCCTTACTGCCGTTCGAATGAGTTTTGCAGCATTGACCTGACCCAGAGCGGAATATTTTGTATTGGATTTTCATACCCAAAATCCTACAACTAGGAAAATATTTGATTTTGAGGCATTGAGTTTGATTAAATAGGCGTTTCTTGTGATAATGAACGATTTTCGAAGGTATATGTAATCTTGATTAAAGACATATTGATCAAGGTGGGTTGTATGCGAATTAAAATAATACTAACAAAACAATGTATGCTTTATACATTTGCCTTTTGTTTGACATCAAACCTTTAGTAAATTAAGTACATAAGCATGATATGTGGCAGGCTCACAAGTTTGCCAATAGTACATAAAGAGATGTTTTCTGTTATTTAATTTGACTTTTGTTGACTCATATTCATGCTCAATTCAGTTTTGAACCATTATGAGCATATCTATCTGTAAAAGGTTATATAACTTTTCTTGAACTTTTGCATAGTTTAAAAAGGTTTTCTCCAAGCCCGTTCGGGCCTTTGATATGAAACTGCAATGGCCGTCTTTAAAGATAACAGTTGTTCCTTCGATATGTAGTACAGTCCAAACTCCCATGACTTAAAGCTCAAGCGTGTGATCCGGTCTCAATCTGTGACAGCAACAGCAGCTACACCTGCACCATCAATACAAGCAGTTAACTCCGAACCCAGAAGGCTACAAGTAACCGACACGGACTGTTAGTTTTGAACAATCAACCACCAGAAATCAAGAACACAACGAAAACCTTTACAACCAGAAGTCAGATCATCAACACGATGATCTGATCTAATCCAACCAAGAACAATACGACTACAAGATCTACCAACGAGCAGCAGCTTTGTTCAAGACGAACAACTAAAACCCTAGCAGATCTAGAATACAAGACGCAAAAGCAAGTTCAAACGGCAGGACCAAACGAAACTGATTTTTCTCTCTATCTAACCCTAGCTCCAAAGAAGCGAGCTTTATATACGCACGAGAAGCCACCAGCGCCCTAATTCAACACAGCTCCAGCCCACAGCTACAAGCCCATATTTTCTTCTTAACGCAGCTACAAGCCCAGCAGAGATCAGCCCATTACCTTTAATAAAACACAATAAAACCAAACAAACAATTAAACTAAATTATCAATTGAATTGAAATATAAAAGATATAGAATTCAACACCCCCCCCCCCACAATTCAATTGAACGGATTTACCAAACCTATGGTGTTACATAGTTTGTCATGTTGAGATGCCATTAACCCTTTTGTGAACAAGTCCGCAACTTGATTTGCAGTACCAACCGGTACCACACTAATGCAACCTTTAGAAATCTGTTCTCGAAGAAAAAACAAATCTAATTCAAAATGTTTTGTTCTATCATGGAAAACAGGATTCAATGCAATAGAAATTGCAGCAGTATTGTCACAAAAAAGATCAACAGGCAATTTAACCTGCACACCCAACTCGTGTAACAAATTTATTAACCACATAATATCAGTTGTTGCAGTGCACATAGAACGATATTCAGCCTCTGCAGTAGATCTAGCTACCGTAGACTGTTTTTTACTTTTCCAGGTCACAAGAGAAGAGCCTAAAAACACGCAATACCCTGTTACAGATTTTCTGGTTTCAAGGCACTTTGCCCAATCAGAATCAACATACGCTCTTAAATTCAAAGACCCAGTTTTTCCAAAAAACAACCCCTGACCTGGACACTTCTTTAGGTATCTCAACCACTTAAACACAACAACCATATGAGACTGTTTGGGAGCATGCATGAATTTACTCAAATAATGTACAGCATAAGCAATATCAGGCCTCGTATGAGAAAGGTAAATCAGTTTTCCTACCAATTTTTGATAGGCAGAAACATTAGAGACACCTTCATTTTTTATTTTACTAAGAGATGATAACACATAATTTTGTTCAATTGGCACATTTACAGGCTTACTTCCTGTCATTCCAAATTCAGCCAATAATTCAATGCAGTATTTCCTTTGGGATAAACAAATACCATTATTCATTTTAAGCACCTCAATTCCCAGAAAATACTTAAGTTCCCCTAGATCTTTAATCAAGAACTTGGTTGTGACATCCG
>JBCNJP010000003.1:42514994-42700157 GCA_039602395.1 Deinandra increscens subsp. villosa | reverse complement strand
TGAAAACACATAGAAAACACATAGAAATGGTTTATGGGACTCACGGTTTGATAAAGGATCGATGGATGATCTTCACCAACAGAAGTGATGGCTGATCTTGGTGTGCCTTGGGGCTGGTCCAGAGATTTCAGGAGAGTGTGTGTGTTTTTGGAGAAAAGGTGCAAGAATGAGGCTTCTAGGGTTTTATAAAATATATATATCAGGGGCTAGTTTCGCTGGCAGTTTCGCTGGCCAAGCGAAACTGGCTCTGATCACGTGTGAGCCAACAGTCTGACTGCCGGGCGACATTATAGTTTTGCCCGGTAGTTTCGCTGGTAACCAAAAGTGGTCAATTTTACATTCTAAGCAAGATAAGCACGATTCATGAATTGTCACGCTATTCATAATACTAAATCATGTATTTAAATCACATTGCACATAATGACAATAAATAATTAAACACATAACACATATGGGCTGGTTCGGTGATCAACCAAAGGTCGTGGACGTATTCGGCCTAGTTAAGCATTAGTTACTAAGTTAACACTTATAACGTACTAACGGAATTGTCTAACGGAAGTTGACCTTGAAATCTCGGATGTCACAACTTTACCCTCCGACTCTGCTGAAGCTGCCATTGGTTCATCTGTGATGGCTACTCAAGCTGTCCAGAGAAGACCATATCCCGAGGATATTTTTAGACCAGAGCCTGATGATCGTCCTGCAAACCCTGGAAGAAACTGGTTGAACATGGCAAGCAGGATTGATCGAAACAGAGGCTTTTATCCATTAACCCTTGAAGAACATGAATTTAAGACAGGGATAAGGCAAATTGCTCCGGAACGGTTAAGATATCGTCCTATGGGTCTCCCTCCTCGACCAGAATCACCGTTGGTCGGTGATACCGTACCTGTAAACGTTGTGGATCCAGAGCTTCTGGAACAACCTACAGCTGTGAGAACTTCTGCAGAAACAGGTCCATCTGGTACTGATAACGGTTTGTCGAGACCGTTACAAATCCCCAACTTAATAAAGATTTGCAGTAGTGGAAGTCGGGGTATCGAACCAAGGGAATTAGTGGTCACTTGTTAATTGACTAAATTATAACTGAATTAACTTAAATTACTTTAACCTAAATTGCTAGAAAATTAGAAATTGCCTCTTAGCTATAAAAGTGGATTGGTTGAGTTATCACTAAATTACTAAAGCTAAATTATGCTAACAAACGATTGATTAAACTTATGTAAATTAAGGGTAACCACTTTAAGATCCGGTTTCGTGAATTTACTGATTTCGCACATTGGGAATTGAGCAAAGAAACCACATAGACATGGTTGATAAACTCATTCAATCATATCCAACCAACTATTATGAATGTACTTAGTATAGTCCTAGAGCTATGCAATTAAGGTAGTCCAGGAGCGGGGGGTACAAACACAGTAATCGGTCAAACACATCAAATAAGCAAATACTGAATTTATGATTGTCACTGGTCACAAATTCATCCAATATCCAAAACCCTAGTTTGAACTCAGTAAATCACTAACCTTCACTCAAAGTGATTACAAAGAAATTAGCCTGACATGGCAACGATCGAAAACATGCAAATCAAAGGAAACGCCATTGGAGTGCTTGCTGATTGCTTGAAACTCTCCTCCAAATGTCTGGAAATCGCCTGGAATTCGTGAACAGTCGTCCAAAGTCGTCTAAGAGACAGAAGATCCGAATGATTGGCCTCACATTGGCTTAAATAGCCAAACCCTAATTTTTGGCCGACATTACACCCAGATCGTGGCGCGACGATCTCTCCTCCAAAGGCTCGCGACACGATCTCGCCAAAATAGTCGGGGCTCCTCTTCTCAGCACGCGTCGTGTCGCGAGGAGCAAGGCTCAACCCTCGCGACACGATCTGACCTTGAAATCAGAATTCTTCTAATCTTCTAATCTTCAATCCGTCCGATTTCATCACGTTAACGCACAAACCTGAAACAAACGAAACTATACAAAGTGATGCGTTCCCAACTGAATATAAACCATAAAAACTGGGAATTAAGGATATTAACACACTACAAATTACAAACACATCACATCCCCACACTTGTTTTTTTCCGTCCCGGAAAAACTGCCACGGAATCATAATCGGGAAATCAATTTCAAAACCCTTTAACATTTAATTCATCCACCAAATCAATTCCACAAACCATAATGTAATCACATGAACTAACTGCAATTGCCAGTATTTCTGTCCGACTAAACCCAACCACTGACCTTTTGTTTCGCCCCCAAAGTGTTTATAATTTACCGAATAGAGTTATCAATCTGCCTATGTGTCCCACATTCAGAAGGTTCAAGTTCAATCTACTCCCGAATCAAAGTCAGTCACAGTAAAGGTATTTAAGATGATGGTTGTAGATTTTTCCCACCCACCTTTAAACCAGATACTCATATGTCCACAGAATGATGGAATAGATGGATGCGAAGTTTTGAGCATTTATTTCTCTAATTTGCTATATATTTTTTTCTTTTTCTTTTTTTTTCTATTTTTTTTTTTTTGAATTGATAATTGGTCAATTTTAACTATTATTACCAACGGACATCATCAGAGGCATTTTCTCACAAGGTCTTACCCCCGAGATCATACGTGAGTATTTTGCCCGCGAGATCCGGAACATCATCAGAGGCACTTACCACGGGATACTATCCTTAGTTCGTACATGAGTATTTTGTCCCTTCACTCTAACTCATTAACCAATTTATTACCTAATATGCTCAAAAGATGGAAAAATGGGGCGCCGTTATTTCTCGGATTTGCTTTCGCAAAAAGATCATAACGTGCCAGGTTATTCTAAGGACATATAAGTCTCTAATTTAAAGTGGTCTTTTTCCTCCTAATCATCAGTTTCAATCTTCCTATCACCCCTAAAATGGGAACCCACTAGCAGACTGATTTAGTTACATATTTATACAACAATAAACACAAAGGGATTATTAAGCTATTCCTAAGTCAGTTGGGCCTACCGACACATCACAGACTAGTCATATTTTCCATTCTCTCCTTGTCTAACACTTTTCCCTTTCTTTATTTATTTTTATTTTTGAAAACTGATTCCCAATTGTACTATCATTTTCCATGTTTTGCAAGTTATTCCAAAGACATTTTCCAAAATTTTCAAAACACTACAAATAACTAACTAAAAATGAAAAATCTTTTTGGATTTTTATGTTTTTTTTTTTTTAAATAACACAAAACTACCTAAAAATGTAAAAACTGACGTCCTGTCCCCCTCCCCACACTTACGATCAACATTGTCCTCAATGTGATAGAAGAACACGCACAAACTAGAATACAGACACGAACGATAAGAGAGAAATAAAAAGAAAAATAAAATAAAAAATAAAACAAAAGTTGGAACAGACTCCCCTGAGATAATTCCATGAAAGCTCCTCAAAAGTCGGGCCAACACAAACTCCATTCCGAAAGTGTCGTGGCTCAACGCATTCCAAATAAGCAACTATAACACTCTGATCACTATCACATATTCTAATCATCACAGACAAATCCATCATATCATCATATATATCAACAAAATAATCACAACCACCCCAACCGGTTATCCCGTACATGACCCCCAGTATAATATAATATTAAGTACAGACCAATATCATGAAAACAAAATAACCAAAAGAGAAGTACAAGGATAGAAAGTAAACCGATCGGGTGATGCGTCTGCAATCTCTAATCTGCCTCCTGATCTCCAGCAACTGGCATCTCTTCATCATGCGTCCCAGAACTACCAGCACCATCTCCAGTCTCAACAAAACCAGCATCAGTACCTGCATCTCCCGAACCACTAGCACCAACCCCAGTATCAGCCTCATCTCTCACTCGCTCTCTGTATATCTCGGGAATCTGAATACCCTGATGTATCATCTGTAATCGCAACATCCCCTCGAGTCTATCAAACCTCTCGTCAATCCTCTGATCAATGTGATCCATCAGCTGATCCCTCAAAATCGATAGCGTCATCGGCTCAGGCCTCGGCTCTCTCCTCGCATGTGTCGGATGAGGGCGCTCCACACTAAACGTAACACGCTGTCTGTGTGGTGGAACGGCCCTCTGCATCGCCTCCGCGGCCTCAGTACCCGCCGGAGGATGCGCCGCAAAACCCTCCCTCATCGGCACCCACGCCGGAGGGTCCTGCAACGAAACCATACCTGCTGCCCTCAAATCAGTCAACCCAAAGGTAATAGTCCTCGGTCCCCTAGTAAGATGTGTCTCATGATATCTCTGAAACACCCCCAAGTGATGAGCTATCCTCGTAACATACGGGCCCATATCCATCCTCGAAGTAACACCTCCACGACGAATCCTCTGAAAAGATAGTAATATCACATACGCCAAGTTGAGGTCGTGTGGCCCCATAATCGCCCGCATACAAACCAGATCCAACCGATTACACTTGTCGGCCCCGGACTTACGTCCGACAAGTGTGCACGCAATAATCCTGTGCAAATAACGAATAACAGGATCCCGAATAAATGATGCCGGCACAGACGCGGCGTAATCGCAATCAGCAATCGATCTCCAAAATGCCGCAATCTGGCCATCGGTGATGCCCTGGGGATGGGGTCTCTGAAAGTAGCCCCGCAGCGCAGTCTCAAAGGCTGGCAACTCCACCTCAGCCTGAGTGTAAAACCCCGTGGCAACAGCAAACTGCTGGATACTCAACTCAAACACCTGCCGTCCTAGTGAAAATGAAACCGCATACGGCTCAGAAAAACGACCAGACTCCAGGCGGAATGTAGAATGAAACTCTAACGTCAGCTCCCTATACTGCCTATCTGCACACGCGAAAACCTGCCTCCATCTAGGCGTCAACAAAGCCTCAAGCCTCTGCCTCCCACCTAACGTATCTAACAACTCCCAGTCAAATGTCCGACACTGCAACAGCTCCTGATCTAACAGTCTCTCACACTGCACGTACTCGGGCGTCCCCTCAGCAAACTGCAGCAACGTGTGCTCTCCTAACACTCTCTCGTCCTATGGAATAGGATCCGCAGCGTGATCAGGCACAACCTCGTCATGGCGGTAATCGATCGTCCTCGCCTGACGCTGAATAAAAACCTGGGGATCCGGTGTCCCACGCGCCCGCTTCAGCGGGCCCCGCGATCCACTACCTGGCGGACGACCAGACATCTCTGCAAAATAAATGTTAGCAAACCAGAATAACAATAATCGCAGATCGAGGCCCGAAAATTTCAAATCAAACAAATTTGTCAAAATATGGGCCAGCATCGTGGCGCGAGGAGAAATCCTCAAACCCTCGCGACACGATGCCCAATTAAACTGTAAATCCCTGATTTCAAACACGCGTCGTGGCGCGAGGAGAAATGCTCAACCCTCGCGACACGACGCCCAAATAACCTGCGAAACCCTAATTTGACAAAGGATCGTGTCGCGAGTGTCACGAGCAGGGGCTCGCGACACGATCCAAACAGCGACGGGCTAAAAGAATAAACCGGTGATCACCGAGCCCTCGCCAACCAAATTACACCGAATTTCGGTGATCCCGAGCAAGAAAAATCATAATTCGTTCAATTCCTACACTCGATTATGCTCGGGATTCACTATTTTACACTACGATAACAAAACCATAACGAAAAATAACTTAAACTAACCAAATACCCGAAAAAATTATACTCGAGAGGGAGAGTCGTACCTGGAAGCCGTAAAACTGAACAAAGAAAAAAAACAATTTGTGATGGCGGTGGTCGCGGTGATCGGCGGTTGCAGCGTGGATGGCGACGGTGGAGTGATGTGCGGTGATCTGCGGTCGGTGATGTGTGGCGATGGATGGTGAACGGTAATGACGGTCGCGGCGGTGGTGGTTAACGGTGAAGGCGTGGCGGTGAGTGGTGGTGGCGGTGATGGTGAAGAGTGGTGGTGCCGATGGAAAGCGGTGGTTTTGGGTTTTAGGTCAAAATGACCGACAACCTGCTTAATGAGTATTTTTTCAAAATTTTTAAAACGCATCGTGGCGCGAGAGCCTGTGGCTGCCGTCGTCGCGCCACGATCCCCAATTTATAAAACCCTAATCGATCCAGATACGCGTCGTGCCGCGAGGAGCCAGGCTCATCCCTCGCGTCACGATCTGAGCTACAGTGGCAGACAATTTTTTTGCAAGTTTTTTAGAAATTGGCCACTTTTTGTGTTTTCTTTCTCACATCACCACCGACACCTTAACTTCTTATAATTCTATCCTGGACATACCTGGAGTGTCTCGGTACCAGCTTCTCCATGCCTCTCGAGTCTCTGAAATTGCAACTAATTAAAAGAAGAACAAGAAACAAAGAAAAATAAAGAAAAACATCAAAATGAAACGCAAAACCCGGGTTGCCTCCCGTTTAGCGCTAAGTTTAACGTCTTCAGCCAGACGGTACGACTCTTCAAGCTTTTTCGAATCCCGGGTGTGTGTATGGTGGAACTAGAAAGTAATCATCCTTGTCCACGTTCCCATGAATATCTGCGGAATCCACATAAGGCTTCAATCGATGTCCGTTCACAACTTGCCTCAAATGATCGTCAAGATCTTCAATCTCCACATTACCATACTCTCCCACTCTAACTACCACGTATGGACCTGTCCATTTACTCTTCAACTTGCCCGGAAACAACTTCAATCGCGAGTTATATAACCAAACTTTCTGTCCCGGCTTGAACTCCGTCAACCTCAGCTTTGCGTCATGATACTTCTTCATTCTTTCTTTGTAGGCCGATGCAGAATCATACGCTTCAGCTCGCAACTCCTCCAATTCACACAAATCCAACTTCCTTTGTCTTCCCGCTTCATCATAATCCACATTCAACTCTTTCGTCGCCCAATATGCAGGATGAGCAATTTCCACCGGAAGATGACATCCCTTACCGTAAACCAACCGATACGGGGTCATTCCAATAGGCGTCTTATATGCGGTGCGATATGCCCACAAAGCGTCATCCAACTTGACTGCCCAATCCTTTCGGTCGGGTCGCACTGTTTTCTGCAAAATTTCTTTGACCTGCCTGTTGGAAACTTCAACTTGCCCGCTCGTCTGCGGGTGATAAGGTGTTGCAATTCTGTGGTCCACCCCATACCTCTTCAAAAGCTTGCTAAACCAAAAATTCTTAAAATGTGATCCCCCATCACTGATGATCACTCGGGGAACTCCAAACCTCATAAAAATATTGGACTGAACGAACTTACATACCACCTTGCTGTCGTTGGTCTTGGTTGCGATTGCCTCCACCCACTTAGATACATAATCAACAGCTACTAGAATATAAACAAACCCATGGGAGTTCGGGAATTGACCCATGAAATCGATCCCCCAAACATCAAACAACTCTACTACCAAAATCGGCTGCATGGGTATTTCATTGCGCTTTGAGATACTTCCCATCTGCTGACACCGATTACACGCCTTCGCAAATTCATGTGCATCCTTGAAAACCGTTGGCCAATATAAACCTGATGATAATACCCGACGACCCGTTTTTTTTCCACTGAAGTGTCCTCCACACGCTGATTCGTGTAACAAACTCAGGACACTCGGCACTTCTTCACTTGGCACACATCTCCGAATTATCTGATCGGGACCTATCTTGAACAGATCTGGCTCGTCCCATACATAATGTCACACCTGGGCTTTAAACTGCATCTTCTGCTTGGATGTCCGATGATCTGGTAGTGTACCTGCAGCCAAGAAATTAACAATGTGAGCATACCAAGGTAAAGTCGAAACAGAAAGTAAATGCTCATCGGGGAATGTCTCATTGATCCCCATGCTGTCTCCATCTTCAATGTGTGGCAGTCTAGACAAGTGGTCTGCCACCACGTTCTTTGTTCCTTTCTTGTCACGGATCTCCAAATTGAATTCTTGCAACAACAGAATCCACCGAATCAGCCTCGGTTTAGCATCCTTCTTCTCCATCAAGTATCTGACTGCGCTGTGGTCTGAATACACAATCACCTTGCTCCCCCAAATGTAAGACCTGAATTTGTCAAGAGCAAAAACAACTGCAAGCAACTCTTTTTCAGTAGTAGTGTAATTCAATTGTGCCCCATCTAGAGTTTTACTTGCATAATAAATTACCACCGGTTTCTTGTCTACCCGTTGACCCAAAACAGCCCCGACCGCAAAGTAACTCGCATCACACATTATTTCAAAAGGACGCGACCAATCGGGTGCTTGCAAAATTGGTGCTTCAATCAAATTATTTTTCAAAGTGTTAAAAGCAGTTAGACACTCATCATTAAAATCAAATGGTTCATCCTTAAGCAACAATTTGCAAAGAGGTTTTGTAATTTTACTGAAATCTTTGATAAACCTCCTATAGAAACCGGCGTGCCCCAGAAAAGCCCTTATGCCCTTAACGTTGGTCGGGGGTGGCAAAGTGGAGATAACTTTGATTTTTGCCCGGTCCACTTCCATCCCCCGACTCGACACAACATGGCCTAAAACAATACCCTCTCTGACCATAAAGTGACTCTTTTCCCAACTCAAAACCAAATTAGTTTCAATGCATCTATCCAAAACTTTGGTCAATTGATCTAAGCAAGTTTCAAAAGATGTGCCAAAAATGGAGAAATCGTCCATAAATATTTCCAAAGAATCCCCGACCATGTCTGAAAAAATTGCCATCATACATCTTTGAAAAGTGGCCGGGGCATTGCACAGCCCGAATGGCATTCTCCTAAAAGCAAAAGTACCATTAGGGCAGGTGAAGGTGGTCTTTTGTTGGTCCTCGGGGTGAATGGCAATTTGGTTGTACCCCGAGTAACCGTCTAGAAAATAATAAAATTCCTGACCAGACAATTTCTCAATGATTTGATCAATAAAAGGTAACGGAAAATGGTCCTTAGAGGTTGCGGTGTTCAGTTTCCTATAATCAATGCAAATTCGCCACCCGGTTACCGGTCAGGTGGCTATTTCCTCACCTTTCTCGTTTCTGATGATCTGAATACCTGCTTTCTTCGGGACCGTTTGTGTTGGACTCACCCATGCACTGTCTGAAATTGGGTATATGATGCCCGCGTCCAACCACTTCAGAACCTCCTTCTTGACAACTTCCCGCATGTTGGGGTTCAATCTCCTCTGTGCATCTCTCGCCGGTTTTGCTCCCTCTTCGGTGATTATCTTGTGCATCACAATGGAGGGACTAATGCCCTTCAAATCAGCGATCGTCCATCCTATCGCTGCTCTCCTCTCAGCTAACACCTTCATCAATGCACTTTCCTGCTTCTCAGATAAACCTGCAGCAATGATAACCGGAAGTGTGTTATTATCACCAATAAAAGCATATTTCAAATGTTTTGGCAATTCTTTTAATTCTATATTCGGAGGTGATTCGAGTGATGGTTTCAATTTTGAATCGATGTGATCCGACAAACTCTCCACATGGTAAGACCACGGCGGTCTTCGCTCCTGCACAGCTAGCAGCTCCTGCCTCTCTTCCTTTTCCTCCAGCTCCTTCACTATACCTGCATGTTCCCTGCCAAAAACAACACACTCCTCGGTGGTTCCATCTTCCTCATTGCAAGCAAAATAAGGATAGACAGTTCCATCGACAACGTCCGCTCGAAAGCATTCGTCGTCCTCCCGAGGGTCAGTTACATTTCCAAACATACTCAATCTTATCTTTCGATTACCGAATGTCATGTCAACGGTGCCCAGTTTACAATCAATTTGTGCATGGCTTGTAGCTAAAAATGGCCGACCCAAAATTACCGTTGGTTGAGAATCCTTTTCGACTGACACATAATCTAAAACCAAAAAGTCGACAGGATAGAAAAAGTCATCAACCTTGACAATGACATCCGTTAATACTCCCCAGGGTAGCTTTGGGGTCAAGTCAGCCAAAATCACCGTAGTGTTGGCTTTTTTCAATGGTCCAAAATCGTACTGATCGTACAAGCTCCCCGGTAGTATACTGACACTAGCTCCAAGATCCAACAGGGCACGAGTCATCTGAAAATCACCAACTTGAATAGAAATCATTGGTGCCCCTGGATCTTGCAACTTCTGAGGCAAAATACCTGAAATAATGGCACTCACTTCTGAATTTGCATCAAGTCGTTTTGGAATTTTGTAATTACGTTTTTGAGTGCACAATTCTTTCAGGTACTTTGCATAGGCCGGAATTTGTTTAATTGCATCCAAGAGGGGTAAATTAATTTTAACTTGCTTAAACACATCCCACATTTCCTCTTGGTGCGGCCCCCTTTTTCCCAACTCTTTTTGTTTTCCCGGTTCGATTAATGCTTTAGGAAAAGGGATGGTATTAACCTCCACACCCTCTTCCTTTGATTCTTTTTTATTCTCACCCATTACCCTATTTTTTGACTCTTGAAAAGTGACACGTTTTTGACTCTTAGGGCTAACAGGTTTGTTTTCGATCGGTTTTTCATTCTGAACAATTTCCTCTTCATCATCACTTACCCAATCCTCAACCACCCCATCAACCTGTGTTTGAGGTGTCCCCACCTTATTATCTACTAACTTACCTGACCGCAATGTTGTTACCTTGTTGATCGGCACATGTCTTGTGTTCTTTGATGTGGATGCCTGATGTTGCGGGTTGATGGTGGTATCACTCGGCAACTTCCCCGCTTCTCGTTTTGCTGACTCGGCCGCCAATTGACCCACTTGCTTGGCCAAAGCTTCATGATTTTTCTCTTGAATTTCAAACTTCCTCTCTAAACCCTTGATTGACTCTATAATGCTCGTCAATTGTGCTCCAAGGCCATCATCTTGCTTCGGTTGGTTCTGCTGATAATTGCGTTATTGCTGATTCCCACCTTGATTGTAGTTATTCCGTTGGTAGCCTCCCGAGTTGTTTCCTTGACGATTCTGGGACTGCTGGAATTGTTGTCCTCCACCCTGCACATAAGAACCTTGAAAGTCAGGATTCAATTGATTGTTCACATTACCATACCTGAAGTTTGGATGATTTCGCATGTTCGGATGATATGTGTTGGAGTTGAAATCGAATGGTTTCCCTTGAACATAGCTCACATCCTCCTGCCCGCTACCCAAAGTAGGACACTGATTCGCATAGTGTCCCAACTCGCTACCCAAAGTAGGACACTGAAATCGAATGGTTTCCCTTAAACTGTTGCGCAAACTACAAATGATGACGCTGCCTTCGCTTCTTCACTACCACCACCGACACTGAGTTGTGTTAATTGTTTCTCCAATAAGGCACACTTCTTCTCCAAGCTCTCATACTTCTCTTCCACACCGTAATCCATTGCTTTTAGTGCTGCTTTTGGTCTTCTAGCGGATTGGGCATGTCTCCTTGATGTTGTAGACAAACGCTCCAGGTGAGCCCAATCATCTGCTTCAGGATCTGTGAGAAACGTTCCATTGCTTATCGAAAGCAAATCCCGAGCATCATCCTGCAATAAACCATCATAAAAACAATGAATTAGATCCCACATTTCAAAACCATGATGAGGACATTTTCGTAAAAGTTCTTTAAATCTAGTAAAAGCTTCATGAAAAGGCTCCCCTGATGATTGTTGAAAGCCTCGGATGGCTGCTCTGCCCTCACTGGTCTTGCTCATTGGATAATACTCATCCAAGAACGCTTCTTGCAACTCCGCCCATGTATGGATGCTTGCGGCGGGTAGACTATCAAACCACCGGCGGGCGCGATCCTTGAGTGTAAAAGAGAACATCATCAGTTTAACATCGTCAGTTGTGAAACCTGTTGTGCCGATTGTGCTGCAAGTAGATTCAAACGATTTTATGTGAAGGTAAGGCTCCTCCGTCCTCTTCCCATAAAACTCCGGCAAAAACCCCAAGTATTGAGGTTTCACTTCAAATGCCCGATTGTTCTGAGAGACCGGAGTTACAACTGCTGATGAACTTGGCATAATGATCGGCTTGAAATGGCTCTCAACTCCTTGTGCTCGGGTTGGTGTCACTATCCTCGGTACGCCTCCTTCCATGTGAACTTGATTCCTCCCTTGATTATTAGGGACATAAGGTACACCCCTTGGAGGTTGATTCTGACGCACTGGTTGAGGGTGAACCGGAGGTTGTTGTCGTCGTGGGTTAGCTAACACCTCCGGTTGACCTCTAACTGGGTACCCATTGTCTTCATCAGGCTCGTACCACTCTTGGTCCCATTGTTCGTCATGTTGTTGCCAATCTTGCTGTCCTCCATTGTCTGCGGCTCCATACCCGTACCTTTGCTGATCGAACATCGGGTTTTGCCAAATGTTGGCCTGGTTGGCAGGGTAGAATTGTTGAGGGGGTGGTTGTTGTGGTGCTCGGCGAAATTGGGGTGGTTGCCGTGGTGGTTGCTGTGGGGGTGGAATCGGGGGTTGACCTCTGTAACGGAGGTCTTCTGCGTCATGATGTGACGACCGAGCTGAGTGGTGTGAGTTTGGTCGCCCATTGAGCGGGTCTTCCAGGTTTGGATATGGTTGTCTCTGAAAGGCTGGATCGTTTTGTGGGTTTTGTGGCTGAACTTGCGGGTCTTGTGGTTGGTTTTGGAGATTGGGGTCAATTTGGGGTGGGATTACTGGTTGTTGTTGGTTTTGTGGCTGGTTCTCCATGTTTCTCCTGCTTCTTAGCTCTGCTCGGTTCTGCCGAGCCGTACGTTCAATTTCTGGATTGTAGATTAACGGTGATTGCTTTTGTGAATGCCTAGTATGCATAAAACTTGCACAAACCTGCAAAACAGCCAAAACAAAGCAAACGGGTTACGTAGCACTGCTCTAGAGGTTGCAAGGAACACGTTAGAAGCAACGAAACACAAAGTTGGGGGGCCAAAAATTGGAAAAACTTTCTGTCCAAATGGCTCCTATCGTGGCGCGAGGCTTGTGGGTGGGGGCTCGCGACACGATGCAAGTCCAAACTCCGAATTTTCAATTAAATATATATATATTTTTTTTTTATAAAAACAGAATAAAATGCAGGGAACAAGAACAAAACACTATTTTTTGGATTTTTGGAATTTTTTTAGAAAAATTTAAAAACAAGTAAATCAACTAACAAACAAGCGCACGATTCCCCGGCAACGGCGCCAATTTGATAACCGCTACACAAATACCTAACTTAAACTGTAGTAGGGCAAGCTAGGGTATCGAACCAAGGGAGTTGGTGGTTATTAGCGACTCTAATTATCTAACCTAAGTTACCGTCACTAACCTAGATTAACTAAACTAAACCTAAATACCGAAAGTATAAAAAGTTGCCTCTTGGCTGTTTAATTTGAATTGATTCACTTGACACCTAATCTATGATCACTAATTTTACTAACTAACGATTGATCAGTTTTTCTTATATTACTAAAAAGCAATTACTTAGGATCCGGGTTAGCGAATTACTAGTTTCTCTATTCGGGAATCTAACCTAGAAATCACATAGACATGATTGTGTTCTTGTTTAACCAACCCAAACAATTATTTATCATGAACATACTAAGTATAGTCCTAGAGCTATGCTCAAAGAGGTAGTCCGGGAGCGGGGGGTACGTACACGACAAACAATCAGAATCAATTAATCAAACAAACACTAGAATTAATGATTGTCACATATCCATAATTCTATCTAATGATTAAAACCCTAGGTTGAAACCAGAAATCACTAACCGTTCACCAAAGTAATCACAAAGGGTTTAGCCGAACATCAAAATCATCACACTCATGTTTAGAAATAAATAAAAACTAAGAAAATTCTCCAAATCTCTGTCTTCGTGCGTCAAAACCAAAGCAGCCGAATGGCTGCCGTCCGCCACTTCCTCCTCTCGAATGATTCTTTTTTTCCAAATTATATTGTTGCTGCCATTTATCATTCGTGGAGCACAATCCCTTGAAGATCACTTTCGCAGCCCATTCTTCTAATTACAAGCCCACTTTATTTGATAACCCACGAGTAATATGCCTTTAATCCATGGCCCACATATAGCATTTAACTCCATTGCAATTTTCAAATGTAAATACTACGTAACCTGTTACATTGCAATTATGGAAACTAAATGTATTTAGTTTTCTTTTAGAACATTCATTAATTAATAAACAAAACATATAATAACAAATAAGAATAAATATGATGTTTGGTTTGTTTCCGTGTTATTACTCAGCCTCGATCTAAATTAGTCTCACTTACACCATAACATATTAATTACAAAATCCGGTTAAACTAATATACTTTACGCCCAACTCGGTGTGTTTAGGGGTGATTAATATATAATAAAATGGACTTTTAAGCGACTCATCAGCTTGGTGTAGACCATAGAGGGCCTTATCCAGTTTGTAACATTTCTTAGTAAAAGATTTGTCAACAAACCCCAGAGGTTGTTCTACAAACACGTCTTCATCAAGCTCTCCGTAGAGGAACGCAGTCTTCACATCAAGTTGATAAACAGTGATGTTCTTTGATGCGGCATAAGCCAAGAAGATTCGTATTGCCTCCAGACGAGCGACAGGCACGTAGACGTCTTCGTAATCTATGCCGTCAACTTGCATGTACCCCTTCACAACTAAGCGGGCTTTATTTCTGATAATAATTCCACGGTCATCTCTCTTGATTTTGAAAATCCATTTTACAGGAATAGGCTTTAAACCCAGAGGAGGATCTACCAAATGCCAGACATTGAGCAATTTGAATTGTAGTAACTCTGTTTGCATGGCTTCAATCCAGTTATCATCTAAAAGAGCAGCAGCAACTGTGGGAGGCTCTTCTTGTGAAATGAAACAGGAATACAAACATGTGTTTAAATTCTTAGACTGACTCCTAGTGAGACATTTGTCAACCGGCCCGATGATCTGATTCGTAGGATGTATCTTGTGAATTCGTGTCTCTTCAATAGCTGGGGCTGGAATAGATGAGTCCATATTCCCAATTTGCAGGTCATCGCCAGGAGTCTCTCCGGTGTCAATCTCTGTTACGTCATCTGAGTCAGAATCATGCGCAACAGTGTCAGGACCGATTTCTTAGCCAAAGATCATCATTTGATTCATCACACGAGTGCGGAAATCATGTGTTGATGATCAACCTTGGTTGGATCAGCAACATTGCCTCTCCATCGCCTCTGAAACTCAAGAAAAACACAAAGAACACACACACAAACACACACTACTCCTCATGAGGTTCTCTCAAGGTTTGTTTAGGGTTTCCTAAGAATTCCTATTTATACCCAATGAGGAGCACAAGTGTCTATGCACATAATACAAGGAGAATCACACATCACATCAAGGAATCATTAAATTCGTCTAAGTCAGAATGTCAGATCGTTAACTTGTCCAGGTCAGATCGTTAGCCACATGTGAGCACACAGCCAGATCGTTAAGAACAAAGTCAGATCGTTAGCAAACTTAGCCGGATCGTTAACCACATAGTCAGATCGTTAGCCAGCTTAGCCAAATTGTTAACCACATAGTCAGATCGTTAGCCAACTTAGCCAGATCGTTAACCACATAGTCAGATCGTTAGCCAGCTTAGCCAGATCGTTAACCACATAGTCAGATCGTTAGCCATCTTAGCCAGATCGTGAACCACATAGTCAGATCGTTGGCCAGCTTAGCCAGATCGTTGGCAAGCTTAGCCAGATCGTTAAATAGACAAGAGGAGGCAGGTCGTTAAATAGAATACTTTCAGATCGTTAAGTATATTTCACATGCAAGTCGTTAAGGCCAATGTACTCAAGTCGTTTAAGACCTTTGTCAGGCAGATCGTTAAGCACAACATGTGTCAGATCGTTAAGAATATTTCGGCCTGATCGTTAAGTGAAACTTAAGCATGAAAATATTCTAAGTGTTGAACAACCAACCAAATAAATAATCACAAGATCAACACAAAAGTAAATCAAGCTGAACCAACATATGATAACAAGTAAACATACAAAGTAAGGATTCAAAGTTCAACATTAACTAAGTTATTACAAACCAAAATGTTCAAATACAAAAGTAGCAAAATACATGTTGGTTCTGCAGCTTTACCTGTGATCTTGTTCTTGAGTTCGTGTGTTCGTGTTATCACCAACCTCCAGGTTCCAACAATTCCCCCTTTGGTGGTAATGCGAACACCCTCCATCATCATCATCTTAACTGGCCAAGAAGCTTCAATAGGAAACGCTAGTATCTCCTTGCCAACCTGTTATACTTGCGGTCATAGCAGTAGATATGGGTTTGCCACAGCATCCAAAGATCTTTTCTTGCAAATTTCTTCAGACCTGAGTAGTGCCACATTTCAAGCTTCCTGTCTGAGCCTCTAAACAAATGACTTACTCCACGACTGTCTATTTCCCATCTTTCCAAGTTTGCCAGACTTTCAGTTTTCATCCTTCCGGCGTTAATGCATTCCCAGCTCCACCATTTAAGGAACAACAGGAAGTAATTTTCATCAACAACCTCATAGGGCTTCAGTCTGGGTGGAACAGTTTCAAGGCGACTATAGAAGATCCAACGTAAGTAGCAGATGGGTAACAACCTGAGCTCTATGGCAGCAAAGAGTCGGATTGGTTCTGCATTTTCTCGTTCAATCAGTAACTCATGCGTTTAAGCACTGTAGTACCAATCCTTGATGGGATTTTTCTTCAGATTACCCTCAATCTTCTTAGTCTTTATGTTCTTGCCAATATTGGAGTAGATCTGCTTGTAAGGGACTTTAGCTCGTTTCTTCTCAAACCGTTCATGTTCCTTCTTCTCTTGCTCCCTAGTTTACTTGTGATATTCGTTGAGGTATGTGTTATGCACTAAACTCTGAGTTATCACAGTAATCTCAGCGTTTGAGTGATTGACAATGTCGAACCATCTCAATTCTTTAAGTTCCCAGGAGAAGAGCTTCATGAGGTCTCTGATAGTTGCGAAGAATTGAACGAACCCATTTCTTCTTTTAATGATGAAGGCCCCGAACTCGTGATCATACTTCCATCCCAGTATTTTCATTGCATCAGGATGCTCGGAACTAGAAGGCATCTTATTTAGCTTACGCGCAATGAACTGCATCATAGCTTTAATGTGTGGGAGCATTTCCTTCCATTCGTCTACCAATGTGGGAGCATCATTGAAACGATGGCTTTCTACCCTCTCCTGTTCCATCATATTGATTCTTTTGTTCCTGGTCTCAGCGTCATCATCCATGAATTGCTTGACCATCTTTCTTAGTCCGGGCATTTGCTTAAAAATGTAGTCTTTTCCTGCAACATTCCTGACTGCTAAGAAGTCTCGAAGCTCTCGTTTGGTCATGGAGGTGACCTTGACCTGGATAGACTTAGGAGGGCTAGGTAGTTGACAATCTGGGTCGGCCGGAGGTGCCCGATATCTAGTATGCATTTGATGAAGTTTTTCCGACAAGCCGTCATTGAATTGGACGTAGTCTACATCTTGATCTGCATCAGCATACGGATTCACAAATGCCTTCTTTGGGTCTCTCAGACTACATTGAGGGTTCTCTTTTAGTAGCTTTTCCACATCCATTTCATCAGTATACATCTTAAAAATTTGGTAGGTGTTGAAAGTCATGAGATATTGAAATGATAAGCCACGCTCTACCAGTGCTCTAACGTATCTTGCAGCCTCAGAGTGATCATCAGGGTGTACACCATTGCCAGTTTGATTGGGAATTACCTGGATCAAAGGGTCAGAGAGATTTGAGTTTGGCTCCATTGGCATTGTGTCGTTTCCCAATATAGTGGTATTCAGGTGTTGGGTTTAACGAAGTACTTAAGCTTCTCTATCATCAATCACCTTCAAAATTTCCTCTGCCCTTGCCTGTTGAGCTAATCTAAACTCTTCTTATTTAGCTTTCCTCTTATTCTCTGCATCCTCAAACTCCTCTTGCGGTGTCATCTTCTGTTTCCCCTTGTCTCTTCGACTCAGTGTTCGAGTGGTACCTGATGTGTTAGTAATTTGTAGTGTGTTAATATCCTTAATTCCCAGTTTTTATGGTTTATATTCAGTTGGGAACGCATCACTTTGTATAGTTTCGTTTGTTTCAGGTTTGTGCGTTAACGTGATGAAATCGGACGGATTGAAGATTAGAAGATTAGAAGAATTCTGATTTCAAGGTCAGATCGTGTCGCGAGGGTTGAGCCTTGCTCCTCGCGACACGACGCGTGCTGAGAAGAGGAACCCCGACTATTTTGGCGAGATCGTGTCGCGAGCCTTTGGAGGAGAAATCGTCGCGCCACGATCTGGGTGTAATGTCGGCCAAAAATTAGGGTTTGGCTATTTAAGCCAATGTGAGGCCAATCATTCGGATCTTCTGTCTCTTAGACGACTTTGGACGACTGTTCACGAATTCCAGGCGATTTCCAGACATTTGGAGGAGAGTTTCAAGCAATCAGCAAGCACTCCAATGGCGTTTCCTTTAATTTGCATGTTTTCGATCGTTGCCATGTCAGGCTAATTTCTTTGTAATCACTTTGAGTGAAGGTTAGTGATTTACTGAGTTCAAACTAGGGTTTTGGATATTGGATGAATTTGTGACCAGTGACAATCATAAATTCAGTATTTGCTTATTTGATGTGTTTGACCGATTACTGTGTTTGTACCCCCCGCTCCTGGACTACCTTAATTGCATAGCTCTAGGACTATACTAAGTACATTCATAATAGTTGGTTGGATAGGATTGAATGAGTTTATCAACCATGTCTATGTGGTTTCTTTGCTCAATTCCCAATGTGCGAAATCAGTAAATTCACGAAACCGGATCTTAAAGTGGTTACCCTTAATTTACATAAGTTTAATCAATCGTTTGTTAGCATAATTTAGCTTTAGTAATTTAGTGATAACTCAACCAATCCACTTTTACAGCTAAGAGGCAATTTCTAATTTTCTAGCAATTTAGGTTAAAGTAATTTAAGTTAATTCAGTTATAATTTAGTCAATTAACAAGTGACCACTAATTCCCTTGGTTCGATACCCCGACTTCCACTACTGTAAATCTTTATTAAGTTGGGGATTTGTAACGGTCTCGACAAACCGTTATCAAATTGGCGCCGTTGCCGGGGAAGTCGGGGTATCGAACCAAGGGAATTAGTGGTCACTTGTTAATTGACTAAATTATAACTGAATTAACTTAAATTACTTTAACCTAAATTGCTAGAAAAGGGAATTAGGTATTTGTGATGAGTGGTTAAAAAGTATATTTTATTTAATATTAATCATCCCCTAACACACCGAGTTGGGCGTAAAGTATACTGATTTAACCGGTTTTTGTAATTAGTATGTCATGGTGTGAATGAGCTTAAATTAAGTTGAACACGAGCCTACTTAATTCAACTGTCAAAATATAATTTATTTCAATAAGTTAATAGATTTAACTATTATTTAAATGAAAATGAAATAAATTAAAAAGATCAAAAGGTATGTGTACGTGAGCTTCTGTGTGTTTAATTATGATTTTTCTTTGCTCTCATAGAACTACAAGGATAATCATGCGTATACAGGAGGAATCAAAGTGGGCAAATAAATGGATGGAGGTGTGTATTTCAAACCAATGACAATGAATTGAGATAGATGCTACATGTGGGAATCACGTGACCATGGATAAATTATTTCTTCATGGTGTGAACGCACATCAAATTGAAATTTGGAATTTTGGAAACCGGAGGGCGAATCGTGTCGCGACTAAATGAGCAAGACCCTCGCGCCACGCGAGGGTTTGATGTCGGCAGAAAAACGATTTTCTCGATTCTTTTACGTATTTAAAGATTGCTACTTCGTTTTTAGGGTTTTTAACTTCGTTTTTTCGGCCAGAGCCGACTGGGAACGAACCTTTGTTAGTTTTTTATAGTTTTTCTTGTTTCTGAATGATTCGGTGATGATTGCGATGTGCGGCTAACAACCGGTGATTACTTGGGTGAACGGTTAGTGTTTTTTTGGTTTTAATCTAAGGTTCTAATTGCTTAGATAGAATTATTGATCTGTGACAATCTTTGATTCTAGTGTTCGTTTGATAAATCATTGTAATTGCTTGTCGTGTACGTACCCCCCGCTCCCGGACTACCTCTTTGAGCATAGCTCTAGGACTATACTTAGTATGTTCATGATAAATAATTGTTTGGGTTGGTTAAACAAGAACACAATCATGTCTATGTGATTTCTAGGTTAGATTCCCGAATAGAGAAACTAGTAATTCGCTAACCCGGATCCTAAGTAATTAATTTTTAGTAATATAAGAAAAACTGATCAATCGTTAGTTAGTAAAATTAGTGATCATAGATTAGGTGTCAAGTGAATCAATTCAAATTAAACAGCCAAGAGGCAACTTTTTATACTTTCGGTATTTAGGTTTAGTTTAGTTAATCTAGGTTAGTGACGATAACTTAGGTTAGATAATTAGAGTCGCTAATAACCACCAACTCCCTTGGTTCGATACCCTAGCTTGCCCTACTACAGTTTAAGTTAGGTATTTGTGTAGCGGTCACGACACCCGTTATCAAATTGGCGCCGTTGCCGGGGAGTACGTGCGCTTGTTAGTGATTTTAGTTTTTTTTGTTAATTTTTTGTTTTGTTCATTTTTCAAAAACTCAAAAAAAAAAACTCAAAAATATTTTCTTTTTGTTTCTGTAAATTTAATTTTGCTTGTCTAGTTTTCATAAAAAAAAAACCAAAAAAGATTTTTTTAATTTTCTGCAATTTTAATTTTTATTAGATTTGTTTAATTTCGAAAAAAGAAAAAAAGAGTTCATAAAAATTGCCCGGATTGACAGTTTCGATTCCATTGCGTTATTTTATTGTTTAGATCCGTGCTACGCATTTGGTTTCGTTGTTTTTGCTTGTTTGCAGGTGCTCTTAGATAATCATGGTTAAGGAAGATAAATGCTATAACTGCGGGAGTCGGTTTCATAGAATCAAATTTTGCCCAACTCTGCCCAGCGGGATTAGAATCGTGGAGGATTCAGAGGATGAGGAGGAGTACGAAGACTCATATTATCCATATCAAGAACCTCACTCATCCTACTATCAGAGATATGCTCAATCAGGGGAGTATGACTATCTACCACAAAATACATATTCTAATAGTCATGCATTTAATGTCGCGTCCTTTTCAGGTTACCAGGAGGGATATCAAAGTAATTATGCTCAGTCATCGTACGGGGTTTCATATGAGTTTAACCATGGGGCTAGAGATTTGTGCTTCTGTTGCGGCCAAATCCACATAGATGAGGATTGCACTGTATTTTGGGAGGACCCAGACTATTGGATGGAAAGAATCAAGGCTGAGAACAATTCGAATCCGTATCAGGGATACGACCAAGGCTACAATCAGGATTATTATGATCAAGGATGGTACCCAGGGAGTTCATACAATGAAATTGAAGTTCAAGAGGATTCATATAATTATGAGGATCAACAACCAGACCAAGTCAATGAAATTGGTGCTCAGTTAAATGACATCTTGGAGGAACTAAAGAGAATGGAGAAAAAAATTGATATCCAAGACGAGAGGCACAAGCCATTGTCAAAGCAGGTGACGCAGTTGACGGAAGACTTGGCAAATTCAGAAGTTGAGTGTTGGGAAGTGCCAGAAGATGAAACAGATGAAAACATGTGCTTATCAAAACTTGAAGAAGAAGTTTGGGAGGCGACTGATGTGGTGATTGAGGAGGTTGAGCGAGAATATGTGCTTTCAGAGGTTGAGGTTGTTGAGGAAGCAGAACTAGTGGTTGTGAGTGATGCGAAACTAGTTGGTTGTGCGAAAGTGGTTGAAGATGTAGTAGATGAGCAGGAGGTTGAGATCCCGACAGGTACTTTTAACCCTTCTTTATTTATTGTGCAGGTGACTGAGGAAAAGCCGATGAAAAAGAGGAAGGTGGTGGAGGAAGATGTTGGGCAAGCAGTAACGAAAAAGCTCCGCAGTGATGATCTGGATGTGCCACGTGTGCAAGTGCAAGCTTGGATGCGATATATCAATTATAGAGCACACGTGGGAAATTCTAAAGGTAAGTGTTCAATCCATGATAAATTTGCCTTTAATTTTCAATTTAATATCTTTCACATGTTGAGTTTGAAAAGAAAAATAAAGAGACGTGTGAATTATCGAGCATTCTTCGGTAATGTTCTTGGCAAATGTGGGTTGAAAGAAGTGAAGAAACTGAAAAGACGTGTGAACCATCGGGCGTTTATCGGTAACGTGGTCGGAAAATGTGGACTGAAGCCACCGTGAGAGAGGAAGTATGGTCTGGCTGAAGACCTTAAACTTAGCGCTTTCTGGGAGGCAACCCAGCGGTAAGTTGTGTGTTTATTTATTTTTCACGTTTTTGTGTTTTTTTGTGTTTTTTTGTGTTTTCGTCTTTTGTGTTTTTCAGGAATTGGATTGGTTTTGGGCTATGAATTGAGCAAAACGAGGTTCCAGGTACGTCAAATATATAAATGTTTTGGAACGTGTGCTGGCAATAAAAAAGAAAAAAAAACAAAGATCAAATTTTCGGTGAATTCTTTCCCTCGCGTGTCGCGAGGGAGGTGGAGGTAAGTGTCGCGACACGCGACGCTCTCAGGGGCCAGATATTTTTGCTTTCTTTTGTTGTTCGAATCCGGTACGTTTCCTATTTATATTTCTTCTTATTTCTTTGTTTTATTTCTTATTTATTTTTGTTGTTCTTTTTAACACATTGAGGACAATGTGTCACTCAAGTGTGGGGAGGGGAATAACACTTTAGTTGTGTTTATTTTTTGTGTGTGTTTAAAAAAAAATAAAATTAAAAAAAGAAAATCCAAAAAAATAAAAAATTTGAAAAAAAATGTCTTTGGATTAACTTGCAAATCATGGAAAATGATAGAAAAATCGGGAATCGATTTTCAAAAATAAAAATAATAAAGAAAAGGAAAGTGGTAGAAAATGAGAGAATGGAAAGCATTGCTAATCTGTGATGTGTCGGTAGGCCCAACTGACCTAGGAATAGCTTAAAATGCCCATTGTGTTTATTGTTGTATAAATATGTAATTATATCAGTCTGCTAGTGGGTTCCCATTTTAGAAGTGATAGGGAGATTGAAACTGATGATTAGGAGGAAAAAGACCACTTTAAATCAGAGACTTATATATCCTCATAATACCTGGCACGTTATGATCTTTTTGCGAAAGCAAATCCGAGAAATAACGGCGCCCCATCTTTCCATCTGTGAGCATATTAGGTAATAATTTGGTTAATATTTTTAGAGTGAAGGGACAAAATACTCACGTACGAACTAAGGATAGTATCCCGTGGTAAGTGCCTCTGATGATGTTCTGGATCTCGCGGGCAAAATACTCACGTATGATTTCGGGGGTAAGACCTTGTGAAAGAATGCCTCTGATGATGTCCGTTGGTAAATATAGTTAAAATTAACCAATTACAAAAAAAAAAAAAGAGAGAAAAAAAAAGAGAGAAAAAGAAAGAAAATGAAGAATGAAAAAAAAATAGTGGAAAAATAAATGTTCAACATGTTAAGGCTATCTTAATCATTATTCTTTGGACATCTTAGTATCTTCTCTAAGGAGGGTGGGGAAAATTTAAAATATTAATCTTTATTACCCTTTGTTTTGACTGAATATGACTCGAGAGTAGGCTGAACTTGATCTATCTTTAGTGGGACACGTAGGTAGACTGAACTTCTATTCGGTAAATTATAAACACATGGGGGCGAAACAAAAGGTTAGTGGTTGGGTTTAGTCAGACCGAAATATCGGCAATTACAGTTAGTACATGTGATTACATTATGGTTTGTGGAATTGAATCGGTGGATAAATTAAAATGTTGAATGATTTTGAAATTGATTTCCGATTATGATTCCGTGGCAGTTTTTCCGGGACGGAAAAAGATAAGTGTGGGGATGTGATGAGTCTCTTAAAAGTCTATTTTATTATATATTAATCACCCCTAAACACACCGAGTTGGGCGTAAAGTATATTAGTTTAACCGGATTTTGTAATTAATATGTTATGGTGTAAGTGAGACTAATTTAGATCGAGGCTGAGTAATAACACGGAAACAAACCAAACGTCATATTTATTCTTATTTGTTATTATATGTTTTGTTTATTAATTAATGAATGTTCTAAAAGAAAACTAAATACATTTAGTTTCCATAATTGCAATGTAACAGGTTACGTAGTATTTACATTTGAAAATTGCAATGGAGTTAAATGCTATATGTGGGCCATGGATTAAAGGCATATTACTCGTGGGTTATCAAATAAAGTGGGCTTGTAATTAGAAGAATGGGCTGCGAAAGTGATCTTCAAGGGATTGTGCTCCACGAATGATAAATGGCAGCAACAATATAATTTGGAAAAAAGCATCATTCGAGAGGAGGAAGTGGCGGACGGCAGCCATTCGGCTGCTTTGGTTTTGACGCACGAAGACAGAGATTTGGAGAATTTTCTTAGTTTTTATTTATTTCTAAACATGAGTGTGATGATTTTGATGTTCGGCTAAACCCTTTGTGATTACTTTGGTGAACGGTTAGTGATTTCTGGTTTCAACCTAGGGTTTTAATCATTAGATAGAATTATGGATATGTGACAATCATTAATTCTAGTGTTTGTTTGATTAATTGATTCTGATTGTTTGTCGTGTACGTACCCCCCGCTCCCGGACTACCTCTTTGAGAATAGCTCTAGGACTATACTTAGTATGTTCATGATAAATAATTGTATGGGTTGGTTAAAAAAAGAACACAATCATGTCTATGTGATTTCTAGGTTAGATTCCCGAATAGAGAAACTAGTAATTCGCTAACCCGGATCCTAAGTAATTGCTTTTTAGTAATATAAGAAAAACTGATCAATCGTTAGTTAGTAAAATTAGTGATCATAGATTAGGTGTCAAGTGAATCAATTCAAATTAAACAGCCAAGAGGCAACTTTTTATACTTTCGGTATTTAGGTTTAGTTTAGTTAATCTAGGTTAGTGACGGTAACTTAGGTTAGATAATTAGAGTCGCTAATAACCACCAACTCCCTTGGTTCGATACCCTAGCTTGCCCTACTACAGTTTAAGTTAGGTATTTGTGTAGCGGTCACGACACCCGTTATCACAAGCCCCAAGGAAATGGTACGAGACGTTATTGACATATCTGATGTCAAATGGGTACAAGCGAGGGGTAATTGATCAGTAACTATTCATTCGACAAGTTGGTGAAGATATGATGTTAGTGCAAGTGTATGTCGATGACATCATCTTTGGTTCAACCAACGTCGGCCTATGCCATGCATTTGAAGAGTTAATGAAGAAGAAATTTGAGATGAGTGCAATGGGAGAGTTGACATTTTTCCTTGGAATTCAAGTGAAGCAGAAACCGGATGGCATTCTTATAAGCCAAGGGAAATATGTAAAAGAGATCCTGATGAAGTTTGGGTTTCAAGATTCTAAAGGCTTCTCTACACCCGTCGTCACTCGCCACAAATTGAATCAAGATCCGGAGGGTGTTTGTGTAGATGAGCACCTATACAGGTTTATGATTGGCTCTCTCATGTATCTAACAGCAAGTCGTCCCGACATCATGTTTGGAGCCTGCCTATGTTCCCGTTTCCAGAGCAAGCCAAAAGAATCGCACTTAATGGCTGTGAAGAGGATTTTCCTGTACTTGAAGTCCAATCCAAACAGAGGACTTGTGTATCCTAAAGATCCGCTCTTTGACCTTCGAGCCTTCTCAGATAGTGACTACGCCGGTTGTGAACTCAATTGTAAGTCTACGCCAGGAGGAGCTCAGTTTTTAGTGAACCGTCTAGTCTCATGGCAATGCAAGAAGCAGACAACAGTGTCAGTCTCAACGGCTGAAGCGGAGTACATTGCTGTTGCCTCCTGCTGCTCTCATGTGCTTTGGATTCAGAGTCAGCTGCTGGATTACGGTTTGAATTTCATGGGTACCCCTGTTTATATAGAAAATGCTGCTGATATTTCAATTGTTAAAAATCCCATTCAGCATTCTAAGACTAAGCATATTGAGATTAGGTACCATTTCATTAGGGACTGTGCCGAGAAGAAACTAGTCACTTTTGTCCATGTTAATACAGATGATCAGTTAGCAGACCTTTTCACTAAGCCATTTGATATGTCTAGGTTTAACTTTCTGATTAGTGCTGTAGGCATGATTAATTATGATTGAACCTTCTCCATTCCCTAGTATGCTAGTATCTTGACTTCATAGGTTTAGTAACTTAGGAGTGTTATCTATTTTCTCTTTATGCTTCTTTGATTTTATTTTCTATTCTTATCTTTAAATCTTTTTCCAGGTTTGTCTGACCTTGATTTGACCTAAACACTTTTGTTTGTGGTTGTCTAGTGTCATGTTTTTTTAAGATCAAAAAGATTTTTCTTGTTTATTTCTGTTTTTGTGTTAGTCTGTCGTGCCTGGAATGTGGAAGATGAACCAAAAACATTGAAAATTTGACAAAAACAACAAAAATTGTGTTTATTTTTTGTAATTCATTATGTGTTTTTTAAACACATGTCAAATACAAAGAAAAATCAAAATCCTTGGTCTATGGTCGGACAAAACGTAAGGAACATGATATGATTCTGGTCTTATAGATCTAACCATAGGATATGATCCAGTCAACCGGTAACTCTATCATTTGATGTGTTGGTAGGCTCAACATACTAAGAAGTAAACAAGTCTCTGTGATAACACATTAATTACATTGAGATATGTGGACCTTAGAAGTTTAAACAGTGGCAAATTCTTTAAAGTTGCCCTTCTCATTAGTACTAGTAAGAAAAATCTAATCACACATCCTCTGTTTCTTCAGTATTAAGTTGACTTATTTCAAAACCAACACATGAGACTCATCTGCTGAGGAAACTCTGACCTTGAGTCTCATCCATAAATAAAGCTGAGACACATCTGCTGTGAGAAATCACTGACCTTGTGTTCTTACGCTCCATCATTCCATAAGATAAAGTGAGAGGTCATCTGCTGAGGAGACTCTGACCTTGACTCTCTCACCCCGCCAAAATTCATTCATCTATAGTCATGAAAGAAGGGCTATCATGATTTCATGACTATATCCATGAATTAGTCACTTAACACTAAAGGAAAGGGGGAAAGATTACTTTTAAAAGTGTGATTGAATCTGAAAAGCTAATTGATGATTGGTAGAATACTGTTAACTTCCAACCTAATAAGGACCACACGAAATATTTCTCTGAACTGGACAGAAAACATGATAAATACATCACATGAGACAAGTTGAAAATTACCTTGTATGAGTTTAAGTGGATAAACAATACTGACAATCTGACTTAGGGTACCGAACCCGAAAGGTAATTTGAATTATAAGTGTTATTGATCACGTAATTGACCGGTATGATTCTAAACATGTCTGACCACGAGCATACAAAAATAGGTGAATTTTTAAAGTCGAAGTGCTTAAATTTCCAAGTTTGGTGAAAAATTGACAAACTTGTGCTAATTTCAATCTTGTTATTGGTTTAACGTTAACAAACTCAAAAGAATATGGATTCTTGAGTTCGGGTGGAAAATTGACCCAACACGGATGAAACTGAAAATTTTGAGTTCGGGTGGAATTTCTTGACCAATCAAGTAAAATTTAGGTACTAGGTGTGTCATGGTCAAATTTGTTGAAATTAACAGGTACTTGACTTATTAATACAAAATTTATCTTCCTGGTAGGTTATCGGTAGCAGACATGCTTTTCTTTAAAAATTTTAGTTATGTTGTAATTTTTAGAATTACAATTTTACCCTTTTGTTACAATTCTGCTCTTAGCAGACTTGATTTTTGCCTTAGCAAACCTCTGACTGAGGCAAGTCCGCTAAGAATGATTAACAGCTTTGCCTTTAGCGAACTTGTTTAAAGACTTGTAATTTTTGTGTTTTTCTTAAAGTCCGCTAAGAACAAATTGTTCTTAGCAAACTTGATTATTTTTTTTGTGTCTTTTGAATGGTGAGAAGTCCGCTAAGTTGAACTTGTTCTTAGCGAACTTCTCCCATGTGTTTATTTTTTGTTTAACTGTTTGAGAAGTCCGCTAAGAAGGATTTATGCCTTAGCGAACTTCTCCACTTACATTATAAGTCTACTGAGGTTAAACCGTTCTTAGCGAACTTGTTTATACCTTAGCGGACTTCTTTTTTTACTTACCTAGAAAATTTGTGCATTCACAAGTTCCATTTGGCCTTAGCGTACTTGTTTTTAGCCTTAGCGAACTTCTTTAGGCTTAGCGAACTTCCTTAGCCTTAGCGAACTTCCTGGCCTTAATGAACTTCTTTAGGCTTAGCGAACTTCCTTAGCCTTAGCGAACTTCCTGGCCTTAGCGAACTTCTTTTAGGCTAAGCGTACTTCTTTTAGGTCTTAGTGAACTTGTTTGAAATTTCTCCTTTTTAGCAAACTTGTCTCAGTCCGTTTACTCTTAGCGAACTTGAGACAGTTCTTAGCGAACTTGTTTTAAAACTTAGATATTTCTAAGTTCGCTAAAACTAACACTATATAAGGGAGACTTAGCCACTTTTCTCATTCACCCCTTTTCAAAATCATACACCCGCTTCACATGCTCTCGAACCGGCGACAGAAAAACTCTCACTGTTCGATCGAAATCCCTCGAATCTGTCACTTTCATTGCATTTAGGGTTGATTCGCTCACTCTTCTTGCATCCACACGTTTGATTTCTCTCAATTTTAGGTTGAATTCGGTTTCGGTGATGTTCTTGAGTCGTATGATGCGATTATGTATGTGTTAGGATTCTGATGTGATTATTTGTTGATTGAACAGATTCGAAATATTACTTTCTTGTTCCTAATTCACTTGTGATCAAGATTAAGGTATGTGTATCTAATCTCACAAATTTCACACTTTGAATCCGAAAATGTTACATACAGGGGTTTGGTTTAATGTGATTAAACATGAAATTCCTTTGAGTGATTCATAACAGTTGGTTGCACGGTGTTCTTGTTTATTAGTTTGAACCATAAAAATTGTGTTTATTGATAAACCTAGAAGCTGAGACCCCTGTTATTTGAATACTTAGGAAATTTTTGTTTAAATTGTCAAAAGTTTGGAACTTTGGTTAGTTTGTAGAACTCATTGGGACTGCTACCAATTCTCATTAGGATTCACAAATCTGATTGTGCATATATGCTTGTGAGTCTATATTTAACAACTAAGAAGTTTCAATTTGGTTTCTTTCATTGATTGGATTGACTTAATGAATTCCATATAGTGTTGAAGTTATCTAGTCTCCAATCAGAGTCTATTTCTCTTGACAGTCTGTGACTAAATTGATGAGACTTAAACTGTTGATTAGCCAATTCATTAATCAAATTGATAGATTAAGTTTAATGTTTCTCAATTAAGTCATTAAATTCAATTGCCTTTATTTTTCTTTGTATGTCTAATATCTTGAAGTCTGACATAGCTTGTCTGATCTCAAAACAGAATTTCTTATAGTTGAGAGATTGATCAAGAGCATTGCATCTTTTTTTATTTATCTTAGAAAATTGTAGATCATCAAAAAGATTATTTTTACTGAGACAATTGAGAAATCATTGCATCTTAGATTAGATCTTAGTCACCCATAGATCTTCACAAAGGTATGTGTTTCTCAATACAAGCATTCATGTTATTAATCAGGTAGTGCATCACCTTGTTTCATTCTTATGTACATTTAAGTCTTTCTTTGTGTAAGTAGACATCCAATTGAGCCTAACACTAGTGGTTCAGACTGGTTATGATCCACATGGGTCTGAAATGAGTCAATAACTCAGGTGAAAGGATCTTGGACTCATTTAACACAAAGTTAGATTTAATTTGTCAATCTTGACATATCTAAGTTAATTTGACCATCTTTGTGATTTATTGAGAGCATATCTACAAAGGATGTGATCTATGACACCTCTAAGGTTCATATGAACTATCTTAGGTAGTTAAGCTGTGTTTGAACACTTATTTGGTCATGTTGACTTTAATAAGTCAAATTTGGCATTGAATTGTTTTTATGTGACTTATGTGACTATCTTTGCTTGAATGTAAATTTGGTGACATGGTTATGTTTTGTTTAATCCATATGTGCTTATATTTGTATGTTAGGATTGAATTTGACTTGTAAAGACACCATCTCATCTGTTAAAGCATAAATTGTCATCTTTGTCCTTTAAATAATCAAATTTGAAGACTTGACCCATTAGGACCTCTTGCATGTTTTATAGGTGTTAATTTGACTCTATTTCTTGGTATGAATCTGCATAGGAGATCCTGCTGGTCTTAGCAGACTTGATTCAGTCCTTAGCGTACTTCATGTCTGCTTAGCGGACTTGTTTTGTTCCTAGCGAACTTGTTTCCATGCTTAGCGAACTTGTTTTTGTTCCTAGCGAACTTGTTCTCTGCTTAGCGAACTTAATGAGTTCTAGCGGACTTGTTCTTCTGCTTAGCGAACTTTAAGTCAATTCATCATAACTATAGATCAGTAATTCAATTTCTGACATACTAGGATTGTTCTGATAGTTTGACAAGTAAGTGTGACACTCATTACATGCATCAAATTGGCTTTTTAAATGGGATAGTGTTACATCCTAACATCCCTGTCCTAAACCTAAAAGTGTTGATTTTGACTTAGATGATCCTTGTCCTAATCATAAAACACCAAATCAAGGAGTTCACAAGTTCGGGTGGAACCAAGTCACAATGTGACTTTCCCTCACAATATGCTATTTAATCTTAAAGTCAATTGGTTTTTGATCCCAGATTACCAAAACCTCCTATATTTGATGACTCTGACTGTTGTTGAGTCTCAGTAGTAGAATTTTCAATAATTTCTCTCTGACCCAATAACAAGTCAAAATTTGGTTGGTTCAATCTAAGTTTTGGGTCATTTACAGTTTTTTTTATATACAATACTTACATTTAAGTCAACATTAATGGAGATTTAGATCTGGCTCCTTATTTTCCAGATTTTAAATATTACACACACAAATTATTTACTTCCTATGATACTTACCTTTGTTATTCATGAAATTTCGGGTGCATGTGATCATTTTTGGAGTATATGCACTATGTGAGTTGGTTTATGTCATTGATTCTATATATGAAAATCTCTGTCACTATCACGAGTCTAGTGTGACATGACATTCATCTAGTGTCAAATTGGATATAATCCTTTAATTCTATATGTGCAGATGCCTCCCAGACAAGCTGCTGAAGCTTTAGAGTTTGGTCGTTTACACAATGGAAGATGTGTGTTTAACAAGAACTGGGAAAGTGCTGATGAGCAGGCAATTGACTTGTTGCAGGAATCAACTTGGGTAACGGCAATGCAGATTAACCCTGTCATCTACAAGGGTATAATTGAAGCTTTTTGGAACAATGCTCAATCTGCAGAGTTGGATGATGAAACAAGCATAATAAGGTCAAGGATACAAAACATTGATGTAGAAATTACTGAAGAGAAGATCAGAACGGTCCTGAACTTGCAAGATGCTAACAAGCCCAAGACTTTTACAAAGGCCCAGTGGAAATTAACAATCTTAAGGATGGGTTACTCTGGCGTATTTCTTCCAGATGTGAGCAACAAAATTCTCAAGACCTTATTCCCGATTAACTGGAGGTTCATAATTAGCTTCTTCATTGCTGCCTTTGGACACAGAAAGGCAGCTCCAGATGACTTTGTTGAAGAAACCGCATGTGCTCTACATGGGTTTGTCACTGGTGAAGGCTACAATCTCTCACGCCAACTCCTCAAATGGATGATTGCCAATCTACATCCCACTGGAAGGGCAAAGAAGTTCCTGATGTACCCCCGGTTCATCCAGGCTATCTTGGATCATTATTACCCAACTTTGATCAAGCAAGGAGAAACCATCTCTACAAGTTCAATTAACTCTGGCTCATACAGCAAGTACCATAAGGGTAAATATCAAGGAAATGTTGTACCCTTCTTTCCCGAGATGATTGCTCGGATTGCTCTCGCTGATGCTGAAGGAGATAACCAAATGGGTGAAGCAGCTGTTGAAGCTCAAGTATAGCATAATGAGGCTGATCAAGTCCACACTGAGTTGGATTTAAATGCACCTGCTACTGCTGCTTCTGATGCTGTTGAAGACCCAGGGAATCTCCAGGGTACAGGTGCAGAAGCTTCTGAGCATGTTGAACGCTCCTCAAGTCCTATGCTGGTGGATTTGTCTGAAGAAGGAGAAGGAGACGACGACGATAATGATGAAGGGTCTGACTCCTCAGATTCTGATGATAGTCCCACACAACCTGAGGGCATTCATCCTCGGAAAAGACAAAGGACTGGAGACTATTCCAGGGCCTCTACAGCTACGACACCATAATCATCCTCTGATAAAAGCTATAATCCATCACAGGATGAACAAGATGATAAAGAGGATTAAGTGTCTCTCGATAAGGACGATCTTAAATATAACCTTGAAGATGAGACTGATAGTCCTCCTGAGTATCCTCCTAAGACTACTTTACAAACTCTGACAAAAATTGGTGGGAGTAGTTATAAATCCGCTGAGTTCTTTATCAGAGCTGAGAGAAGTAAAGCCTATACTGAAAAGCTCAAAGTCAGAAGGAAGCCCGGCACACTGGATGATTATGAATTGGTGAGTTCTTCTGGCACCTCATCGGACACAGCCTTAGCTGCAGCAACTATATCTCCATCTCCTGCTGAACATTTTGAAGGATTAGACATGGATATGAGGCCACTGGAGCAGCTAGCTGAAGCTGTTGTCACCGCCACTGACATTACTAGAATTGTTGCTACCAGCCCATCAGCTTCAGAATCTGAAAAGGTGATGGAACTTCAGGCTGAAATTGTCAACCTTCAGAGTCCGAATGACCATCTAAATTGTTCACTGCAAGTGGCAAATCAAAAGATTAATGATCAGTCACAAGTCATTGCTGAACAAACTGTAAACGCAAGGAGCGATGGATCGTTTGCTAATCACGTGATAATGAGATGAAGACGAGATAAACCAAGTAAATACAAATGAGAATTTGTATTGATATAAGCTTGAGAGCATACACACAGAAACACACACACAGAAATGTAGAATATGACTAGAAGTTCTCAACTGTCTACACATGCTACCTATTTATAGGTAACTTAAACTGGCCGGCGTACCACCCAGCGTATCAAATGGTACGCTACACCAACTGGTCCGGCGGACCATGTGGTACGCCCAGCAGCCTAACTAGACTCACACAAGCTCTAAACAGATACAATACACGAGACACAATGTAGCATAAGAATATGCTTCTACAAACTCCCCCTTAACGTGTAGTGTATCTTTTCTAACTAAAACTCCAGTCTTCAATCTTCAACAATGTTGCATCCGATCTTCAACTTGAAATCTTGTCAGAAATAGAGATAGCATGGCTGGATCATTCTTGAATAAATCTTTGACCTTCAAGATCCACTTGTGAAAGATATAACAAACTCTCCCTTTAACCATGTTTGAGTCTTGACACACAGAACCTGCCACTTTAGAAGACAAAAGCGCATATTTTCTTTGAATTTCTAAAATTAATTTAATCTTGGTGCAAAACTTCTCTTTGAGAATCCAAGATATTGATTTTGAAATTTTGATTTTGTATCAAGTGTTGATCAATCGAAAACAACTAAGAAATAAAATCTTTTTGCTTTTCTTTTAGAAACTTTAGATCAAAACACACTAAAAATCTTTTTGAACTTTTTAGATATGAAACATAAATGCAATACAGAAATGAAATACTGAATTTCACACTATTTTTGTCTTTTGCGAGAAAGATCACGACTCGAGATCATATCAGACATAACGCATCTAGCACATTTCAATTTCGGTCTTAATCAGCATGCAAGCCAAGATAATCGCAAATACAACATTTATGTTTATTTCAGCATGCACCAATCATTTTTTATCGTTTTCTGATATGCTTAAAGTAATTTTATCATGCACTGATAACTCGGCCTCCACTCTATCAGAAGTACTGGAAAATCATCATATTTATCATATAAACCAACGTTCTTAGAGATTTAATCATCCTTGATGAGTCATGCAAAAATAAAGCAGAACCTCAAATACCTAGCAATCAGGTCGGTCTTGAGGACACGCAGAGAAAGCCCAAGTATTTGAGAAAATAAGAAAGCAAAACAAGTTGAAGTTGTATGATCCAACAACAATCAGGTCGATACTTCCGTATACGCAGAGAAAGTCCGATGGATTATATGAAACACCAAAGAAAATAAAGCAGAACGTCAAACGAACAACAATCAGGTCGATCTTTCGATACGCAGAGAAAGTCCGATCGTTTGACAAAATAAAGAAAATCAAACAAGTTTAAATCTTTCAAAATGAAAACATGCATTCATCAGGATATCTCTTTATTCTATTTTTTTAAATCATCACACAGCATTCATCAAGAAGCAAATAACCAAAGATCATCAGGCAAGCTTTATGTTTATATCTTACTTGCAGATATCAGATTAGTCATGCATATTCACAGATTATGCAAGCACCTACAGCCTTTAGACTTAATCTATCCATGGCAGATAACATACATGCTGATGTACCATCATTTCTCGCTTTTGTCGGATCAATTTCTCAATTTTCCATTTTTTTTATATTTTTCCAATTTCTCCCCCTAAAATTCAAACAAACACTATTTTTTTTTAATTTACAATTTCTCCCCCTAAAAATTTGTACAACTACAAAATGGAAACATATGAACAAGAAAGAAAATTGATCGACCAACACTGACACTTTGCAGTTTTAGTTTTGAAAAAATCGGTTGAAAAACATTTGAAAATGATATGTCGTTGAAACACTAAATTAGGCAAGTTCTTCACTACTAGCAACACACGCATAATAGGTCTTCTTGAAGAAACCTGCAGACACCAAATAAAACATTAGGGGTTTTGGGATCGGCCCGAGTCAACAGCCTCGGGTCGCCCGGTGTCTTCAACATGGTCTTTGTTTGCCAATGAAACAGCTCGTGGTTTCCACATCAATGGCGATTGAAAACTGTTCAATGAACCCACAAAATGATCAACTGGCGTCTTTGCCCAAGACGGCTTACTAGTTGATTTGTACATCGACGGTTGTGGTTCATCAAAAATATGACCATTTAAATCCCCATATTTAGCAGTTTTGTTCACATAAGCGTCAGTACTCACATTCGTAGGACATTGAGCAGCAAGATGTCCTGGTTTACGACATGCATAACACTTCCTGTGAAAAACATTAAGGGAACTGCTACCCAGATTTGATTCAAAAATTTTGTTTTTATCAACAAAATTCTTTAGATTTCTCTTGTCCTGTTTGAACACATCATGATAACCAAAAATATTTTCTGAACCAAAGAAATCAAAGAAATCGTCTGAAGAATCATACCTTGGAGGTGGACTTCGTGAAGAATAACCAGAACTATAAGAAGATCCTCCAGAATAGTAATCAACATTCTTTGATTTAAACACAGTTTGTTTCTTCTGCTGTTTGAATTTGTTCTTTTGATTTGAACCAGCAACATTCTTTGCTTGTTGTGTTCGAGGAACTGATTCTTCTTTAGCGTCATAACCAAGACCTTTATGCTTGTACCCCTGAACTTTTGAAGAATGTAAAGAAAACTCTGGAGCTTTTCTTCCTTTAGCTTCGCTAGTAAATTTAGCTTTAATAGCCTTCAATTTGTTATTCTTAATCAAAGCTTTTTCTTCTTCATGGGCTGAAGAAGAAACAGAATCAACTTTCTCACAAATCTTTTGCTCTTCCAAAACTTTGGAAGTTGAAACAAACTTTGGAGCTTCACCCAATTTCTCCTCCTTTTTCTTAGATTTGGTTTTCTTCTTCGTTGTTGGAGTTGCAAATTTAGAATAATCTTGCAGTTCAGCTCTTGGATCAAATGACACAGATGGAGGATTTAATATAACCACTGGAGCTGGAACCGAATGTAATTCCTCTTCTTGCACACTTTCGTCACTCTTTTCCTGATTGTAAATGTAATTCAGTAATGTAGGAGACATAGCTGAATTCTTTACTTGCTTTTGAAGAGCGAGAATCTCAACTTTTAACTCAGATATTTTGACTTGAGCAGCCAACAAATCTTTCTGAGTACCAATAAAATCATCTGATAAGTCATTGTATTCAGCCTTCAGTTGCCTTTTGGTATCACATAACTCCATTAGCTCAGCATGAACCTTCTCCCACTTCTTAGTAAAATAAGCAACATCTTTTGTTAAAATGTCATTCTTTTCACGTATCTGAACATTTTCATCTCGAAGCTTTGAAAGTTCTTCTTGAAGCTCTAAAACTTTATCTGCAGCTTCAACAGCAATCGCATTTGCTTTTTCATACCTTTGTTGAACAGGATAACTCTTTTCAAATAGATATCCAAAATCTTGAACTGCATCAAGATGAGCAGCCTTTTCTTTCTCAAAGTCAGCAATCCATTTATCCTTTTCTGTTAACAATTCTGAATTGACTTTTTCTAAATCAGCATATCTTTGTTTTGAACATTCCAACGCAGATATCACAACTTTGAGTTCTTCAGTTAGCAAACTGTTATCTTTTTGCAAAGAGTCAAATTTATCATTGGCAACACCACAAGCTTCATATTTCTTTTGTAAACCTTGTGTAAGTTCAGCACCTCCATCTTCCAGTACTGTTTCACATGAACTTGTTTCTGAATTAGAATCACTTACCTCCTTCCTTACAACTTCGGCAAGAAATGCAGATTCATCAGGATACCACTCGACATACTTATTTAAAGAACTATCATAAACCAAAAAAGGTTTGGAAAGAGATGCTGAATTAGAATCAGACTTAAAAGTGGAACTTTCTAGATTGTGGAGAGCATTTAATGCCAACTGTTTCTGTCTCTCGTCCATTATTTCAATATCCTTATTCCAATCATAATCTTTATCCATTTGTGAAATCAAGGCTTGCGAGTTTGAATTGTTTGTTGAGGACGAAGATACGGATGTTTTTGGATTTTTACATTCACGAGCAAAATGTCCAACCTGTGAACATTTGAAACACCTCACTTTGGATTTATCCAATCCAAGTTTTCCTCCTGGAAGAAAAGATTGTTTACCATGCTTCTTCATGTATCTCTTACCTCTTTCAACAGTCATAGCAAATTGCCAATGTAAATCTAACTCATTCAAATGATCATCATCCAACTCACTTAAGTCATTTGCAACCAAATCAACTTCTCCCAGTTTCCTAAAAATTGAACCACTAGATGATGAGATAAAAGCAGACAGCAATGAAGCTAAATCCTCAGATGCCTTGTCAGGAATTTTAGGCTTTGGTGATTGATTTGAACATGTAGGAGTACAACCTGGAGAATAACTATAAGTTTCAGATTTTCCAGCAATAAATGCAGTAGGAGGACCTTCACTGAAAATGTTTGACTTTTTAGCATTTATCGTAGAATCATTTTCACCACGATATGCAGCTGGATTCTGTACTTGTGCAGGCATGGACTTGTTGACACTCAACTCCATATCTCTTGCTTGTATCTGCTCAATCAAGTTGATGAATGTCACTCCGGAATACTCTTTATCATGAGTAATCATCATCACATAGTTTTCCCATTTTTTAGGTAATGCCTCTAATAACTTCTCTTTCAAATCAGCTTCTTCCTTTTTGATGCCAACTAAAGCCATTTCACTTAATAAATGTGAAAATCTAGTGATAAGCTTTGAAATATTTTCATTTGGATAATGTTGAAAATTGTCGAACTCTTTCTTTAGAACCTTCTGTTTGCTTTTCTTGAATTGATCATTTCCTTCACAACGTTTTTGAATTGCATCCCAAAATTCTTTTGCAGAAGTATACACAGAAAATTGATGTAATAAATCTGAAGGTAATGCCATCGTTAAAGCACCATAAGCTTTTTGTTCTGCTTGATATGCCTTCTTTTGCTCACCAGTAAGACTTTGTTGCAAAATTGGCCTTCCATTTGTTCCTGTTGGATACTCGTATAGATTATTGTAAGATATCCAAAAATCAACATCATTAGCACCAACATATGCATTGAATCGCTTCACCCAACTATGATAATCTTCCAATCTGAGCAATTTCGGAACTTTCTGACTTGTTCCTATTTCATTATCATAGTTAATGATAGCTTGCATCGTGTTTTGAATCGCTGAAAACGCTTGAAAATCCAACATATTTTCCGAAATATGATACCTCAAAAACTTCGAACTCAAAAACGGAGGCTTTCCAAGTGGATTTAGGGGCTCAAAAATGGACGTATTGGCCGGCTGTTACAAGTCCTAGATCTCGTCGATACGAACGTTTTGGCTGGTATTAGCTCCCGTAAATCTTAACGGTTCTCAAGTTATGGCAATTTTAGTGATGACCACTTTTCTGCCAGCGGACCAAACCAAAATCAGCGGACCAGATTTGTATTTGCGGACCAAAAGTGGGACCAGATCAATCTCAGCGGACCAGATTATACCTGCTTCACACAGATGCGAAAACTTACCAGGATCACTCGAAAATCATTATTAACCTTGGAAACACCCGGAATTGTAAGAATTTGATGAAAAATGCTTCAAAACCCACTTTTTCTCTCTAAAAATCTCCAAAATCACATAATATGATCAGCAAATGGAACCAGATAGCTCTGATACCACTTGTAAACGCAAGGAGCGATGGATCGTTTGCTAATCACGTGATAATGAGATGAAGACGAGATCAAACAAGTAAATACAAATGAGAATTTGTATTGATATAAGCTTGAGAGCATACACACAGAAACACACACACAGAAATGTAGAATATGACTAGAAGTTCTCAACTCTCTACACATGCTACCTATTTATAGGTAACTTAAACTGGTCGGCGTACCACCCAGCGTATCAACTGGTACGCTACACCAACTGGTCCGGCGGACCATGTGGTACGCCCAGCAGCCTAACTAGACTCACACAAGCTCTAAACATATACAATACACGAGACACAATGTAGCATAAGAATATGCTTCTACACAAACTGCTGAGATTCAAAGACTTAAGGATTTGTTAGCCAAATCAAGTGAAGGCAAACAATTAAGTGACAAAACAGATGATGATACCGGTGATAAAGAGAATTAAATGCCAGAAAATCCACCTCAATCTGATCAGAGAAGTGTAGGTGAAAATTCACAAGACCCCATATCTTCTACTACCATTCCTGCTGTTAAAGACTCGACTGGGATTCATGACACCTCAAGCCCATTGCATGACAGCGATTTTGAAATCGATGATGACACTGTCATAAAGGAGATGATCTTAATTTCTCTGATGACGAAGATTCCTTTGTCAGCAGCCTCCTTCATGATGAACCAGTTGATGAGACTCTGGACTCGATCAAAAGGCTTGCACCTGTGCCTGAAAACCTAAAACTTCCAAGGTTTGCACAGGCAGCCAAGATCCTTGCTATTGAGGGTTCAACAAGTGCTATGTCTGAAGCTGAACATGACATATCTCTTCAACTTTCGATCATTCCCACTACTCATGCTGATATCTCTACATCCTCTGCCATGGTTCCCGTGACCGAAGGTGTCCCTCATATTTACATCGACCCAGCTATCTTGGATTTTGAGATGTCCAATTTCAGGGAATACTATGCCGAGAATCTGTACTCAAGAAGAAACTCATGCAGTATTCTCATTGAGACACTTGAGGATGGTAATGAAGCAGCTTATGAAGAACATCCTTACTTTGTAGACTTTGGAGACGAAAGCAACATGAATGAGCTAGGTCAAAGAATGAACGTGCTCATGAACGAAGCCAATCCTCTGAACTACATCGACTTGGATACGATCGATAGTGAGGATGATGAACAAGAGAAACCTCCTTGTCCTACTCCAATCCAAGTAAAGATGGAAGTAGACGATGAATATGTGAGTGTAGCTCTTTCGACCGTCATATCTACAGCAGGACCTCTTGCCTTGGACATCAACCCATATGTTCCAGGTCATATTCCAACTGATGCTGAAATCATCAATCTTGAGATAAGTGTTGATCAAGAAACTGAAAGTCAAACTGATCCTGGTGTTTCTGCCGAGCAAGATCTCCGAAATCAGATCTTTGAAGCTTCCTTCATACACTTCTCCTCTGATTCTGATAAGGATGAAGTTGGTCCCAAGGAATCGGCTGCTCCAGAACCTGTTGTCACAGAGCAAACCGGTCCTTCTGATAAGGATAAGGGAAAAAGGATGTTGACTCCTGAAGAGATTGCTGAGGAGCATATGAAAAGGGAAGTTGAGAAAGATAGGTCTCGTCGAGCACTTATTGAAGAAACACTCAGTGAACAAAACCGACTGCTTGAAGAGAAGGCCGAAGCACTTAGAAGATATGAATCAGGTCATCCTCCTGCTATTGTATATGGAAAGGGCTCTAGTACTTTACCTGAACGTTCTTCGTCAACAAGATCAGATGAACCAAGGATCCGCATAGTCACAAATTTGGAGGGCACCGATGTGGATGAGGAGGATACCTCTGAAATAGCACACATGGTTAGATCTCTGATGAAAGACAACTTCTCCTTAGAATATCTGATGAGTCTTACAGACATTGAGTTGACCAAGTTGTATACTGATGAAGAAAAATTGATCCCTTGGCAGATATCTTTGCCGACACCACCAAAACCGTTGAATTCCTTCCTATCCGAGATCATCTTTCAGATCTTATTCTTGACATAGGCAACACATATCTTCCTCCACCTGAGAACTCCTCTGATGAAGCTCCTGATTCTGAAGAATATATCAAAGCCACTACCAATAGGATGACTTTTGAGGCACTCCGCAACTATTGTAGATTCAAAAATATTGATAAGAAGGCTTACAGCAGAAAGAAACTTAAAGGTCTACGAGAGTTTGTGGAAGAGTATTGAAAGACAGAACGTCTGGCAAAGCTTGAACAGATCAGACTCAGAGAACAAGAACGGGCTGAGGCACTTAAGAGGAAAGACAATCCTCCCATCGTTAAGGAGATTGAGTTAATTTAAAAGGGATAGGCTATTCGTACCCCCCCCCCCCCCTAATTACTTGTTGCACTCCCCCCTGAGATTTTATTTTAAAAATTATCATATTCTACCCCTATAAAATTATTTTTATAAAGATAGTTTATTTTAAACAGTTTTTTTTTTAAAATAAAATAACAAAAAAGATAATCATTTTTTCAAAAACGTTTTAAGTTTTTTTCAACAGTTTTTTTAAACGTTTTTTAATGAGTTTTTTCATTTTAGGAAAAAAAACGTTTTGAACATATTTTTTATAAAAACATTTTTTTAACATTAAAAAAACAACTTTAAAAAAACGTTTTTTAAACAACTTTTAAAAAAAACGTTTTTTAAAAAATTAAAAAAATATATATTTTTTTACCAGTTTTATTTTTTAATTAAAAACGATAATCATTTTTCAAAACTGTTTAAAAACATTTTTTAATACTGTTATTTTTAAAAACGTTTTTAATAGTTTTCAAAAGTTTTCTAAACAGTTTTGTAAAAAACTTTTTAAAAAGTTTTTTAAACGTTTTAAACAAATTTCTTTTAGTTTTTTTTAAAGAACGTTGAGTTTTTTTTTAAATTATTTTTTTTAAAGAGTTTTATTTTTTTATATTTTTTTTTGTAATTTTTTGTAAAAAAAAACTGTTTAAAAAAAATTATTGGTTAAAATATACCAAATTAAAATCAAAAGGTTTGAGTGGTAATTATCTATAAGTTGGGGGAGGGGGTGCAACAATTAAAAATCAATTATAAGGGGGGTACGAATAGTAGCGCCCAATTTAAAATGACATTGGATCTGTGCATATAGAATGATGTGGTTTGCATAACATCGTAAAAAATATATTCACTATGCATCTGATTATTGACACAATAATGAAATTGTTCTTAACTATAAATTATTCATTATCCTTCTTTCTCATACATTTTGTTTATTTTTGGTCCAGGCTCTTACAGTTTTGTTGTAGTGTGTTTTAAATGGCATTTTTATTGTTAAATTAATATGTACTATGCAAATGTGAGTTTAGTTGTAAGATTGGGTTTGTTTTTGGTACGTTCTATGAGTTTGACCGACCTTTAAATCTTTGGTATATTTTTAAGGATGTAGTTTTATATTTGAGAATGTTAAAGTAATCGGGTGTGGCTGGATGTTTATAGAACCATAGGAGTTGGGTGAAGGTTATGTTTGGTATAAAGTTTTGTTGTTGGTGATTTTTCTAAATTTTTATGAAATTGTTTGATGTATATTTGTAGGTGGCTTGTCCAGAAACACAGTTAGTTGTACATAAAGTTTTATTTTATTAACTTCTCATTATTATTTTTCATTTAAGAATAAAGATGTTTGATGTAAGTTTGTTTATAATGTGATTAATGGAGCTACATAGATCCTAAGTCTATTCTCTTCATTTAACAAAAATGAGCAAGCCCCGGTAATTTTGTTTTTAATATTCATCATTATTTTTCTTGTAGTGGTGTCTCTGCCAAAGGAAGTGGTGTTGCCATTTGAGGGATCTGTTTTTTTTTTTCAAAGGCTACCTCAGCTTTGTTGCTAATTGAAAGGTAAAATTAACTTAGTTTTCTAATTTTTTTGTTTAACCATATGTTCTTTAGCGTTTCCAGTTGTTTGATCATTTGTGTTTACCAAAATGCTAATTGCTTGTATATTTTATTCAGATTGCTGTTGATGAAGATGATGAGAGGAAAAGAAGGTTGCTGAAGACCATGTAGCTACAGTGAAGGCTTCTAGAAAAAAAACGAGTGTGAGTTTATGCTTTTATTATATGTTCTCAAGTTTTACTACAAATTCCACATTAAGAACTCTTTCACTTTTTGCATGTTCATTCCCTAGCCCGGGCTTCCAAAAAGTGTTGATGTTCTGTTTTTCTGCAGTTACGCCGGAGGCTAATTTTCCAATGCATGTTTGAAGGGGCTTAATAGGGTCCAAGGTGTTGTGGAGAGCTCATTTGTGCAATCAAATGTAACCGAGTTACCTTTCTTTTCCTCTAAGGTACTTTCACTAATAAATGTCCTCCTATTCTACTATATTTCCCTTGTTCCTGGATTAATTTGTACCTTAACACCTTCACTGATGTTTCAGTTTCTTCTGATCATTTCAAAAGTTTTGAGTCTAAAGGTTGTATGTCATTTCTTGATAATTTTGAACAATATTTGATGCCCAACTCCCTTTGGTTATTATCTTCATTTTACTTCCTCTTTATAAGAAAACAGTTCAAGGATAAACATCCAAGATGAAAGGGTTATGAAATAGGGAAAACTTTGTAGAAATATAACCAACTTTCAAATTTGTTCCAATTAAATACCTCACACTTTTTTTGTTCCATTTTCATCATTCAAGTTTCATGTGATGTTCTAATCCAAGATATTTTACCTATTCAATAGGTTACTATGTTTATGTGTCATTTCATTTTTTCTATTTAATTAATGATTATGTGGAATTAAATCTAATTATTTGGATTTATAAATTTTATTAAGCATATTAATCCTTTATTCACAGCTCTACCAACAAATTTAAATTCAAAAATAAAATTGTTTTTTGAAAGGCAAAATTATACTAATCGAATACTACCAGTACCAACAAATTCAAATTTAAAAATAATTAAATTATAATCATACTAATCGAAAGAACTTACATACAGCACCCACTTTTTCTCATTGATAATTATGATAAAACAAATCTACAATTTAATCATTATTATAAGAAAATTAAAAAAAAAAAAAAACCCTTGTATTGTTGGAATAACAAAATCAAACCCTTGGTTCATCTTCTATGAAGACCCGAACAGCCGCAAAAGAACACAAGAACCCTAGCTTGGTTTCTGAAAAGGATTAATCTCTTATTATAATTTATAATTCAAATAACTAAATTTAATTTCACATAATTATTAACTAAATAAAAAAGAAAAGAAATGACACATGTAGTAACCTATTGAATATGTAAAATATCTAGGATTAGAACATCATATGAAACTTGAATGATAAAAATGGAACAAAAAAGGTATAAGGTATTTAATTGGAACAAATTTGAAACTTGGTTACATTTATATAAAGTTGTCTCTATGAAATAATACAACATGTTTCAAAAACCATTTAATACAACATAATTACCAAAGTATTCAATTAAATGACTTAGAATTTGTATGTGTGGAATAGGATAATAAATGCATCTTTTATACAGGTGTCACTTGACAAGAACAGTGTGGAAGAAGTGCTAGGCATGGGCTCACTTTCGGACCAAGGCTTGGAAACCCTGTTATCGGAGCTAAAGTCATCTATCAAGAAGGGAATCAAGTGCGTCAACTGGAATTGAAGAAAGCCCTCTGCGGTTTAAAAGAAACTGTCACTGTTTTGGACCAGACATTTTATATATTAACCCACCACCCACGTGCATCCATTTTAAACTTGAAGCCCAAATATATTTTTTGATAAACTGATGTGTTATGTACTTATGTGCCGCATATATATATATATATATATATAGGGGAAGGATCAAATAAAAACAAGATGTTATTGCGAAAACAAGAAAACAAATATTAAAACCTCTATAACTTCCTCATACGATAATATTTTTTAAAAAAATTTGCACCAAAAGTCTTAAAATTATGTCACCTTTAATTCTGGGAAAAAAGTTAAAAATATAAAATTTCGTGATTTTTTTTATTATTGCACATGTGCAATAATACGTATTAATTATATTACACATGTGCAATATTAACAAAAAAAACGTTATTTTTTTTTTAATTTTTTCCAGAATTAAAGATAACAGAATTATAAGATCTATGGTACAATTTTTTATCAAAAATATTAAGGTATGAAAAAGTTATAGAGGTTTTAATATTATTGCACATGTGCAATAATAAATTTTTATTGCACATGTGCAAAAAAAATAAAAAAAACGTTGATTTTTTTTTAATTTTCTCCAGAATTAAAGATAACAGAATTATAAGATTTATGGTGCAATTTTTTATAAAAAATTTTAACATATGAAAAAAGTTATAAAGGTTTTAATATTATTGCATATGTGCAATAATAATAATAATAAAAATTATTGCACCTGTGCAATAATAATTTTTAAAAAAAATTGATTATTTTTAAAAATTTTTCCCATAACTAAAGATAACATAATTTTAAGGATTTTGGTGCAAAATTTTTATAAAAATATTAACGTATGAAAAAGTTATAGAGGTTTTAATATTTGTTTTCGTGTTTTCGCAATAAAAGTTGTTTTCACATGATCCTTACCCTATATATATATATATATATATATATATATATATATATATATATATATATACTAGGGAGATACCCGCGCGTTGTTGCGGGTGACAGTTTATAGCGTGTTATTTGTCATCTGTTCGCACGTTCCAGCGAGCGACAACAATCAACCAACGCGGTACTTGTTTTCTTCTTTTTTATTGATTCTCTAGCGTTGCAGAGGGGAGCTCTCGGGCATCAATCTTTATGGATTGATCAATTTCGCAACGCGCACCCATACTGATCAACAGTTCATTTGGTCAAATTCTAACAAATTCATCCATAAAATATCAACTACAAATACATCAATTAAAAAAGCTAAAATGTTGATGTCACACCCTTAAAAATCCACGCGCGGAATACCACTGCAGGGAGCGTGACAAACCAGGATCGTCGTTCATTAGTTACACCAAACGACCAGTAATCAATAAAAAGGTTGTATATTTCATTAAAATATAAATACAGAGTTTTACAAATGCGGAAGCGTAATAAACTGAAAGTATTAATGTAAAAACACCGTCACCCAAGGTAACGTGGCTTGTGTAAAGTTAATAAAAGGGTTTCAAAGTCTCATGCATCTGTACTCGTGATACTCGAACATTTGCAACCTGAGAATAAATGCTAAAAAGTGTCAACACAAAGGTTGGTGAGTTCACAGGTTTATCAGTTCAAAAACAGTTCCAGTTAATGTAAATCGACTGTTCCTCGACAGTTCAAGTTTAAGTTCAAGGTTGACTGTTCAACAACAGCTCAAGTTCATGCTCAAGTTTAGTTAATATAATCCAGATAATATATCAATAGCTGGCTAGGCTATTTTCAAGAAATCAATGTACGTTTGACTAGATAAACTAGCTATCCAGTTACTGAAGCTCGACAAGTTCAGTTGTGCCTCGTTAAGACTAAGAAGTATATAACACCCGTTCGATATCCAATCGAGTCAGCGCGAATGACCCGAGTGGGGATTGTCAGGCCCAGTAGATCTACCAAATAAGTTCCCGCTGATGTCACATTGATAGTAACTCTAAAAGTGAGGACTTTATCATAAGTGTGCCAATATCATTCAGGTGATATAATTATCTAACAGTTCAAGTGTTTGCATGTTAATCTCCCCCAACAGTATTAAAATAGGTAAAAAGGGGCCGTGAAACTCACCTTAGGTTGCACAGCAAAAGTTTCCAGATAAACTGTTAAATCAAGTAGCAAGAACGAGTCTTGTGGAAGCAATCAATCACCTAACGAGCATACGAGTATAAGTGTGTGTTCAAGTAAAACGTCTAAATCTAATGTAGACAAAAAAAACGATTTATCGTGGAGCCCAAAACAAGCCTAGGATAGCACGTTTGCCGAATCCGGACGATTATGGAAAAGACGTGAGAAAATATATTATATATCAATAATATATATTTTTGTAAGTTCAAAGGTCCAAAATAAACGTATATATATATATATATATATATATATATATATATAACCCAAACGCGTAACGACGTTAATAATTAATTTATAAAGGAGATTCACATATGTAATCCATAAAATATTCCCACGAGTCTTAATACACCAAATATATATCAAACGACGATATGAATGATTATTACGAATTGTGAATAAAAACTATAATTTATATTAATCCACGTATCAAACCATTTAGTTTATGTTTTAAATCAAAACGACACCTTCTATAATTTTCCTAAACTAATTCAATAGTTTACGAGTTTTATTATCTTTTAATAAACATTTTACACCAATTTTTAGGTCACCACAATTCCAAAAACACCATTTATCAAAAATCAGAAAAAGATAGAGGTCGCCTGGACTCGAACCCTTTACCTCTGAGTTACACTACTGCGTTCAAACCATTGGGACAAGTCTCCTGATCGGTATTAACACGGACCAGAAACTTCATAACCAACAGGAGTGACAAGGATCTGGTGGGAATAACAAAATGGAAAAGAAAAGGGGGGCAGCCCAGGTTCGAACCCGCGTCCCTTCCGGATAACTGCAGTGACTAATCCACTGCGCCAGTGGGGCGGTTTTGTTACTTATCAGAATAAAATTCTTATAACATGACCCCGTTGGGTCATCTCTTTCCCCTTTAGCCCTAAGGTCGCCGGAGTTCGACTCCGGTCACCGGAAAACGTAAATAATGAAAAAGATACATAGGAAACGTGCGAAAAACATGGAAGAATAATTACCTCGAGTCGAGGATGGATTACGATGTATTTTTTTTATGCCAAAACCGCAACCGAGCACAAACCAAACTCGAACCCGATCGTGAACTGTGACACTCTACTGGTTGCTACTGCGTTCGTGATGGCTTGTGTAGACAATAGGTTGCCCTACTAGTGGTGCGGAGGTGCTGGTTGGCCGGAATTTGAGGTTTCGGTGGTGGTGGCCTGGTTTGCGTCGAACAAAATAAACGAGGGAGAGAGTTGGGAGGGTGAAAGAAGATCAAGAATGAGTTGGTTGAGAGTTAATCTTGATTAGATGAGTGCATTGAAGGATGGATTCATTGCCGACCGGTTATCGGACGCGGAAGCGTCACCGTCGGTGACGTTCTCTTCGACTTCAAACGACCCAAACCGACTTTTGTTGATTTGGCGACTTTAGCCCCTCCAATTTTATTAATATTGGAAGGTTAGTTTAGCTTTTGGCGAATCCGGTCCCTCAAAGTTTGTTTCATTAAAGAGAGTTTAGAACTTGGCACAGTTGGTCCCTCGAGGTTAAAATTAGTTAACGAACCCTAACGGGGTTAACGGGGATCCTCCCGAACGGAGACTAACTAGAATGAATTAAAAATATATTTCACGTGACGTTTTAAAAAAAATATAAACCTTAGATCGTCACATAAAATCATGAATAATACTCCATAAATATTTATTTTAAGTTCCCATGAAATCATAGATTCAAATCTATTTTTGGCATGCTTAACTCACATAAAATCATAAATATAATTCCATAAAAAAAATATTGAGTTCACATAAAATGATGAATATAAAATCATAACGATATGTACATCTATTCTCACATAAAATAATAGAAATGTTGCGTACAATTACGTGATGCATAGTCATGTAAAATCATAGGATATAATGTGCATATATATATATATATATATATATATATATATATATATATATATATATATATTACATAAAGTCATAAGTTCAATTGTCACCTAAAATGACAAACGGGTCACATGAAATCATAGGATATGATTTACATAAAATCATAAAATATATAACGTCTAGACTCAAGTGTATACTCATATGGATGATAGTTACACAAACCCTAGATGATAAAGTCTACATAAGTCAATCTAATAAATATTCACATAACATTTATAATAGTTTAAACTAAATGTACACACAACATTTATATCACTTTAAACTAAATGTTCACAGAATATTTATATCAGTTTATGTTCAGTTAATGCCAGGAAAGGACCTGAAAAGACAGATTGTCACAGTATCCCCTTGTTGAAGAATTTTCGTCCTCGAAAATGGCGTAACGTGGTAAATGTTAATGAGCTAGTCACAAGAAAAAGAAAAGAAAGATTCTCAGTCGTCACATCATCCCCTTGTTGAAAAAATTTCGTCCCGAAATTTAAATCAGTGACAATTGCTTGAAGAGTCGAATTAACAGTAATATATCGAAAGAATTCAGGGTTCCTACTCCCAAAGGAGTGATGGATGTTATGATCAAGAATGTGTTTCTAATGCTGAGAATATGCCAAATGTTTAAATGATTTCAAAAGAAATTCGAATCAAAAGTATAGAGAGTGATTTCCTATCAAACGTTCTCCAATAAGAAGAGTCGAACAACCGTATTATGGGGATCGTGTTGGGCTATACTTTATGAGGCATGAACATTAGATTGGGCTTATTTGTTTTTGGGCTTAGTATGTTTATGGTTTGGGCTTGTTGGGCTTATGGGTTTACGATTTCTACTAGGGCTTTTGTAGGACTTGTATAAATTACCCAAGTGTTTATGATTAATGACAAGTTTGCTAATTACGATTTATGTGTTCTTCTCATATTTACGATCGCAAACCCGGTTATACAAGAAGATTGATTATTCTTCATTCAAGACTTCTTGTGTTGCTTGTTCTTCATCTTAAATCTTGTCTTTTTATCATCTTCTTCTCAAATCACTCACAAATAAGGTTTCCGCACTTGTTTGTGTTTACGATATCGTGCTTGGTTGTTGTTTCTGGACCAACAATTGGTATCAGAGCTAAGAATCACCTGATTCGAGGTTCCACGATATTAGATTCGAGTGTTTAGCTGGAAAAGGTGTTGGCTTGTGATAGTTTTTGGAGTTTACGATCAGTTATGGGCTGCTTGTGAAGTTTACGGTTGGTGTTCTTGGTGTTTACGATCATTTCTGGGCTGGTATTGAAGATTACGATCGGTGTTCTTCATCAAAAGGTTGTTTACGACTTCAAGACTGCATTTTTAAGGGTTTACGATCGTGATTACGAGTTTGTACGGTGTTTACGACTTCAAGATACGATTTTTGAGCGTTTACGATTGAGATTACGATCCGGAGTTATTTACAACCTGAGTTTACGATCCAGTTGTCTGATTCAATCGTAAACGGGTGTTTACGATCGGAAACTTCTTATTTTTGTGGGATAATTAGTTTTAAGTTTTACTAAGCTATCGTCATGGATTTTGAACCGAGCATGTACCAAAAACTGGACTTTGAGATTGGATCAACTACCCGTCCTCCGAGACTAACATCTGCTGATAACTTCCTTGAATGGAAATACAGATTTCAGAACCATTTGAAAAGTGTTGATCTGAGACTTTGGAGATCTGTTGTTAATGGACCATTTATTCCTACTCACACTGAAGCAGGAAAGGTTGGAGTGGTAAAGACTGAAGCAGAATACTCGGATGATGATTGGGAAAGGTGTAACAAGGATGAAAGAGCATATGCTATCATGACAATGGCATTGACTCCGGAGATTGCTCAAGGATTTAAGAAGTACAAGACTGCAAAGAAGCTCTGGGATGCTCTGGTGGTTGCATATGAAGGAAATCCCGATATCAAAGCGAGCCGTAAACAGATGCTGAAGCAGAAGCTTAATTTGTTCAATCACATACAAGGAGAGTCCTTTGAAGCTCAAGTTCAAAGATTTGTGTCCTTAATTACTGAGATGTCAAGCTAAGATGTTGAACCCGAACAGGAGGATAAGAATCTGAAACTGTTGAAAAGTTTACCCAAAAATTGGAATACCAACATTTCAATCATTAAAGATAACAACAAGCTTGAGGAGTTGACTGTTGATGAGCTTATTAACAAACTGAAGTCGAAGCTGATTGATGATAAATAGAGAGAGCTAAATCATTTAAGTTCACTCAGTATGGCAGGAAAACTGAATCAGGCTCTCTTATCTGAAGAAGTAGGGTCAAAGCAAGCAGGAAGTTCGTCTGGAAATGATTCAAGTGCTAACAGAAAGTCAACTGCTTTGTGGCAGGATCTCAAGCAAGTTCAAGTGGAATGGTCAACACTGATGAGGCTAATGCTACCAATGATCCCAACTTTGCCCTTGGAATGGGATTTATGAACAGTTACCATGCACTTATGGCTGGAACATTGGTGCCTACTGATATGCTGTCAGGAGAACTGAACCAGATCAATCCTGAAGATGTGGAAATGCTTGATGTTTCCTGGCAAATGGCAATGGCAGCTTTCCGTGCTAAGAAGTTTATGGCTAAGACTGGAAGGAATGTATGGAAAGATCAGGACAAGATCAGGATGGGTTTTGATAAGAGCAAGCTTAGATGTTTCATTTGTGATAAGTACGAGCACTTTGCAAGAGAGTGTACCAAGACAAAAAGGGAGAAACCGGAAGAGAAGAAAGCTGGAGATGGTAAAAGGAAGGCTGAGACAAAGGCTTTGGTTGTGCAAGACTGTGGAGAGTATCAATGGGCTTCGCAGGTAAGGGAACTCAGTCTGACAGGTACTACGATTGCTCAGATGGAGAATGATGATGAGGAGGAGCATGCTTTCATGGTCACAGAGGAAAAGTCAGAAGAGAAAGAAGAGAACCTGGTTGAAGACAAGGTAGCATTTGCAGCCGAGGTTGACAACATAAAGGTATGTACTAATCCCACTTGTGCACGTTTAATTCCTGGCCTTAGACAACTTTGGAAGAATAGTGAGATAGAATTATTTGATATGCAATGTTCTAGAAGTTCGTTTAAGGGTAGATGGGAAAAGAGTGAGGAGAAAGTTAAAGCTCAGAAATTGGACATAGAGAAATACCAAGCCCTTGCCTCTCAGAAGTCTGTCCTTTATGACAATGCTAGGTTAGAGATTGCTGAGCTTAGAAAGCAGGTAGATGAACTTACACATCAGAACAATGAGTTGCAAGTAAAATTAGATGTGAATCAAATGAGAAATAAAAAGAATGCTTGAAGCTGGAAAGGCTTTGTCCAACTGCATAACCGATGTTAGGTTTGGTAAGGATAAAGGAGGAATAGGAATTAGTTTTTCTGAACAAAACAAGAATAATGTATTTAAACCTGTGCCTAGAGATATAATAGGTATGATCTATGAGGAGGATCAGGTAGATAGATCTGAATCAGAAATGCATGAAGCAGGACCTCCCCTAGATAGTGTATTGGTTGGTGTGAAACCTATGATAGAAAAGGAACTAGAAAATGAGAAACATATGATGTATGGGCTGGGTAATCAGAATAGAATTGTGGCATCCACAAGTGAACTAGGTCCATCCCAGGAATCATTAAACGATAATGCTGGTTCGTCTGACGTTTTTGTTTCATGTGCAGATGAAGTAAGGATCCAAGATGTTTCTGGGAAGGATGGTGAATGCTTAAGAGTCAAAGAGTGTCATGTGTCTAGTAGTTTAACTTCTGATTTACCTAAGGACGATGTTCTGGCATCTGTGTCAGAACTTATTATGTCGAAGTCAAAACAGTCTTGTTGTGTCTTTGTCATCAAAACATGTTTCTGATTCTAATGAAAACGTTAATGGTTTTAAAATTCGTGTGCCTAACACAAGAGTTGGCCGTGAGTCTAAGCCCAAGGATTTGTCCCTTATCCCCAAGTTGTGTCTACTTTCAACAGAACAAACAAATCAAAATCAGAACAATTTTGTTTAATTACACAACCAGAAAAAGTTCCAAAACATGTAATACACAAATGGGATGATAAGCCTGAATGGAAGTCGTCTTATCCAAGACGCTCATATCTCTGTAGTAATGTAAATGGGCCTAGACCTATGAATTGTTTTCAGTGTAGAGAACACTTTGCTGCGACTTGTGTGAATAGACCTTATCAACCATACTATCCGCAAAACCCACGGACTAGTATGTTGAAGAAAATGATGACAGGTGGAAACAAAGATCAAAAGCAACAAGCTTTGTCACAGGGGAAGCAAAGTTCAGAACCAATGAAGACTCAACAGTCTAAGGTTTTAAACACAAAAGCTCCAATGACGAAGCCTGTTGATGAAAAGTGGAATGTGGCCAAAACTCCGAAACCAACTTACACACCTAAAGGAGTTTACAAAAAGAATGATAAGATGAGACCGGAATTTGTTGAGAAACAAGTGTCTAAAACAAAAGGAATTTCTAAACCTAAAGGCAAAACAAAGGTTGAGACACAAAATTCAAAATCAAAAGAAGTCTCTCAAACAAAACAAGTTGTTCAGACAAAATTGAAACTTGAGTGGACTCCTGTCAAGAAATCTCACGGTAAAAAGGCCACATCTCCACAAAAGAAACCTGCATCAGTAAAGAACTCAACCAATGTGATGAAACCACAGAAACATCCTGTTTGGAAACCAAAAGTCAACACTCAAAGTTTGAGTGTAACTGAATCAAAAGCAGGAATGTCCCTTCAATTAGTTAACTACATTGATTCCAAAGGTGTGCCCGGATCTGTTATGGCCTGGGTACCTGACTCTAACTGATCTTTGATTTATGTAGGGACAGCCGAGAAGAGCTGTCAACAATCTCTGGTACGTTGATAGTGGTTGCTCCCGACATATGACCGGAGATTTATCGCTTTTGGAAGAGGTTAAAGATTTCAATGGAGGAGGTGTATCTTTTACTAGTGGAGTTGGTGGCAGGATCAGCAAGAAAGGTGTGGTGAAGAATGGCAGCTTGACATTCACAGATGTGCATTATGTAGAAGAATTATCACATAGTCTGCTCAGTGTTTCGCAGATTTGTGATCGAGAATTTTCTGTGTTGTTTAATAAGAAGCAATGTATCATCCTCAAGCCTGGAGTCAAGATTCCTGAGGAGTGTATCTTGATGCGTACACCAAGAAGAGCAAATTCTTATCTGCTCAACACGGGTAATCCTCCGCCATCTGACGTAGCCTGTCTTATTTCAAAGCAAAATGAAAATCTGGCTTTGTTATGGCATCGTCGTTTGGGACATGCTAACATGAAGAATCTGAACAAGCTGGCAAAGGGAGAGCATGTTCGAAATCTCCCAATCAAGGACTTCACATCAATTGAGAAGTGTGTTGCATGTGCTAAGGGGAAGCAGCACAAGTTACCACATCGATCTAAAATGACGAATTCTGTCTCATCGGTGTTACAACTACTTCATATGGATCTCTTCGGCCCAATGCAAGTACTAAGTATCAGTAAGTTCGCATATTGTCTGGTGATAGTGGATGACTTCTCTCGATTCACTTGGGTTTTCTCTTTGTCAAACAAGTATGAAACTCCAGAACTGGTGAAACAGTTTGTAATTCTCATAGAAAATCAGATGAGCAAGAAAGTGAAGGCAATAAGATCAGACAACGGAACGGAGTTTAAGAATACTGAATTGAATATGTTCTATGGAGAGAAATGTATAGAAAGGCAGTACAGTGCACCATACACACCTCAACAGAATGGTGTTGCTGAAAGAAGAAACAGAACACTCATTGAAGCTGCCAGAACTATGTTGTGTGAAGCGATATTGCCAATTTTCTTTTGGGCCGAAGCAGTCAACACCGCTTGTTATGTGCAGAATCGAGTACTTTTGAACAAGCGACATGAGAAGACGCCTTATGAGATTATCTATGGAGAAAAACCAAGGGTGGGGTACTTCAAGACCTTCGGGTGTCCTTGCACAGTCCTAATTCAGTCTGATGTGGGGAAGTTCGAAGCAAAGGCTGATGATTGCTACTTTGTCAGATATTCTGCAAATAGTGCTTATCGGGTCTACAACAAAACCACCAAAATGATAATTGAGGCATTTAATGTTGACTGGTTAGAAGACAATCCAACTGATGCAGGAACTGGACCAGACTGGATTTTTGATTATGGATCATTGTTTGAAGGTTTCAACTACTCAAGCATGTTTCCTGGTCTGGATGAAGAAGAAGACATCATTGCTCCAGTTCCTGAAGTAAGGCCATCTGTGGAAAATGTCAGAGACAGTGTATCAGCAGCAGCTCCTAAGGATGATGTTGTGGATGATCCAGAATCTTCAGGAACTCATGATGATCAGAAGGAGCCTGAAACCCAAGGTATGAATAATAATGTTAATGATACTAACCTGCTTGTTTCTGTTTCAGTACCAGATATTCAAACCACAAGAATCAACAGAGATCATCCTCTTAGCAATGTGGTCGGGCCAGTGTCAGCAGGTGTCACTACTAGAAGCCGCACGGGTGACATCAACCACTGCATGTACTCATGTTTTATCTCCCAAATAGAGCCTCCAAATGTGATGGTAGCACTTAAAGATCCGAGTTGGATGGAGGCTATGCACAATGAACTGAATCAATTCTCAAAATTGGGAGTGTGGCGTCTAGTGGAAAGACCAGAAGATAAAAAGGTTATACCCACAAGATGGTTGTACAAGAACAAGAAAGATGATACGGGTGTAATTGTGAGGAACAAGTCAAGGCTGATTGTTCAAGGACATAGACAGGTGCATGGGGTTGATTATGATGAGGTATATGCTCCGGTGGCTAGATTGGAAGCAATTCGGGTCTTCCTTGCTGTAGCAACGTATCTTAATTTCACGGTGCATCAGATGGATGTCAAGACAACTTTCCTTTATGCTGAAATGAATGAAGAAGTTTATGTGGGTCAGCCACCAGGGTTTGTGGATGAGGAACATCCAGATCATGTATATCTACTGGATAAAGCTCTGTATGGTTTGCATCAAGCTCCACGCACGTGGTATGAGACTCTATCAAAACATTTGGTGGAGAATGGTTACATCGGGGGAGTGGTTGATCAAACTTTGTTAGAAAGAAGGTGAATGATGATATCATCATGGTGCAAGTGTATTGGATGACATCATCTACGGATCTACAAATGAAGAATTATGCATCGAGTTTGAGGATATCATGTGAAAGAAGTTTGAGATGAGTGATCAAGGGGACATGAACTTTTTCCTGGCATTACAAGTAAAACAAGATGAAACTAGAATTCTCATTCATCAAGCAAAATATGTGAATGAGATTCTAGATAAGTACAAGATGCAGGACTCCAAACCCATCTCCACTCCTATGGCATCCAGACCTCTACTAACAGCAGATGCAGATGGAGAATCAGTGAGTGAATTCATGTATCGTTCAATGATCGGGTCACTCATGTATCTAACAGCAAGCAGGCTAGATATCATGCATGCATTTTGTGTGTGTGCACACTACCAGGCTAATCCTAAACTCTCTCATTTAGCTGCTGTTAAATGTATTTTTAGGTATCTGAAGGGCAGGCCTCGGCTTGGACTTTGGTACCCAAAGAATACTAATTTCCAATTATTTGCATTTACTGACAGTGATTATGGAGGTAGTGATCTTGACAGGAAATCAACCACTGGTGGATGTTAGTACTTGGGAGACAGACTCATCTCTTGGCAGAGCAAGAAGCAGCATACCGTTTCCAAGTCAACTGCAAAAGCTGAATATGTGGCAGCATCAGCTGGATGCTCACAGGTAGCTAGTATGGATTCAGAATCAGCTCACTGACTACGGTATGGAATTTCTTAATACTCCAATCTTTTGTGATAATGCTGCTGCTCTGCAAATTGTCAAGAATCATGTTCAACATTCCAAAACAAAGCATATAGATATCAAGGTACATTTCATTCGTGATTGCTATGATAGGAAGTTGATTCAGTTGGAAAAGGTAAGCTCAGATCAAAATGTTTCTGACCTTTTCACAAAACCCCTTCCTCGTCCAAATTTTGAAATGTGTGTTGAAGGCCTAAGGATGATTGCCTTCGAGGAATGATCTGATCAAAACTATTTGTATATAGTTTTGCTTTTATGTTTACTTAATTTTGGTTTAAGTTTCATTAAAAATATATTAAAAAAATATGTGTGTTTATGTTTCAAAAGCCTCATAAAAACAAGGGAAGAAATGTCATTGTTTCAGAAAATCTGAAAAATCTGTTTAAGGTTTTTATGAAGTCTTTTGTTTGTCTTGAGCTGGTAGGAAGTGATATAAATGTCCAAGACAATCGGAGACTGACACGTGTAAGGCTGAAGTGAAAGATTGCTCAAAGATGATTTGTCGGTAAGCTCAACCCAAAACTATGATCATCAATGTAAGTGCAGTAAACTTAACTTCTATATATGTTTAGTTTCCCGTCCTAGTTTACATGGTTTAAAAAACTGAGTCCCAACAAAAACGGGTTGAGAGTGGTAATTATACCTAGTATTCACTCTGTCACACGCCATGTTTCTGCTGTTATGACAACACCTCAGAAAAGAAAAAGAAAAATCAAAAAGAAAGATGAAAAAAATAAAAAAATAATAATAATAAAATAATTATTTTGTTTGGTCTTCTCTGCGTGCTTATGCGGCCGACCTGATCACCAACTGATAATTAAAGAAAGAAGTGTTTGTCATGACGGTGTTGCATGGTTCCTCAAGTTGGGGGTTTGTGAATCCTCAATAAACTCTGAGGTTTGGTAGGTTTTGCTATGAATAATTGGGTGTGGGGACAATTAAACATAACGGTAATATTGTACCATAATTAAGCACTTCAAATCAACTTGATGTGAGTTTGTGTGGTCAAAAGTTCTGGCAATTGTCTAGAGCGTCGAGTAACAGAAGCTGAAAAAGGTTCCTCAGTCAAAGATAAGTCTGGTTTGATCCATGAAAAACATCAGCTTCAAGGTAAGTATGTTTTTATCTCGTTTTTAGGTTATCTTAACTTTATGCTTCTTATATTCATTTTTGTAAGTCTTTGAATATTTAAAATTAAATTTCTTTTATGATCATGATCAGATACTCGGGGTATGAGTCTGAGGGGAAGTTTTGCAATTCTTAAATTTTCAAAAATTAACAACTTTTCAAGTGTTTTTACATTTAAAAGAGGTTTGGGGATATTTGACAGTTTTGAAAACATGAGGGGCTGTTATGAAATTTTTTTTTAAACAAAACCCCCTTCACCCTCATTTGCGATCCCATTTACGATCAACACTCTCTCTCTCTCCCACTACGTTTACGATCCACCGCCCAGAAACCCTAACCACCGCAGCCAGTCGCCGGAAAAGTGATCCCAACCATCTCCGACCACCTACAGTGTAACCCGAGCGCACCAACACCTTCGCAATTGATTTCCGAACACAAAACCCACAAAACCCCTTTCCGATCGACTGTTTTGTCGGTGTATTCATAGTTTTTGTGAGTTCGGTGACCATTCTCGATTTTCTTTGTGTTTTGTGTGAAATACTCGAAGATTAGAAGCAGGTTTTGTGTTCTTAACACTTAAAAGGTACTGCTAGATGCTTGTTTTGCATATTTGATGGGTTTTGATGTGTTTACGAGATGTTGCAGGTACAACAATGGCGGATTCCTGTGTTTCCGATCGTCGAGATGAAGGAGACGACCCTTCGGTGTTTCCGATCGGTGTTTACGATCGGTCTATACGATCAGTGTTTTCGATGTTGTTTACGATCGGGCTAATTATTTACGATTGGGCTAAATCTGGTTCACTTGACCCTGATCATAAACCCATATCCCGAGCGTGAACCCATGATCGGATCGTGAACCCGATTTTCTGATCGTAAACCCATTTAAGTTTGAGTTAAAATCGTAAACATTTGAATTAACCTAAAAATGATTTAATTTACTTATAAAATTCAATTGTTTAAGATGAAATTAAATGTGTTTAGTTAATTGTTGATTCAAAATCAAATCCTTTCCTTGAAAATATCAATTGAGATTTCTGAACTTAAAAGGAAATATTGTGATAATCAATTGAACTTCAAGATGTTGTTAACAAACACAATTGGTCTTTGATGAGATTAATCCTGATGCATTTGTCTCGTTTTCTCAGATGACAGTCGATATGATTGACGAAGAGATTCACTTTGAGAGGGATCACTGCATACCTGCTTATCTTGATGACCCTCCTGAGAGACACATGCAGTTGTTTTACTCTTTGGTGGCTGGATTAAACGTGTGCAAAGTCAATCATGCTCTCAAGACAAGCGTGCTGATCGATGAACAACTTGTCAGAGAATTATGGGGAACTGCAAGGGCAAATGCAGATAAAACAAGGATCACTGCATATATGGAGGTTCTTGATTCTTCTCCAAGTAGCAACAACTCATGGAATATGATGTTGAAGATTCTGCAATGTGGAGTGAATTTTAAGAATGTTCATAATGATCGACGGGTTGTGCTTTATTTGAAAGATTGTGATTGTGGGAAGGAATATTGTCGTGAGAAAGCAGCATATAAGGTTAAAAATCATCTGCGAAAAGTCACCCTTAAGGACATCGCTATGGAATTTTTAATAGAATATAGAAGATAACAAGGAACAGCTGATACTGTAACAGATGATGCTGGGCTTGTTGGTCATGTTCATCTTAACAAGACACTGTTGAAGGATTTAATCTTTCATGGAACAGCGAACTGGATCGTGGAACGTGAATGGTGGTCAAGCACGAAGCCGAATACCTTCAGATTTGATCTGCTGCTTCCGTAGACGCTCTAATGGTTCATGCCTAGGGGAAGATTGTTGGTCTATACTTTATGAGGCATGAACATTACATTGGGCTTATTTGTTATTGGGCTTATTTGTTTTTGGTCTTAGTATGCTTACGGTTTGGGCTTGTTAGGCTTATGGGTTTACGATTTCTACTAGGGCTTTTGTAGGACTTGTATAAATACCTAAGTGTTTATGATTAATGACAAGTTTGTTGATTACGATTTCTGTGTTCTTCTCATATTTACGATCACAAACCCGGTTATACAAGAAGATTGATTGTTCTTCATTCAAGACTTAATTCTGTTGCTTGTTCTTCATCTTAAATCTTGTCTTTTTATCATCTTGTTCTCGAATCACTCACAAATAAGGTTTCCGCACTTGTTTGTGTTTACGATATCGTGCTTGGTTGTTGTTTCTGGACCAACAAAGTAACATGATACATAAGTATCCGAAATCAAAATTTCAATATGAAGAAGGACCTTAACATGTCCGAGTAGCCTCCAGCTATTGTACCCAAGTTGGGAGTGAGATTTCCATTTTGTGTCTGCTTTCAATTAAGGTGTTCACATTTACTAATAACTCAGGTGAATTGGAGAGAGGAGAATTTGAGTATATGAGAAAATTGTGTGTGCATCAAGTCAATAAGTGTTTAATGAACCCATTGTCTAACAAAAACGTAAACGTCTGATCTTGCCTACCAATTAGTAATTAGCATAAAATTACACAAGACTGATCAAGTTAACATGAAGACCCATTGATTGATTTAGTACTTTTTGACCAATTAAGTTTCACATGGTTCATAATAACATTGAAATTCACATTTCATGTAGTAACGGTTCAAATAGCATACAAGTCTCTACGAAGGTTTCTTTTAAAGGTTTATGCGGTCAAAGCGTACTAGCATGCAATCTATCATGAAAGTTTTACCATACAACACATATAATTGTCCCAACACCTCATATACTACCATGGAACTCTAGCATGGCATATCTCTAGCATATAAGTTCATAAACTAACCAACAAAACCCATACGGTGCAAAGTTGACAAGGCAGCTTCACACAGTCTTGTCATTCCCACCGAAGTAGGAGACTTAGGACCTTGTATGGTGTATGGTTTTCATACTCAATAAAGCTAATACATTCCAAACATGTCATCTTCTTGTTCCTAACACGATTCGTACGCATAACTAATCATGCAACTCTATGCAGCTTATGTTTAAACCAACACTTCAATAATTAATCAGTTTCTATTCCCTAAACATAGGGTTAGGTTCTCAAATTCAGCATGCATAAACACAGATGTTTTGTAAACATTTCTCATGAGAAGGTCAGAAGCAAACAAACTATTTATCTTGGTTAAAATGGTTCAACAGTTGCTCACATACTAAAATATAACTGGCAACATGTTGATTTTGTGACAAAAGAACTGAGGTTCAATGAGAAATCCAATCAAGAGTTCACAACCACTTAAAAGGTAACACGTAGCAATTTGCTTTAGAAAATAATTATTGAATTCCGTTAAAAATAACATACACAATTAGGTTCAAATTTAAGTTGGAGTTTAGTACAAGATATCATCATGCATATTACCTTGCTAAAGAATCCAAAAATAAGGGCGAAAGTTCCACAAAACAAAAGTGTAAACTATGAGTTACCGAATATTGAAAGGTGCTCATCAAGCATGAGAATAGCAAATTTAATATGAAGAGCGCCAACGGCTTAGTTCGTGAATTCTAGTAAGCGATAAGGTAGCAGGCTTATGATAGCCGAAACTACACATTCCGAGAACGACATGTGAGTTTAAACTGGCACTGGCAAAGATACCAGTAGGGAGGATGAAAATAATGTAATGGATAGTATAAAATTCAGAGAGAGGTATATACGTTCTTGACAGGAATTGGCAAGGAATTTTCATAAATAGATATCGAAATGAACATGTCAACGGTTATACAATCCAATAGAGCAAACGTCTCGTTAAGAAAATCTTCATTGTTTAAGCTCACCGACATGCCCAGTCTCCTTGGTGTCTTTGCGCTTCATGCGTCGTGATTCCTTTCTTATCAGAACATCGATTCTAATGGTTTTCAAAAGTAAGATAAAGCACGAAGGTGCTGTAAAAGGGTGTCCGCGAAACAAATGCGTTAGAATGTTCAAACACGGTTTTGGCTTGGGTTGCCTATATATATGCATTTTTGCTAGGGTTAGTGCAAGTTTACCGTGGGTTAAAAGATCAAATTGGGTGTTCTATATAAAAGGGTCAGGGCTATCACCTGAGTGAATGGCAGAGGGTTTATAAAAAAAAAACAGGCAATCGACCCAAAAGTAGTATCCCTCAAACAAAACTCGATCTACTTCTGAACGCATGCTTCTAAACATTGGAGTGGTTCATTCAATCATGCGGTTTGCCATTAATAAGAAGGAAATAAAAATCTCTGGTTTTCAGATCATTGATGTTCATCTGAGTCAGTAAGCACGTAGGAGAGTTTTCTAAAAGCATGGAGTTTGATTATTTCGGGCAAATCTCTTTTGGTAGAAATACGTAAGGAATATCTGCATTCTTATAGAAGGTAGCATTAAACAGTTTTGTCGAGGCTTAGTCTTGTTAGATGGAGTTTCTCAAGATGAGGCTCTTGTGTATGACTCTAAAGCCAATCCTTGGTCCAGTACTGGTCCCACATTCAACGTGCTACCAATGTTTATGTAAGGAAAAATAGAGCTTGGAAGATTTCCGGCTGAAATGCCAATTTTACTAGTTCCGGCTGAAGTTGAAGTTGAAGCGGAATTCATACTTCAAGCGGAACAGGCAGTTCAAGCGGAAAGAAGCAGTTTTGTTTCTTAGCGAATATTCCGGGTGAACTCGTTTATCCACCAGATAAAGAGTTCAACCTGACTTTTCCTGAGAAGTCTTTTCAGAAGTCCAATCCTGCAAAAGCTTCTCGTATGCTTCTAAATCTGATTCAAGCCGCTCTCCTAAAGTAGATTGTTGCTGCCAACACGCAAGTCATTCCAATTGTCGATGTTTATTCTTTTGGTAGTTTATATTTGACTTTTATGTTTACGGTCTAGATTAGATCGCATGAGATCAATGGCTGTCATTGATCTCATCAGCACTATATATAGCATGTAATCTCTTAGTTCACACAGACGTTCATCACTTGTAATAGTGTAGCTTTGAGTTAATGCAAATAGTGCCGAATATTCGATATATCGTTGTTGTTACTATTCTGCAAATCAAGCATTTACATTATACAAGAGCTTAATATCGCTTAAGTAAAGTGAAATATAACTTTAATTCCGCAGGGTTATATTTGCAAGTAAAGGGCTTAGTTTTAGTTTATTCATAACTAATAACGATCCTACAAGTGGTATCAGAGCTTTGGCTCTTACTTTGAAGACTTTCTGTGCTTCAAAGTCGATACTTTACTTGCTTACTTTACAAGCTTCGTTGTTTTATCTTTCTAAAAGTTTCTCAAAATGAGTGATTTCAGTTTAAGTTGCCCAAATGGCTCCTCCAACAAACCACCAATGTTCACTCCTGATGACTTTGGTACCTGGAAACTCAGGATGGAAGGTTTTGTTAGGATTTTGGACCGTCGTATTTGGAAATCTTTCACTGAAGGACCCTACTCACCAATGGTTTCATCTGCTGATGATGCAGAAGTCAAAATACCTAAGCCTTTAGATAAATATGTTGAAGCTGACTACACTGCTCTTGAATTTGACCATAAGGCATACTGGACTCTACAGGCCGCACTTCCTAATTCCATTTTAAGTGGGTTTAAAGGATATAAAACTGCATTTGACCTGTGGAATGCCTTAAGTGAAATGTATGAAGGAACCAGTGAAGTAAAAGAAAACAAGAAAGATGTTTTAAAACAAAAATATGAAAACTTTACTTTTAAATCTGGTGAAACAATGACAAACCAGTACTTAAGATTTGTCTCACTGCTTGATGAACTCCAAAAGGTGGATGTTAAACTAGATCAAGTAGATGTGAACAGAAAATTCCTACGTTCCCTGCCTTCTGTGTGGACAGTTTACACAGTAAGCATCAGGGAATGCAAGAATTTGAAAAAGATGAGACTCAGTGAACTTCATGGCATACTCAGTGCTTATGAAATGGAACTGGATCTTAAACAAAGCTCATCTTCTGAATCAACTCAACTGTTCTCATCTGCACTAGTAACCACCGATTTTAACAGTCAAAGATCATCTAACTCATCATCATACTCCTCACCTATAGTCAGTTTCCCTGAGACACCAAGGTGTCAAGAGAACTTTTCAAACTCTTTTGAAAGTTCTCACAATGCTCATGTAGCAGCTGACTCTTATCAAGGCTTCATACCTGAAGATCTTGAATGCATAGGTGCTGATGACTTAGAAGAAATGGATATAATGACCCAACTTGCAATGGTTTCTGTAAGAGCTCAAAGGTTTTACAAAAGGACAGGTAGAACCTACAAGGGAGCAAAAGGTGCTCACATAGGCCTTGACAAAAGCAAAGTCAAATGCTACAACTGTCACCAACTTGGTCACTTTGCAAGAGAATGCTCTCAACCAAGAAGAGAAGGACAGAACCAGAACCATACTCAAGAAAGAAATCATGGAGGAAGCAACTCAAACAACAACAATTCTGGAAACAACTCAGGTTCACACCCCACCCCACCAAAGCCAACCGGAAGTCAAAACCATCAGAACGTGGTAGCTGCTGTAGCAAATCAAACATCATGTGTTGAATGGGAAGATTTCGCTGCTGAGTTTGAACCCATCAACTATGCTCTAATGGCCAAACAGGACTCCATCACAGATCAGGTAAATTCTATCCCTGAAAAGGTCTTAGAGAATCTATGTAGTCCTGCCTGCATAGAACAAGTGGCAAAATATCGAAATCACAACACTGATTTGATTGATGAAGTTTCAAACTTAAATGAGTTAAAGGAATGTTTTAAGAAAACTGAATCATCATACATTTCAAAAATTGAAAACTTGACCAAAGAGTATGAACAGTTAAAACAAACCAACTCAGTGCTTGAAACACAGCTTGATGACTTGCTGACAAAACTTGAAAAATCAAGAAATGAAACCAAAGATGCTAAGGCTGAGGTTGATGTTCTTGAGATCAAGCTGAAAGATGCTTTGTTTACTTGTGATAAATTTCAAACAGCAAACAAAAAGGCTGAAAAACTGTGGATGGGAGGGATGTATGGTAAAGCAGGTGTTGGCTATAACTCTGTTGAGCCACCAATTGAATACTCACCTGTAATCAAACCAATTGAAGCTTTAAAATCAGAATGCAAAGTTAGTCTCACAGTTGATGACATTTCATCACAATCCAATTCTGAAAACACTGTTGAGTCTAATAAAATTGATGTCACTGCTGCCAGCACATCTGCCTCAGTTGACAAATTAAACATTTTGAAACCATCAATTGCTGTTCCTCCACCAACTGTTTATGAACCTAAGGATTCAAAAGTTGGAGGAAAGCAACCTGAGCAACCAAAGGGAAGTCAAACTCAAAGGTTTGGTCAAGTAAACTTTAATCAAGTAACCAAAATTGAGTCTCCCAAGAAATTTGAAACCAAAATTGTTGAGTGCATGTGCTGTGGTGAACAAGGTCACCTAGCTGCTGTCTGTCAGTTTAACCCAATGAGTAAAATCAGACCATTTCAAAAGCCAAAACCTGTTTTGAAACCAAAAGCCGATTTTCAAAAGAAGCTCACAGGAAGAATCTCACCTGTAAAAAACCACACTTTGAAGCATTTTGGATCTGAATCCAACAGAGTTTTGGTTGGTAATGATAGAAATGGTAGTTTCACCGTTTTAAAACAAAATCGTTTTCCGGCTGAAGTTCAAGCGGAACATTCTTCCGCTCGAACTCATGTTCAACCGGAAAAGAAATTTCAACCCAGATCAGCTACTGCTCCAAAGCAGAGACCTCAAGTTCACTTTGCTGATGGGTTTGAGCATTTTGAAGCTCAAGGAAGAAGAAACCCCTCCAGAGGAAAAGTCACCTCTAGAGAAAATTTTTCAAGAAACAGCAAACCCAATCAATTTGAAACTGTATTTGCTAATGGTTCAAGTGGAAATCATTATGTTCCACTTCAGGGAGGGAGTTTAAATCAAAGCCAACATTTTCCCCAAAGATTTTCAAAATCACCTGAAAGAACTAAGTTAGTTAATCAAGAAAGTGAAAAACTTAAGAAACTAACTAACAAGCAAAGAAAGTTTACAAGCCCCTAGAACCTGGTATGAAACTCTTTCTAACTACCTTCTAGTGAATGGCTACAAGAGAGGAGCAATTGACAAAACTCTTTTTGTTAAAACTGTTGGTAATGACATGTTAATGGTACAAATTTATGTTGATGATATTATTTTTGGTTCATCTAACACTTTGTTGTGCAAGGAGTTTGAAACTTTGATGCAGTCAAAATTTGAAATGAGCTCCATGGGAGAACTAACCTTCTTCCTAGGGCTTCAAGTAAAGCAAACTGCAGACGGAATCTTTCTGAATCAATCAAAGTACATCCAAGACATGCTGAAGAGATTCGACATGTTATCATGCTCAAGTGCCAAGACTCCAATCTCCACTTCCCACAAGTTAACTAATGACTTAAGTGGAAAGCCAGTGGATGTGCATATGTATAGAGCAATGATAGGCTCTCTAATGTATCTCACAGCTAGTAGACCTGACATCATGTTCAGTGTTTGCTTATGTGCTAGATATCAATCTTCTCCAAAAGAGTCACACATGCTCGCTGTTAAGAGAATTTTCAAGTACCTAAAAGGGCAACCCAAACTGGGTTTGTGGTATCCCAAGAACTCTGACTTCTCTTTCAAAGCATACACAGACAGTGATTATGGAGGATGTCAATTTTTAGGAGAAAGGCTTGTCTCTTGGCAATGCAAGAAGCAAACATGTGTTTCTGCTTCAACTGCAGAGGCTGAGTACATTGCTGCCTCAAGTTGTTGCAGCCAAGTCCTTTGGATCCAAAATCAGATGCTTGATTATGGAATCACATTCATGGAGACTCCTATTCTTGCAGACAACAAAAGTGCCATTTCCATCATTAACAATCCAGTGAAGCACTCCAAGACCAAACACATCGACATAAGGTATCACTTTATTAGAGATTGTGCTGAAAAGAATTTAATCAAATTATTTAAAGTTCACACTGATCATCAATTGGCAGATTTGTTTACAAAAGCTTTCGATGAGGCAAGATTTTTCTACCTCATTACAGCCATTGGGATGATGAACTTTGAATAAAATTCTTTTTTTTAACTTTAATAAATGAAAGAGATGTACTCAAAGAGTCCGTCTCTTGATACAAAAAGAAAAAGAAAAAGAAAATCTCTTGTGTTAATATTCATTGTCAAAAAAAAAAATTGCTGTTAAGAATATGAAATTGACACAAATTTTCAAAATTTATGTGTTTTGGATTTTCCGGTTCAAGTTCAGGTTCAACCTGAAAGAATAACTTTTGAAATTCACCGGGTGAACTTCAACCGGAAAAATGCTTTAAATTTGACGTGAAAACTTATTTTTGAAAACAATTCTTCCAAGCGGAAAACATGTCCGCTTGAAGTTCAAACGGAAGAATCTTAGTTTTTAAAATAAAGGAGAAAATGAGTTCCGCTTGAACTTCCGGGTCAACAAAGTCAATGAGTCATTTACTGACCCGGAATGCACAATTTACTAAGCGGATATTCATTTATTTTATCCATTGAATTTTTGACTGTTCAATTCCGAGGTTTCAGTAAATTAATTTTTGGATAAGGGCATGCTTTAACCAGTTGTACTGTATAACCCCTAAAGCACCTGTCCCATCTGTCAATGAACCGTCGATTTACAACCTCTCTCCTTCATGTCATCTCCGAAAAGGTAAAAAGCCCTAAATTACCGTCATTCTCCCATTTCTCGCAACACATCTCAGAAATTACTCCGAAAACCCTCCCAAACCATCTCCGATTAACTCCCACAAAACCGTCGACATTCTCAAATTCCGTCAACAATGGCTCCGAAAGGAAAGGCCAGTGGCAAAAAGCCAGTTGGTGACTCAAAATTTCCGGTAGAACACAACTTGATGGCATACCTGGAACCACCATCCAAGACTGAAATCTACAATGAAATGATCGAGTTCATCAAAAGCTCTCACCTCCATCATGCGCTTACTGTAGAAGCCGAAATCTTTGAAGAGGTGATGGAAGACTTTTGGGTTCACGCTAGGGTTACCGACGAGGCTAGCGGAAGCGGTAAAATTGTGTCAACTGTCCAAGGGAAGGAAGTTGAAATTGATGAAGCAAAGATTCGAAGACTGTTGAAACTGAGGGATGAAGGTGGGTACGGAGAAATAGATCAGAAGAGATATCTCCGCCTATTCAGAAACATTGGTTATGGTGGCTCCCTGCACAGCAAAACTATCAAGAAGGGGCAGTTACCATACAAGTGGAGATTTCTTGCACACACACTTCTGGTGTGTTTATCTCCAAAGAAGGGAGGTTTTGATGAGCTCTCCGGTGAGCAAGCCTCTGCCTTCTACGCTGTAGTCAAGGGTGAGAACTTCAACTTTTCCAAACAAATTTTTCAAGCCCTAAAATCCAATGTTCATTCTGAATATGTATACTTGTATCCCAGATTTTTGACATATATTCTCAAAGAAGAGTACCCCCATATCGTATGGCTTGGTACAATTTTGCACCAAAAACTTCTGAATGAGAAAACATTTTCAAATCTTGCTTTAAATAAATCTCCATTTCTTGGAAGGGATACTGACCACCCCTTACCAATTCCAAGGCAATTTCCTGATGAACCTGCTACTGTAGAGGTTCAACCGGAAATTGTAGGAGTGACTGAGCTCCCTGCTCAAGATGACAGAGCTGTAGACCTAACAGTTTCTGATCCCACATCTGTCCCAGCTTCCTCTTCACTAATAGTTTTTCAATCCAAAAAGAGGAAAGCTACCACAATCACTTCCACTGCCACCTCCTCATCAAACTCACCTCCTGTCATTTTCAAAAGACAGAGAAAAGTGGTCACTAGGTCTCCTCCACCTAGCACCACCAACCAACCTGAAGCTTCAAACCCCGTTCAAGGCAAAAAGCCTAAACGGAAACTGGTAAATTTGGGATTATCTCTTAGGGATGAACCTTCTGTTGAGGGGGAGTCATTAGAAGCAGATGTAGCTTCCCCATCTGAACATTTTTCACCCCTGCAACCCCTGTCACCGAGGAGTGACAGTGCTCTCAATCCCGGCTTAAATGAAGGTGTTATTAACTCACCTACCATACTACATGAGAACATCCTGATAAGCCAGGACACTGTAGCACTGCAACCCCACTCCTCACCGGAGGTGAATCTCAGTGGTTCTGAAGAGATTCATGCAGAAAGGGCTGCTGCTGCCCAAGTATCCCAACTGGAGCTTGGTGTCAGCAGTAACATAAATAAGACCCAATCTGCGGCAATCTTCTCTGAATCAGCACCCGGAAGTCCTTCATTGGAACCAAGGGTTGTTGAAACAGCAGAAGAGAATCCCAGGTGCCAAGAAGCCATGTGTACCAATGCTGATCAATCTAGGATTGATAGCTTGGTTATTTCCAAGGATACTGGCAAAAAGCCAGTTGAGGATAGTCTTACACTACCTGAATTGACGAAACTGTACCTTTCTCTGCAAGCACAGGTTGAAGCTCTAAACTCAACTGTTGCCAAACTGGTTCAAGCTGATCCTACTCCAACTGAAGCAGGTCCTTCAAACCCTACCAGGGATGCTGAAGAAGTTCTTGTAACTGATGAAGCTGATACTGTCAAATTGGGGGAGAAGTTACTGTCAAAACCTGCTATTACTGAAATTGAAGAAGTAGAAAGGATACCGGCTGAAGTAAGAGCCACAGCTTGCCAAAAGATTGGCATTAACCCTTTTTCTGTTGAAGAGAGCTGGGTAAACATGAAGTGCAGTCAACTGATTGCCATTTCTCCTTTTGAGGACCCCAACCTCACCGAGCTTGTTCAGTCATCAATGCTGATTGTTGGTGCTCTCCCTGAGCATATCAACATGATCACAACACTTCTAACAGATGTTATCTTTTCGGCTGAAAGAGCCAGTGATCATGTTGTAGGCAACATTGCCTCCACCAGCAAGGCAGCAGTTGATATGGAAGAAAGTACTGCAACTGCAGCAGTTGATACTTTTACTGAAGGAGAAGGAGAAAGTTTGATTGGTGAAGATGAAGGAACCGAGGTACTGGAAATTACTGACAAAGAACCTGGAGTCACCCAACCTCAGGTGGTGACTGATGGTCAATTTTTAGTTCAAGCGGAACTTCAACCGGTAGTTCCAGGAGAAGGAGATCTGAATGTTCAACCGGAACATCAAATACCAACCCAGGTGGATGTTCAAGGTCCTAGCTCCTCAATTTTTGGGACTGTTGAAACACCTGTGGTTCAACCGGAAGAGCAAAGAAATGAAGAAGCTGAGGATGTGGCTAGATCACTGATAGCATTAAGGAGTTCAGAAACAGTTCAAACTGAGGAACCTGCTCAAGCTGATATAGCTAAAACCATTCAACAGGTAGCTCAAACTCCTGAAGCTGAGGCTTTAGTGAAAATGGTTGAAGATGCCAGAAGGGTTGCTGAGGATGAGAGAATAGCCAGAGAGCTCCAAGAAGAATTCGATCTATACATGCAAAACAATGTGTTTGAAAACCTTCTTGAAGAAGCAAAGACCAGGTCTTTCAACTGGAGGTTAAAGGATTATGATTTGGATACAATGTCTGAAGCTAATAGGCAGAGGTTAATTGCTATTGCCTCTCACTTGCCTACCAAGCTGGTAAAGAATGATGAAAATTACCATTTGTTGAAAAAGATTCAGAGGGCTCTTGTGATTAGAAATTTGAAGAAAGAGGAAGAGTTAGCTCAGATGCAGGTTAAAGGACTTTGTAGCTTGATCGACAAAATTTTTTATGAGCTAAAAGGAGAAACTGCTGCTGTCAATCCTAACCTGGTGATGCCTTCACCATCAGAGCTAGTCTCAGGTACTATAACTGCTAATGTTAAACCTGCAATTGATGATATTGCAGATATACCACCTCCGCCTTCATTTATTTATGATCCAAACCCAATGACTACAACAACTTCATCCATTCTACAGTCACTTCCCATCATACCTTACAAACCTCCACATATCCCCAAGAAGCTTGCTGCTAAACTTGCCAATCCTAAGTTTAGATCAGACAACTTCACACCCATCACTCCCTTCAAAAAGAAGCCTCCACCAACCATGGACTTCTCTGACATCTTTCCACCTACTCCACCCTCAAGCCCAACTCCTGAAACCAATGAACCACCTCCAAAAACCACCCTACCTCCACTCACCATAAGAGAACCTTCCTCCACCACCTTCACCAAACCTACTGAAACTCAGCTTGGTCCCTCTTCATCATCTGCCAAAGGCAAAAGACCTATTGTGCAAGAATCTGCCAATGATTCTGATGAAGAGAGGAAGATGAGAAAGAGGAAGATGATGCATGACAAAAACAAAAGAGATCAAAACAAAAGAAGGAAAGGACCACCCAGAAAGAATAAGATCGTTGGGTGGACGGTAAATGAAGATAATTTTGACTTTTCCTTCAAATTGGAAAATGGTACAACTCAAGTGATAAATGCTCACAAGGCCACTAAATTTCTCAGTGCAATGCAAATGACTGACATCATCCTAAAACTCAGAGAAGTTATGAATCCTTCAAGGGCAGAGCACATGTTAAGGCTTATCGTTGAACCAACTGTGCTGGAATGTGGAATGCTCTATCGAAGAAATTTAGATGATGATTCAGAAGGAGAAGAAGAAGAAGAGCCTACCAGTGAGATCAAATTTATCATCTGGGAAGAAGAAGAGAAGCTATTCTATGTTCATAGAGCTGATGGCACCTTTACAATCCATGAGTCTATTTCTGTTCAAGAAGAATGGAACGAAACGGACTGGGATTCAATCAAACACGTAAAGGTGACCAAAACAAACATCAGAGAGCTTTCTTAAAATCTTGATGCCAGCATCGGATCTTCTAACAAGTAGGTTGTGGAGAAGAAAACTTTTGGGTACAAGTCAGTTTTGAAGATAATCATTGAAGACAATGAATAATTTGACAGCATCAGCTTAGGGGGAGATTGTAAGGAAAAATAGAGCTTGGAAGATTTCCGGCTGAAATGCCAATTTTACTAGTTCCGGCTGAAGTTGAAGTTGAAGCGGAATTCATACTTCAAGCGGAACAGGCAGTTCAAGCGGAAAGAAGCAGTTTTGTTTCTTAGCGAATATTCCGGGTGAACTCGTTTATCCACCAGATAAAGAGTTCAACCTGACTTTTCCTGAGAAGTCTTTTCAGCAGTCCAATCCTGCAAAAGCTTCTCGTATGCTTCTAAATCTGATTCAAACCGCTCTCCTAAAGTAGATTGTTGCTGCCAACACGCAAGTCATTCCAATTGTCGATGTTTATTCTTTTGGTAGTTTATATTTGACTTTTATGTTTACGGTCTAGATTAGATCGCATGAGATCAATGGCTGTCATTGATCTCATCAGCACTATATATAGCATGTAATCTCTTAGTTCACACAGACGTTCATCACTTGTAATAGTGTAGCTTTGAGTTAATGCAAATAGTGCCGAATATTCGATATATCGTTGTTGTTACTATTCTGCAAATCAAGTATTTACATTATACAAGAGCTTAATATCGCTTAAGTAAAGTGAAATATAACTTTAATTCCGCAGGGTTATATTTGCAAGTAAAGGGCTTAGTTTTAGTTTATTCATAACTAATAACGATCCTACAGTTTATATATAGGGTGTATCGCAGCTAACCCACCACTCTACCAGCACCTTGAAGGCACACCAGCTACTTACCATTACTATCTATTAGTCAAATCACACTGGTTATTTTTATTGGAGGTAGAGGACGTTAAGTCTTTCCCATACGCTTGAAGGTAAAGGGGGTGAGAGTGTAAAAACCTCAATACGTTATGCAAACAAAAGGTGTAAGAGTTTTCATTCACAATGCCAGAAAAATGCGTAAGGTTTGATATTCTAGTGAAGGTCGTCGAGAGGTTGGCGCGTGACGAACGAATACCATAAAGCTTCAGATTTCAAGAAGATCAAAATTTAAACAGGCCACAAGGTTTAAGTTCAAGCTGGGTTCATCAATGAAAGTTTCCAGAAAGGATGTTGAGGATCCGTATACCAGTATTTTGTCGGTAGTTGCTATGATAGGAGCGTTAATAATGTACAAAATGTATTGATAACTTGGTGTACTCAATCGTAAGAAGGGAAAATACAAGGTCGATGATACGATTAACTATAGATAACTAGAAGTTCACGCTCGACAAGTGTAAATAGGTCTTCCATAAAAAAGCTTTGTATTATTACTTCGTTTGAGGCACAAGGTAGTCCATCATCAATGGCGTTAACTGGTAGAAAAGCTAACCAAAAGTGTAACACCTTCCGGTTCAAAGCTTAGAAGCTTATCCAGTACATAAAGTATTACCAAGCACGAGAATCAAAAATTGTCGGTTGCTAAATCATAAAAGGTTGAATTATGCAAGCAAAAATCGATAGTTCAGGCTCAGGAGATCAATCGGAACAGTCCTTACGTTAAAGCTGGGAGTCATTAGCTTGAAACCATAAAGACTTTTCACTAACATACCCTATTAGGGAGAATGTGTCTTGCGGTGAGGTAGGCAGTTCGTACAATCTTAACGATGATGCTAGCGATAAGTTTTGGTTCGCACAAAAAAAATCAGGGAGTATGAATCTTCAGAGGGGACTTCACAAGAGTTCAGCCAAGAAATACGTTTCCAGTGCCCACGATATATGATTTATATGATTTGTTTATCCAACGCTGTCTGGGTATTCGTCCAGTGAATATATATCCGAGTAGTCTCACGACCATAAAGTTCCAGGGATATGGTCAGTAAAGTCGTGAGGGTATAATTCTGATTCAATATGAATTCAAACCAGTCAAATATTTCATCAAGAGTTTTCGTAATCAAGAAAAACTTGTCTTCAAAGTACACGAGTGAAACGATGTCCCTTCAGGACTAGCATTCATAATATGTTTCAAAAGAGTTCTCGTATGGATTAGGATCCATATATAGGAGAGATAAGATCATGCGCGATAACGTTTAAAAAGATAGATGACTTCGATCATTCGGTTGAGTTCAACTTGTTCAACATTCAATTCCACGAGGAGAAAAGAGAGAAAAAAAAATTACAGGAATTTGTCCCAATATGACCATTGGCTTGCCTAGTAGGATTCTCCAGGATTTCCATACACTGCAAATTACATTTACGTGTGCACCCGTACCTGTAATTTATCCTATATGGTCACCCTAGTTCCTCTTACTTCGGCTACCAGGTATGGCGGAGTACAGATGACATATCCTCGGAGTGTGTATGAAGAATGTGGTTACTGAACCAAGGTTATCTTGACCAGAATTTGTTAAAAGACAAGTTTCAAGAATGGAATGCTCACTCAGATTGGAATGACCCACCCGAAGCGAGTCAGCCAGAAATTTAGCTCTATAGGATCTGAGTAGGGTTTATCACAATGACCCTAGCTTAGCTCGAAGTTAGAGAATAATTGTCACACATACTGGCGTGATTGTAATCCGATACACAAAGAGGGTATTTTAGTCGACCCGCATCAGGTTTCATTGGGGTTATAAGAATTGTACTCCAGTTGTCGAGAAAGGAAAGATCTTAAGAGATCACAACAAATGTGAAGACGATCAGGATCATGAAAGTTAATATAAGTGCCTCATAGGCAGCTACTTGAATTCATACCGTGATAACTCTAGTGAAGCTAAATAATCGCGCTACTAGCACATCGAGATAACATTTCCTGAACGGGTGAGTTTAGAGATATACGTGAGGCAGGTATAACAAGAACCTCCTAAGCTAAAATAGAGGGTTAAGGGCAAGAAGAGGTATTACACCCCCTTCCCTATGCAGCGTACATCCATAGTATGGGCACTACGCCCAGTTGTTCAATCTGGAATAATCCCGAGTAGCAATCAGCTCGTCAAAAGTATAAACGTGATCCTTCGATCTGATTCGACGTCTCGTCGTACATGAATGTTAACCAAGAGGTACACAACTTAGAGAGGTTAAGAAAAATGACTCAAGACTAACCGGCTCCTCGCCGTGAGTATAAGGGGATTGGATGATGTAAACGACGAATCGTAAACCAGGTGCGTGTAGGAGTGAGTATCACGATGCATGAGAGAAATGTTTAAGTGCAACTAATGCAAAACAGTTACAGTCTAAGACGAATCTTAGTTCGCTGTAACCAATGGCTTTGATACCAATTTGTCACACCCCTAAAAATCCACGCACGGAATACTGCCGCAGGGAGCGTGATAAACCAGGATCGCCGTTCATTAGTTACACCAAACGACCAGTAATTAATAAAAAGGTTGTATATTTCATTAAAATATAAATACAGAGTTTTACAAATGCGGAAGCGTAAAAACCGAAAGTATTAATGTAGAAACTATGTCACCCAAGGTGACGTGGCTTGTGCAAAGTAAATAAAAGGGTTTCAAAGTCTCATGCATCCATACTCGTGAATCTCAAACATCTGCAACCTGAGAATAACATGCTAAAAAGTGTCAACACAAAGGTTGGTGAGTTCACAGGTTTATCAGTTAAAAAACAGTTCCAGTTAATGTAAATCGACTGTTCCTCGACAGTTTAAGTTTAAGTTCAAGGTTGACTGTTTAACAACAGCTCAAGTACATGCTCAAGTTTAGTTAATATAATCTAGATAATATATCAATAGCTAGCTAGGCTATTTTCAAGAAATCAGTGCACGTTTGACTAGATAAACTAGCTATCCAGTTACTGAAGCTCGACAAGTTCCATTGTGCCTCGTTAAGACTAAGAAGTATATAACACCCGTTCGATATCCAATCGAGTCAGCGCGAATGACCAGAGTGGGGCTTGTCAGGCCAAGTAGATCTACCAAATAAGTTCCCGCTGATGTCACATTGATAGTAACTCTAAAAGTGAGGACTTTATCATAAGTGTGCCACTATCATTCAGGTGATATAATTATCTAACAGTTCAAGTGTTTACATGTTAATCTCCCCCAACAGGATTAAAATAGGTAAAAAAGGGGCCGTGAAACTCACCTTAGGTTGCACAACAAAAGATTCCAGATAAACTGTTAAATCAAGTAGCAAGAACGAGTCTTGTGGAAGCAATCAATCACCTAACGAGCATACGAGTATAGGTGTGTGTTCAAGTAAAACGTCTAAGTCTAATGTAGACGACAAAAACGATTTATCGTGGAGCCCAAAACAAGCTGAGGATAGCACGTTTTCCAAATCCGGACGATTATCGAAAAGACGTGAGAAAATATATTATATATCAATAATATATATTTTTCTAAGTTCAAAGGTCCAAAATAAACGTATATATATATATATATATATATATATATATATATATAACCCAAACGCACAACGACGTTAATAATTAATTGATAAAGGAGATTCACATATGTAATCCATAAAATATTACCACGACCCTTAATAGACCAAATATATATCAAACGACGATATGAATGATTATTACGAATTGTGAATAAAAATTATAATTTATATTAATCCACGTATCAAACCATTTAGTCTATGTTTTAAATCAAAACGACAACTTCTATAATTTTCCTAAAGTAATTCAATAGTTTACGAGTTTTATTATCTTTTAATAAACATTTTACACCAATTTTTAGGTCACCACAAGTCCAAAAACACCATTTATCAAAAATCAGAAAAAGATAGAGGTCGCCTGGGCTCGAACCCTCTACCTCTGAATTACACTATTGCGTTCAAACCATTGGGACAAGTCTCCTGATCGGTATTAACACGGAATAGAAACTTCATAACCAACAGGAGTGACAAGGATCTGGTGGGAATAACAAAATAGAAAAGAAAAGGGGGCGGCCCAGGTTCGAACCCGCGTCCCTTTCGGATAACTACAGTGACTAAGCCACTGCGCCAATGGGGCGGTTTTGTTACTTATCTGAATAAAATTCTTATAACACGACCCCCTCGGGTCATCTCTTTCCCCTTTAGCCCTAAGGTCGCCGGAGTTCGACTCCGGTCACCGGAAAACGTAAATAATGAAAAGGATACACAGGAAACGTGCGAAAAACATGGAAGAATAATTACCTCGAGTCGGGGATTGATTACGATGTATTTTTTTTATGTCGAAACCGCAACCGAGCACGAACCAAACTCGAACCCGATCGTGAACTGTGACGCTCTACCGGTTGGTACTGCGTTCGTGATGGCTTGTGTAGACAATAGGGTGCCCTACTGGTGGTGCGGAGATGCGGGTTGGCCGGAATTTGGGGTTTCGGTGGTGGTGGCCTCGTTTGCGTCGGACAAAAGAAACGAGGGAGAGAGTTGGGAGGGTGAAAGAAGATAAAGAATGAGTTGGTTGAGAGTTAATCTTGATTAGATGAGTGCATTGAAGGATGGATTCATTGCCGACCGGTTATCGGACGCGGAAGCGTCACCATCGGTGACGTTCTCTTCGACTTCAAACGACCCAAACCGACTTTTGTTGATTTGGCAACTTTAGCCCCTCCAATTTTTTTAATATAGGGAGGTTAGTTTAGCTTTTGGCGAATCCGGTACCTCAAAGTTTGTTTCATTAAAGAGAGTTTAGAACTTGGCACAGTTGGTCCCTCGAGGTTAAAAGTAGTTAACGAACCCTAACGGGGTTAACGGGAATCCACCCGAACGGAGACTAACTATAATTAATCAAAATATATTTCACGTGACGTTTTAAAAAAAATGTAAACCTTAGATCGTCACATAAAATCATGAATAATATTCCATAAATATTTATTTTAAGTTCCCATAAAATCATAGATTCAAATCTATTTTTTGCATGCTTAGCTCACTTAAAATCATAAATATAATTCCATAAAATATATATTGAGTTCACATAAAATGATGAATATAAAATCATAACGATATGTATATCTATTCTCACATAAAATAATAGAAATGTTGCGTACAATTACGTGATGCATAGTCATGTAAAATCATTGGATATAATGTGCATATATATATATATATATATATATATATATATATATATATATATATATTACATAAAGTCATAAGTTCAATTGTCACCTAAAATGACAAACGGGTCACATGAAATCATAGGATATGATTTATATAAAAAAATCACCTACATTGGAGAAGTTAGGAGGCATGAGAACTTGACAACACAACATTAACCAATGATTAATGTAATCACTTTTGATTATAAGAGGAGACCACCTCACTTTGGTCCCCTTGCACCCAACACACCTAACGAAACAAACACTCAAACTCTCTTCCCCCTCCCTCCTTGGTTCGGCCGGCCACCACCTCAGCCCGCCGACCACCGCCGTAGCTCCGCCGTCGGAACCACCACAGCCGCCGGAGGCCACCACCAAGCCACCACCACGCCACCGCCACCTTCTCCCGATTTCCCTCTCTTCTCTTGTGAGTATTCTAACTCACATTTTTACCCACTTTCACCCATCTTGAAACCTCCAAGTCTTGACAACCACACTAAATCAACCTAGTTTCTTTTAAATGCTTGTAGATTGTTTGATCAACTAACAAAACTGTTGGATTAGGTGTCTAAGCCTATAACTATAATTGATAGCAGCACAGTCCTTTTGGGTTGCCCTCGAGACTCAGCAAATGGAGAATTAATTAAAAGGGAAAAGGTAATAGTGTTGTTAATTATTATAGTCTAATAATTAACTAGACAAAACTATTTGGGAGGATAATTAACAGTTTGTTAATTAAAGGAGATAAATAATAAATCAATAGTTGATTTATATTAGGAATGGGTTTATCCCATATTGGAATTTTCGAAATCCCTTCTTTGTCTAGGAGGATTTCGAAAATTCTCATAATCCCACATTGGTGGAATTGTTAAATGAGGAGGTTACTCAAACCTATAAATAGGGGCCTTGAGATCTCATTCCAATTTGCACCAAAGGGTTGAGTATTCCCCATTCTCTTTCTCCCTCCTTTGTGGTTTAACCAAATTCGATTTTGGACTAACCACTTCTAGTTTAATATTCTCCCTTTGGAGTTCTTGGGTGTGATCCCATTAGAGGCACGACGCTTGTGGTGCTAGCTTCCCGACATCGAAGGGGTTTGTTTAGTTGTTTACTATAACAACTAAAAGGTATGTAACTCTGTCTATTTTATTTACTTGGGTATTTATTTTTCGCAATAGACTAGGGTTTATTATTTGTTCTTAGTTGTAGGTTCAATAGAGAAAAATATAGATCCTGGTTTTAGGTTGCATGCACCCTTAAGAGTTTAAGTATGCTTGTAGTGCCTGAAACCCATCAGTGGTATCAGAGCTTAAGGCTTGTTTTCTGTTGAACTAGCTATGACTAGGAATGAATAGAGTTGGGAGGCTTAGAAATTCGTAAATTCTAGCTTAGGAGGCCATAAAATTCGATTTTATGATTAGGGTTTTAGTTAACCTAATTTTGCTTCCTAGCATTTCTAGTGCCTTAGGATAAATTAATTAGATTAATAGTTATCCTATGTATTGTATATATATATATATAATAGTTAATAGATAATTAATGGTATTAGATATATATATATATAATTTCGTAAATCTCATAAGTATTTGAGATATACTCAAATTCGTAAATATATATATAAGATATATATATAGATTTCGAATTTTATATTCCATGGGTTTATTTTCTAATAAACCTAGTATTTTGAAAAGTTTAAAATACACCTTATACTATATGTAAAAGATTAATAATTACTATATGTATAAGAATAAAGTCAGTCAACCAATACTAGGCCTCATTCACGAAGCTGGTCTATAAGGGGGGTATAAGGAGATTGCCTGTAAAATGGCAGTTGAATGGGTGTACATTCCTCACCCACCGCTCCCTTGACTAGTGGAGGGTCGTTAGCCGAACGGGTTTGATAGGACTAAATTAATAACATTAAAAGTATAATGATATTGAAAGTAACTAAACCTATATTTACTATTCCTAGTTACTTTTAGGAAAAATGTGAAATTGTATGCTAACCCATGAAATTGCACATTACACTTTATAAGTCATTAGTGGAGCGTGCGTGGTTAACCAGCACACTAATAGGGACTAATAAAGAGTGATAATGGGTATCTCAAGAATTATCATTGTTGATGGAGCGCGTGTGGTTAACCAGCACATCAATTGAGATGATAAATGACATTGAGGTTGCCAAGCAGATTTGCATGGTTATTCACATCTTGTTTGTGATCCTCGGTATCCCAGTCACAAATGGAAGAGCATATTCCGAGATTAAACATGCCATTGAATAGTTTCAATGAATCTCAAAAGAATAATCCTACATTATATAATTTGCAATTAGATTACGGCATCCCTTCTCTAAGTTGTGAATTTTATAAGTTGTACTCCTAATTATTCTTATCTAACTTATCTACCCTCTACTTTCAGAAATGACTACTCCAGTGAATACTACTGCTTCCTCCTCCTCCTCCACCCACCACTTCTCCTTACTGAATATCTGCTCCAAAATCATATTGGATGGTGCCAATTATAGTGACTGGATGCGCAACATTAAGATGGCCCTTCGCTTTGAAGACAAGGAGTATGTCCTCGAAGAAGAACTTGTAGAAATAGACGAAGAGACCGCCACTGTTGATGAATTAGCCGCATACGAGCAACACAAGAAGGATGCATCAAAGGTTGCTTGCGTCATGGTTGCCACTATGATCCCTGAATTGCAAAGGTACTATGAGGATTACTGGCCTTACGAGATGAACAAGGACCTTAAGGAAAAGTTCCATAAGCGAGCTCGTCAAGAGAAGTTCGAGATAGTGAGGTCCCTCATATCTAGCAAGATGAAAGAAGGGGAGTCAGTTAGCGCTCACGTGCAGAAGATGCAACGTTACGTGGAACGCCTTGAGAAGCTGAATGTGCAAATAGATCAGGATTTGGCTATTGACATAGTCCTGAACTCCTTGCCTAGTTGTTATGATCAGTTCATTTTGACTTATCATTTGAACAACAGTGAGACCTCTTTGGCTCAATTGCACAATCTTCTAAGAACAACTGAAGCAGGGATGAAGGGGAAGAGTGTCGTTCCCGCTCCTGCTAATACTCCTGTTCTAGCTATTGGTCAGGGAAAAGGCAAAAAGAGGAAAGGTCCTCCTAAACAGAACTGGAAGGGAAAGTCTCAGCCAAAGCAAAGTTCTGATATTGCCCCTGTCTCTGATCCCAAAGAGGCTACTTGTTTTTACTGCAATGAGAAGGGTCATTGGAAAAGAAGCTGCCCAAAGTATCTGCAGGACATTAAGGATGGAAAAGTGAAGCCATCGGCTGCAGGTACATACACTATTTGTTCTGATAACTCATCATCTTCTGATTCTTGGGTTCTTGATACAGGATGTGGTTTTCACATTTGCTCTGTTGTGCAGGGACTAAGAAAAAGTGAAGATGTGGAGCATGGAAGGATGAACCTGATCATGGGGAATAGGCGATCTTCACCTGTTACCAAGATTGGAGTTTATAGTCTAGTGCTTAGTAATGGTTTTACTTTAGAGTTATTGAATTGTTGCTACTCGTCAGAAATGACACGAAACATTATTTCTTTTCATGCATTGTTTAAACAAGGTTTTGGTTTTTCTTTTAATAATGAGAATGGTTCCATTTCTGCTTATAAGAATGGTGTTTTCTATTTTGAAGCTTTACCTTGTAATGGTGTGTATGAAACTATGACATGTGTAGACAACTTAGGCAATAGTGTATTTCAAATTGATTCGTCTAATGGTATAGACAAAGCATGTTTGTGGCATTGTCGTCTTGGACACATTAGCAAGAAACGCATGGAACAGCTCCAAAAGTATGGGGTGTTAGAGTCTTTTGACTTGAGGTCAGAAGATACGTGCGAATCTTGTCTTCTGGGTAAGATGACAAAATCACCTTTCACTGGATCTTGTGAAAGAGGTGAAGGTTTGTTGGATCTCATACACACGGATGTGTGTGGGCCCTTCAGATCAGTCACAAGAGATGCTAATCGATTCTATGTGACTTTCACTGATGATTATAGTAGATATGGATATGTCTACCTAATCAAGCATAAGTCAGAAACTTTTGAAAGGTTCAAAGAGTTCAAGCAAGAAGTCGAGAATCAACTAGGCAGGAAGATAAAGATGCTCAGGTCGGATAGAGGCGGAGAGTATCTTAGTATCGAGTTCCTCGACTATCTTAAGGAATGTGGAATAGTTTCACAATTGACACCTCCTAGGACACCACAACTTAATGGTGTAGCTGAGAGACGCAATCGAACCTTGTTAGACATGGTTCGTTCCATGATGGGTCGAGCTTCACTTCCAATCACATTCTGGGGGTATGCTTTAGAGACTGCCGCCCATATCCTTAATCTTGTCCCAACAAAGAAAGTTGCCAAAACACCTCACGAAATGTGGACGGGAAAAGTTCCCTCACTAGCACATATCAAGGTTTGGGGTTGTGAGGTTTTCGTTAGACGAGAGACTCACGACAAGCTTGAACCTCGAAGTGAGAGGTGTGTTTTCATCGGTTATCCACAGAAGTCTTTTGGATATTTGTTCTACAGACCAAGTGAGAACGTGGTTTTTGTAGCACGAAGAGGAGTCTTTCGCGAGAAAGAGTTCATATGCAAAGAAGACAGTGGGAGCCACGTTGATCTTGAAGAGATTCAAGAGTCAACCGATGACGGAACTTCTGAGACCGCTAGGGTTCAACCAGAGGAAGAGATTCCAGTTGAACCAGTTGACAATTCATTACCTCTTAGGCGTTCTGAAAGAGTTAGCGTCCGACCTGAGTTCTATGGTTTCCATATAACTGCAGAGAGTGACACGTTTATCAGTGATAACACACTGGTAAATTTGGATGAGCCAGCTAACTACAAGGAAGCCATGACGGGCCCTGAGGCTGCGAAATGGAAAGAGGCAATGGATAGCGAGATACAGTCCATGTATGACAATCAAGTTTGGAACTTGATTGATGAACAGCCTGGTCGGAAGACAGTTGGTTGTAAATGGATCTTCAAAAAGAAGACCGATATGCATGGTAATGTAAGCACATTCAAAGCACGACTGGTGGCAAAGGGATTTACTCAAACCCCAGGGGTTGACTATGATGAGACCTTCTCACCAGTAGCTAAGATAAAGTCTATTAGGATAATGCTGGCCATAGCTGCGTTTCATGACTATGAAATCTGGCAGATGGATGTCAAAACTGCCTTCCTAAATGGGAAGCTGGCTGAGGATGTTTACATGAGTCAGCCAGAAGGTTTTGTAGATGCAAAGTTTCCTAATAGAGTGTGCAAGCTTGAGAAATCCATCTATGGATTAAAACAAGCATCTCGCAGTTGGAATCTTTGCTTCGATGAGAAAATCAAAGAGTTTGGATTCTCTAGAAGTGAGGATGAGTCCTGTGTATATGTCAAAGCTAGTGGGAGTGTAGTAACCTTCCTAGTGTTGTATGTTGATGACATACTCCTTATAGGAAGTGACATTCCAACCTTGCAGGAGATTAAGTCCTGGCTTGGAAAGTGTTTCGCTATGAAGGATCTAGGAGAGGCTGCATATATTCTGGGGATAAAGATTTCAAGGGATAGAAGTAAAAGGCTAATTGGACTGAATCAAAGTACATACTTGGACAAAGTAATGAAGCGATTCTGTATGGAAAATTCAAAGAAAGGAGATTTACCCATCCAGAGCAATACCAAACTGAGTAAGACTCAGAGCCCGAGTACAGATGAAGAAATAGCGGAAATGAGTAGAGTTCCATATGCTTCCGCCGTTGGATCTATTATGTATGCTATGACATGTACTCGTCCTGATGTGTCTTTTGCCTTGAGCATGGTTAGTCGTTATCAGGGAAATCCAGGTAAAGCTCATTGGGTTGCGGTAAAGAATATTCTTAAGTATCTGCGAAGGACTAAGGACTGGGTCCTAGTACTTGGTGGCAGTGATACATTGAAAGTGACTGGGTATAGTGACGCCAGCTTTCAGACAGACAGAGACAACTTTCAATCTCAATCTGGCTGGGTCTTTACCTTGAATGGAGGAGCAGTGACTTGGAAGAGTTCCAAGCAAGAAACGGTGGCTGATTCTACTTGTGAATCAGAGTACATAGCAGCGAGCGAAGCGTCAAAGGAGGCTATCTGGTTAAAGAACTTCATCGGAGATCTTGGAGTTGTGCCAACCATTAAGGAGCCGATTGAACTTTTCTGTGATAATGAAAGTGCAGTTGCTTTGGCAAAGGATGCAAGAAGTGATCGCAATTCAAGGCATATCGACAGAAAGTATCATTTCATCAGACATAAAGTAGAAGAAGGGTACCTCGTCGTGAAGAGGATATCATCAGAGGAGAATCCTGCAGATCCACTTACGAAGGGTCTGAGTAGGATTCGACACCATCAGCATGCTAGGGGCATTGGTCTGAAGGATGATGTTATTTTTGGTAGTTAGATTGAAACTTATAACAAAGTAAATGTAATTGACTTTTGGTGATTAAATAATGGAGAATTATTTATGAGTTTGTTTACTACCTTTTGTCAATTGTTTATTATTTGTGTTTCATTTTGCATGTTTTACTTCCTGAATGATTAGATTATTCAAAACTCCACAGTCGGTCATACTTTTGGAAGTAAGTATGAATTAAGACTGTCATGAATGAGATTGTAGATTGTCTGAAGAGTGTTAGACATAGCAATAGAATTGCTGCAATATTCATGAGTACTTTGAAATGGAGAATTTAAGTATTGGATAAACCCACGCTCAGAGAATTACTTCATGGAATTCATCACGAGTGATTCTGAGACGATAATATCTTATAATCTTAAAGCTGAGATATATGAGTTGTGGTTTACAAGTCAGTTGTGCATTGATGATATGTAAACGCATTGGTAACTCGGTGTTATAAAACGTATTGTTGTGCATGATTTGATGAGTAGATGGTGCAAGCATATAAGTCAAAGTTTATTCGTTCCTTTTGCCCTAACAGGAAAAACGATATCTTTGGGCCCCTCGGTGATTTGATGTTGACTTATAGTGCCGGGCCCGGTCAGAGCTCAATTGATGTGTTCAATTGGGAGTTCTTAAGTCTTTACAAATCGGAAATCGAGAAACAAAGTACTGAACAATGAGATTGATTATATTCCATGTCTCATGTTCGAATGATATCTTGTAGAATGAAGGATTATATGATCTCTTATCTTAGGACACATAACTGACTAGGTCAGAGTTCGGCAGCGTTCGTTGGAAGCTACAATTTGCTGATCAATTAAGAAGTTACAAAGGCAATAATAGTTATTAGACTTATCCAAGTGGGAGACTGTTGGATTAGGTGTCTAAGCCTATAACTATAATTGATAGCAGCACAGTCCTTTTGGGTTGCCCTCGAGACTCAGCAAATGGAGAATTAATTAAAAGGGAAAAGGTAATAGTGTTGTTAATTATTATAGTCTAATAATTAACTAGACAAAACTATTTGGGAGGATAATTAACAGTTTGTTAATTAAAGGAGATAAATAATAAATCAATAGTTGATTTATATTAGGAATGGGTTTATCCCATATTGGAATTTTCGAAATCCCTTTTTTGTCTAGGAGGATTTCGAAAATTCTCATAATCCCACATTGGTGGAATTGTTAAATGAGGAGGTTACTCAAACCTATAAATAGGGGCCTTGAGATCTCATTCCAATTTGCACCAAAGGGTTGAGTATTCCCCATTCTCTTTCTCCCTCCTTTGTGGTTTAACCAAATTCGATTTTGGACTAACCACTTCTAGTTTAATATTCTCCCTTTGGAGTTCTTGGGTGTGATCCCATTAGAGGCACGACGCTTGTGGTGCTAGCTTCCCGACATCGAAGGGGTTTGTTTAGTTGTTTACTATAACAACTAAAAGGTATGTAACTCTGTCTATTTTATTTACTTGGGTATTTATTTTTCGCAATAGACTAGGGTTTATTATTTGTTCTTAGTTGTAGGTTCAATAGAGAAAAACATAGATCCTGGTTTTAGGTTGCATGCACCCTTAAGAGTTTAAGTATGCTTGTAGTGCCTGAAACCCATCAAAAACATCCTTCTTTATCTCTTTTCTTCCAAGATCAAGCACTCCTTTGGTGCATTTTAAATGCTTAAAGATAACCAAAGAGTGTGGTGAAACACATTTGTGAAATCAAAATGAAAGTGACAAGTGTGCACCATAAGTCTTGTATTTATGAAATCTTGATTTCATAGTTAGTTGTTTTAAACAAAACCCAAGCCTCTTCATATAAATAAAATCATAAATGACATACATGTTTATATTTATTTGTCCTAACACAAAGTGTTAGTGAATGTTATTTTTTTTTTTTGTCCTAACACCAATGTGTTAGTGATTGTATTTATATTAACTTGTCCTAACACAAAATGTGTTAGTGATTGCAATTTATTTAAATGTCCTAACACAAAGTGTTAGTAGATTGTCTAAATTTAAATACTTGGTCCTAACACAAAGTGTTAGTAGATATGAACTTATGGTTATGTTATAACAATACTTGAAAATGAAAGAATATAATAAACATGTTAATGGACTTATTTAATCTAAATCAAAGAAATTAAATAAGTATTACACATGTAGGTTATGACTAAAAATGATTAAACAAGTAATGATAAGTAAAAGAATGTTAGTTGAATTGAAAAAAAATGACACATTAAATATGTGTTATAAAAGTTCAAGACAAAAAGAATTTTTATAAATTTCTTTACTAAAAATGGAAAGAATAAATTTATGTCAAATGATTGGTTTGACATAAATTGTTGGATTTATTACAATTTTAACCAATAAAGGAAATGTTATAAAAATGGGGAATTTTTCTACAAAAAGGCTTTAGTAAAATGAATATGTTTTATAGAAGACTTGTATAAAAATAATCAAGCAATTAATTATTTTTATAAACTTTTATTACTACTTTGATGAATCAAAGTAATCAACACGAGGATACGTTGCGTAGTAATAAAACCGGGACTGTACAGCGATATACGCGAAAACGTAAATGTGTAAATTCTCCAAACAATTACCTATCATGTTTTATTTAAAACAATCCAAAAGTTTATGATAAATAAACTTTTATAAATCCAAGCGTCGCCAAGCAACATTTTTAGAACAATGTTTGTTAAAAAGAAATAAATATTTCATGCAAAAGAAATATTAAACGATTTCGAAATATTAAATGATTAAATGTTAAACGATTCATGTTTTAAGAATGAATAATTAATCTTGACGATTAATTATGTTTTATTCACCAAGTATGGTTAATCATAATTATTTGAAAATAATTATAACTTGCATGATTAACAAATCAAACATGTAATTATTTAATTAAAAATAATTATACAAACTTGTAAAAATAATAATAAACATTATTATTTTTAAATTCAATATTCAGGACTTGATTGAACTAAAAAGTTGTTTAACCTTTTGTTATATTTCATGCAAAAGAAATATTAAACGATTTCGAAATATTAAATGATTAAATGTTAAACGATTCATGTTTTAAGAATGAATAATTAATCTTGACGATTAATTATGTTTTATTCACCAAGTATGGTTAATCATAATTATTTGAAAATAATTATAACTTGCATGATTAACAAATCAAACACGTAATTATTTAATTAAAAATAAATATACAAACTTGTAAAAATAATAATAAACGTTATTATTTTTAAATTCAATATTCAGGACTTGATTGAACTAAAAAGTTGTTTAACCTTTTGTTATATTTATTGAACATAAATATAAATAATCATGAAAGTATTTACTTAATAAATACAAGCTAACAGGTTTTCAAATGTATACAAACGGGATTAAAATGTCAAGACTTGACCGGTATCACTTGGGTGACTTATGTTACTCAAATGATTATAGACCTTATGCATATGCCTATTTATTTTATTTAGGACGTTACGTGCTACTGTTGACTACACTATTTACTTGCCATTTACCTGCTGATCCAGTGAGTTTCACGACCCCTTTTCCTTTAACTGTTTTATACTTTGGGGGATAAATCATGAAATCTGATAAATGATTTTTACTTAATGTTATGGTTTATTTGTTAGCCGTATGACTACTTGTTCTCTTACTGATTGCCCAATTTGATACATTATCGTTATAAACGTTTGTACAACCGTATCCCACCATTAATTGATTTCAATTAGTTCTGTACGAAACGATAGCTAGTGAATAGATCTATTTGGGTTGACAACCCTACCCTAACTGGTAGCTCCAGTTCTGACTCCGGATTGTCTGGGGGTACACGTCAGTTATTCTGCTATGTTTAACATCTCTGGGCAAGAGATGCTTTGGGTGGGTAAACCATTAATATTTGAAATCAAGGTTCAGGTGAACTCATACATTCACAACAATAAACCCGTGTAATATTTAAGTATACCGAAAACTGTTTTATAAGTGTTTTATGATAAATCCTAAACCTGTGAACCTCATCAACTTTATGTTGACCTTTTAAACTCATGATTTCTTAGGTAATTGATGCAACATTTTGAAGACATGCAAATGGGGCTTATCTATGCTATCGGACCTGCTCACGGAGTCATAGTCCCGACTATCCTAATAAACCGTTCAATGTTTTTATTATTAATTTAAGACTTGTTTTCAAATGTAAGACATTATCATTGTCCACTATCACTTTCCGCTGCAATACAATGACTTAATGTTTTATGAAGTTTTAAATATAATAGATGTTGTTCTATGTATCCTCGACTATGATTCCATTCTCGCTCACACCCGATACCGTTGACCGGGGTGTAACATATATGATTTACATAAAATCATAAAATATATAACGTCTAGACTCAAGTGTATGCTCATATGGATGATAGTTACACAAACCCTAGATGATAAAGTCTACATAAGTCAATCGAATAAATGTTCACATAACATTTCTAATAGTTTAAACTAAATGTTCACACAACATTTATATCACTTTAAACTAAATGTTCACACAACATTTATATTAGTTTATGTTCAGTTAATGCCAGGAAAGGAACTGAAAAGACGGATTGTCACAGTTGAAAACATTTAACCACAAAACTATAACTCCCATCTGATAAGATTCTAATATACGATTAGTCACCCAAATGGATCTAACAACATAGTTTTAGTACCGAATCATAACAAATGTCAGGCCTTAATCTAGCATATTGATTTCACATGAAATTTAAAATTTATTTGACATTAGTGGATTATGTTTAACTAGAGATCGACCGCGCGTTGCTGCGGTAATATAGAAAAATATGTGAAAAAGTTAATAAAATAGATAAAATGTAGATTTATAAGGGCTATATAACTTTTGTATAAACACATCTCTCATAAATTCAAGATGTTGTATCCCATATCTTTAACCTTTAATTGTTCATGTCAATCCACTTAATATCTGTATTACATCCCATATTTAAAGTGAATGTGTCGTTTCAATTAAGCTCTCCGTATCCAAGCACTTTCAGTATAAAATATTTTTTTTTGGTTAAAATAGCCTATGTATTGACCATTTATTGGTTCGTGGAAAATACGAGAAAAGATTGAATATAGGTTCATAAGTGTATTAACCACTTTTTTAAATTTCATTTACCGCTTATTCCATGTTTTAAATTCTAGATGTTAAATTCCATATCTTTAACTTTAGCATATAACCTCCAAAATATTTATACTCGAAAATAAGATTATTACTAACATGAGATAATTTATGTCACATATTTGACACACCTAAAATTTACGAAATAAAATATTAGTATGGATGAAAAACTATTCCATTTATTATAGGCCTAAGATACTACAAATAATCACTTTAGAACACTAAACAAACTGAGAATTACAGGCTCAAATAAAGCAGTTTCTTGTTGCACATGTTGCCTCCCAAAACCAAAGCTTAAAAACCTTATTCATGTGAAATTTTGGTCATAGCCAACAGATAAAGATGTATAATAGATCAGACCAACCTAATTGGCCAGATTAAAGATACGCGAACACCCACGGGGCTACTTAATAAATAAATAAAAAGTCAATAGAAGACTAATTCCGTTGTTATCCTTCTAATCAATTTTAATTATTTTTTTATATTGATTCGATAATATTGGATTAATGGATAAGAAAAACTTTAGTGAAACATATATAACCTTTTAATTCTTTGTGACGGCTTTTCTTTACTTATTTACCTTCATTTGTCATTTCTAGCTCAATGGTAAGAGACTTTTGGTGAAGACCAAGGTTCAAACATTGACAATAGAGAAAAATTATTGGAGAAAAAATTATGCCCTTCAAAACAAAAAAAAACCTTCGTTTTCAACTCTCAAAAATTAAAATCAAAAATTAAAAAGTAACGCCGTTCGCTTTTGCCGGCCGTCATGCTCGGTCAGTTCCCTCATCGTTCTGCACCGTCGCACATCTAACCGCATTCCATCCTTGTGTCATTTAAATTTGATACCAGAAAACTCACAAAGGAGGCCAGTAAATCATCACAAATTGTTAATCCTTTTTCGATTCATTGAAAATGTTGATCTAATTTAGATATACCAAGAAAAAAGAAAGATGATCACAATTTAAGTTTTAAGTCTATCTAGATTTTTAGTGTTATTTAGTTTAATAGTTTATTATTATTTATTTTAGATGTCTACGTAAGATTAGAAATAAGGTTAATTAGTTTTGTTCGAATGTTCTAGAAGGTTTAATCATATTTGAGTCCATAGGTTTTAGGGGTTTAAGTCGGTTTAAGGTGGCCTATTTAAATGGTCATCCCATTGTAATTCAGAATGCACCACAAATATTAAATATTAAGAAGTAAAAAGAAGGTTGTTTGAAAGATTCGAACCTGGGTTTTGTGTAAAGGGAGGTAGAGAATAAACCAGTTGGGCTACTATGGGTTTTGGCAAATATTTCTCACTGTACATATATATATTATAGATTTTGTTTTCTTCAGAAAAGGACAAAAAATGCACAATTCCATAAGTCCACTTCTCTATTGTATATATACAAGGTGCACATGAGCGCGCGTTGCGCGCGATGTGCTTTTTAGCGTTATCGGTTGACACATACAATCAACGTAACCGTTTGGTGGTGTTGCAATGTGACCCATTCATTAAATTATAAACAAAGGACTTCTTTATAGCTACGTTTAAGGGGTGTACTTGAGTTACTTGGCAAACACCACCTAGTCCAACAGGAACATGCTGAGCTTCTTCATTGCAGCCGTGTTAAACCTTTGAAAACCTGCCACTGTTGAGCTGCATCCTTGGTTGCATTAGTCAAAAGCCTAATCTAAATCCAAATGAAATAACATATATCATCCTCCTAGCTCCAACAATGAAATAACAAAGTAGCAACCAGTGCTTCACGAACCATAAAATAACATAAGACATTAACATACATGATGACCTTAAAAATCTTGCAGCTAGAAACATAAAAGCATTTGAATTTAGTACTAAGGTTGACCTTTTTAAATAGGCAAATTTTAGTTGTGTGAAAGTGTAATTGTACATGTCGCTGGCCAAAAATGCAGAAGATCCATATAGGTGACTTTTGAAACTCTAAGTTGGCAAATGTGAACAACCTAAAGCATGACTCATAATCAAACAAATAAAATACAATATGTAATCAAGAAAATGCATATGCTAATTTAAATGCAACCACATATCTTAAGGACAGGTTGTTTTTTACACCTTAAAACCTATTTTTACTTGGTTATTCTTTGACCATTTTCCACACGAAACACACAAAAACGCAACAAAGTATAAGGGCGGAACCACAAAGATTAAGCAAAAGGCAAGTAACCAAGATGGGATCTTTGTGTCCCTTTGATATAACTAAGGAATATCATATTCTCTACAAAAGCACATAGTATGTCATACCTAGTTAATCAGCAGCCATAGGATACCAAAAGCCTTCAAAAGTTTTCCCCACTTATATACTTACATATGAAGGCTGACTGCTGCCATCAATTCTGTGATGGTCAAGAAACTGGGAAGATCTTATCTAGCTGCGCTGCCATTTTCTTGGTCCCTTTCATCCGGGTGATTGCATTTTCAGTTTCTTCTGACCAGGGGAACTTCCTTTCTGTGGCAGGCGGGTTCTTTTTTCACAGTTTGCTTCTGGCTGACTCGAACTGGCAGCCACCAGATCAACAGGTTCTGCTGGCTGGCTGCGTTTGTCTTGTGATGGTGTTGTATCAACTTGCTTCACTGGTGTAGTTGGTGCAAGTGAAAAAAAAAGATCTCGAAATCTGCAACTAAAGAATGAAGAAACACAGTTAAGAACTTCTAAAACTAAACTGTTAAAAAAACAAATAAATCCCATTAACAACCCTTTTTGGATTCGTTTTTTCTTGAAGTTATTTCCTTATATCAATAGCACGGGAAAAGAATAGTAAATAACAAAAGGATAAGCACACAGTACGCACACAATGTCCCAATTCAAATCAGCCTCATCATTTTTTAATAATTGGATTACCTTTATCCCTTTAAAATAAACACTCATTCCGTGCGCTTCGCGCGCATCAGATTTAGGTATATGATGTTGGGCTTGTGGTACTCCTTTCTTTAGAAGCAAAGAAATAACATCATTAGCTGATTTGTCTGAACAAATAACGTGTGGTTATCAGCACAGACACATTCTAAAAAAATAAACAGACCTGGGAGAAATTCATGCAACGAACCTATTGCAAGTATTATGCCTGTCTGTTGTCAGCTCGCTCCTGTGTTAGTTTTTCGTATGCTAACTGCATATAAGGTCCGTCTTGTTTTAAAACATGTAACCTGGGATATCAACCTTCATTCTGCACTTATGAGCAAAATGGCATAACTATGCAGCCTATCAATATATACCACAACTATTAATCTACAATAACAGTCTATGTGAAAGTGAACTCACAGATTCAACAAAATTACCAGGAATATAAAAAAGAATATCTTTCACGTCAGGATCTAATCGCTTAGATGGATCAACCTGTTCATGATATGCTGTCAAAGAACTGGTCAATATAAGGCTGCTTATTATTTGCCTATTTCATGAGTTTCATTCATATAAAAACAAATCAGAAAAGAGTATTCTGATATAAAGAACATCACCATACCTTAAAACTAAATTCAAGCCTACTTCCAAAAGGAGCAGATGCATAAACCAAACTTATTGAAATTAAATATTATCAATATAGAATGTGTATTGACTCGGATGAAGAAGTGCCTGCATCACAAATCAAAATAAAGAGACATAATCTAATAAGACCATATATAACATCTTTAGGTACCAACATAAAACTTATCAGCTTACGAAAGGAACTAAAACTTATTAAAGTATTTCAATCTTGAAATGAACCAACATAAACTTATAAGACTTGATATAATATTATTAAGTACAAAGATAAAATCTATCACTATACTTAAAAAAGTTGTTCATCATGCTCATCATATATCTTTTTAGTTATTTTTCTTTATTATCCATTTCATATAATTGCCATAAATTATAGATAGTTAGATCTATGAGTCCATTTTGATGTTAGGATCGATAACCATTATGAGTCCTAGCCGCATTACAAATTTTTTTATTCCATTAAAAAATGAAATAACATCCAAAGGCCTATGAATCAGATGAAATATATTGAACAAATCATGCCGTTTGATTAATAAAAGACACAAAAAAGTTGAGAGAAAAAACTGAAGGCATATGTATCAGGTTGCAATTTTTGTTTTAAGCAGGTGCTGATGTGGATACAAAACAGTAAACACAACAAATATGATAATCTTAAAACATTTAAAGAGTTTCATAAACAAAAAAAACTATCCTTGAGATATTTTTTTATGTTTTTTATCAACTCTTTCTTGTCGACTCTAGGGGCGATTTGGTTATAAAATAGCTATATGTTTTTTAAAGAAGTTTAAAAAAGTATGTTTAGTGTCGGTTTCATACCTTCAACTGTACAAATTCTGAATGGGAGAACCATATTATACCCAATGATAATCAACTCACACAAACAATTGTTCAATTCACTCTGAACACATGAGCAAAATGCCATAATTATTGGCTATATGTTCTAATTTGACACTTCCCAGACATAATTTTAGCTATATGGTTAAAATGACAAAATGAATCCAGAAGTAACCGAACCAAACACATAATTAATCACCTAAATGCACCATTCACCTACAAATGCATATGAATTCAATGTGTGTGTATGTGCAGAAAGAATGTATTCTGGTACACTTTGGAATTCTATCAAACAGGTGGCGGGCATAAAAACACAAACCCTACCTTCCTTTTTTTCTGATGTTTTGGTAAGCAGACAACAGTTCGTATAATGAAAAGATGGATGACAAACAATTACCTGATTAACACAAATCCTCACAAAACAAACAAACAATAATGCCCATCCCAATTATCTTAAAGTAAACATGAGCCTACAGCTAACAACCATCATGAAAAATGCCAAGGTCACTTGCGATAGGCAGGCATAAATTCAAAAATCAAAGGAAAAATTAATCCACAAATGAAAAAAAAATCGATACATGCCTCACCGCATAACAATCGTCGATTTGAACAGAGCAAATACCATACCACCAGAACATGAATTCCAAGAATATGGAGCAGAGAGAAAAGGAAAAAAGATGAAAATTCGTACCTATGAGGACGATGCTGGAAGAGGTGTGAGATTGGAATTGAACTAAGATCAACATATAAAGTGTAAGTCGAGCTTGCTTCTAACTGTAGGCAGTACTCGATTCACTGTTGAAGAAGGAGCCAGGTATGTGAGGTATGGTGTTAGGAGAGGAGATCGTACGGAAGAGGCGTTGAAGGATTGCCCTCATTTATTGCGCACATGTGCCACAGTAGTTGGGAGAGGCAAGAGTAAACCAATCACCGTTCAATCAACTATAAAAGTGGGGGGGGGGGGGAGCTAAATGCTTGTACCTCATGCAAGGGAAGTAGTACAGCCTCAAAGAAACCAGGCAAAAGCTAATGCTTGTAACTCATGCAATGGAAGTAGTACAACCTTTAAAGAAACCAAGCTTAAGCACTTGTACATCATGCATAAAAATAAGCAACTTTAACTTCTTAATGTTTTATAAGGGAATATACAATACCAGCCTTTAGTCTAACATACCATATTGATTTTTAAAGTTTGCTTTAGGCGAGGTCCCTTCAACACCTTAACATCTTGCATCAATTATTATCCGACACACAATTCCAATTTAAAAAAAAATAAAAAATATAAATAAATAAAACTGAACAATTTTGAAAAGTAGGATTAGATTTACAATCCCAATTTAAAAAAAAATGAACAGTTTAACAAGTAGATTGGAGTTTACAATCCAAACTAAAAAAAACATATTTGTTATAAATATAATATATTGTGGTTATCAATTCCTAATATAGTTTATCTTGTTCTCCAAGATTTTTCTTCCCTATAAATATTTCCCTGTATCTCATTGTAACACACCAATTAATAATAAATTCTCTCTCTATTCTTCTTCTTCTTATTGTTTGCTTTTGGGCTTGTTTCACAACACGTTATCAGCACGAAGACTCTTCTTCAATTACAATTTAGAAACTGCAAGTTAGTTGTTTCATGTGCATGGCACAACGAGGCCATTGTCAGGATCCAACACCATCGGGATTCATCGCAATCACAGTGAACAAAGGTAATGTTTCCTACATGTTTCATTCTGTTATTAAACACTATTATTGTGTTAATATGTAAGTATAATTTTTCCGGTGATCCTAATCGAAATTTAGGAAGGTGGTCGGTTTATTCACCACCTAATATCTTAGGCTGTTATGGTTTACGGGCTTACGGCGGACACATCCGGGATAACAAAACAGTTTGAATATTGCTGTTACACATTGGTGGGGATTTTGACCAGTAAATATATTTTCTGATTTTAGTTGTTTTAAAGCATAATTAAAACTATATTCTAAAGAGAGAGTTTCGAATAGGTGGAACTAAGTAAAATAATTAAAACTCTAAATGTATAAATGTTGACCTTGATTATTAGTAATTTTTTCGATTAATGTGACATTTAAGAATTAATGGTTTTGGGATTATCATGATTATTTTAACTATTTGTTAGATCATGAGTGACTATGATTTGACTGCCCAATTTTTCAATATATGATGATAAGCATTTTGTAGCATAGTATAATACAGATCAATATGCGAAATTAACTTTTTAGTTGTGTAATTAATAGTTTAAATATATGATTCATAAATAAATTTAACAAGAAAGGTGTCAAGTTTAATTTTATTTTACCGACTCAGATGCATGCCATAATATAATTATGCATAATGTTAAAAGATATAACAAATCTTGCTTATGGATTAGCTTTAACCATTCTTATTGTCATTTATTTTATTTCGTGACTAAAAGTGTGTTACATGATTGGTTTTCTAGTTCATAATTAGTAACTTCTAATTGGTATTATGATATCCGATGCTTTATTGTAAATTTATAACCATTGTAATAGTATATGTTGAGGACAATATATATCATTCTTCATATGAAGGCGTTGGATGCCAATACATTGTAATAATTTTGGAAATGCAAAAACTTTGAAAATTGAATACATTAATATTATCCACTTGTCATTCGGTCCAAATTAAAAAAAGGTATGGCCACCATAGAAACGTAATACTAACAAAGTTATTATGGGTGGATTTATTTAAGATTGTAAGACTTCAAGTCTATATGTGAGTATAACTCGACGATATATAGAATCACCTCACAATTGGTTTTATGTGGTGAATATATTGCTAGTAAGGAAATGTTGAAAAAATATAACATCCTCCATATTTCACACCTCAAATTAATATCATGTGTACTTTTGGTCGAGCAAAATAATGAGCTCCTAAAAAAAAAAATCACGAGACTCATCTCGTTGGTAGAACCCATTCCCAGAAGTGAATGTGGGCATGTGACATCATATAAATATTATGACCAAAGTGGAAGCCATGGTTATGGTCTTCTTATATAATGACTAAAGTAAAAGTTGTGGTTATGGTCATGGATATAAAGAGATTACCATGGTGTTTGGATTAAAAACACAATGTCCTGATGATGTTATTCTAAATGTTATCACTTACTATATAGCTAGTAAAGTAATGAATATAATAACTAAACCAAAGTTATGGTTTGTTATTACTAATTGATCTTACACTTAGATCAATTCGTTTATTTATCGTGATATAACATCTAAATCTCATTATCGATTTACAAAAGGTCATAATATTTAAGACCTATAAGTCTTACATGACTCAGACATACAATTACTTCTCAATTGATATTAAGTAAAGAGAAGACTATTTATGAGGAATTATCGAGAAAACAATTTACATTTGTCACACCGCGAATATGCTCGTGAAATATCAACATTATTATGAAAATGCATGATCAATGGATTCTATATTCGTATGTCTATGGAAAAATAATGAAAACCCATGAAACTAGTTTGGTTTTGTTCCATTCCTTGAAGTGAATTTGAATTTATATTCATCAGTTTAATGATCATGATCATGAATGTAATTAAAGAGATTATAATGATATGCATGATGATAATGTGATCGACCACTACAATGGCAAAAGAGGAGATGATCACATGAGAATATAAATGTCAAAATGACAAATATGACAAAACATATTATCCTCTCGTATTTATTTGTTGTTTATTAAATAAGCATGAATGAGACTATAACATATAAGATCATAAACTTAAGGTTTATAGACCGTGATTATTTTATTGGCATGAGCGGTTTGACCACACCGAGTCATTGGTGATGTGAAACGTATTGAAGAATGAAAGATTCTTCAAATTGATATTTAGCATGTAACATTTGCTCTTAAGTGAATTAATTATTTACCAACTTAAATAGGGAGTAAATCCCTAAATATTTTGGAAGTGATAAAGGATATATATATACTATACCATTTAGAGTTTTAAATCGATGCATCGTCTAAATGGTTATCAAATTCGCAACTTGAGTGTTGCATGAGTTATGGCTTAGCTAATGTGATAGCAAGCACATCCTTCCAGATTATCATACTTATGTTGGTAATAACATAAGTTTAATCCCTAAGTTATTAATGATTATTGGAATAAGTGTTGAACTTCATTTCGTTTAAGTTCTTACACGAATTGCTTTTGTTGCGGACGATTACCAAACGTCTACGATTGATTGCAAAACCAATAGTCATGAGAGCAAAAGTTTATGTTTGCATGTGATTTTACATGAAGTAACATTAATTCACATCAGGCCAATAAGTCATAATATTTCCTCCCCATTGTAGTTGGTTTATGGTCAGTAACCAACATTTTCCATCTAATATTTAGATTGTGTGATATATTTTAAAATTATTCCACCACGATGCACAAAGATGGGACCTCAAGGAGGTTAAGAATAAATGTTGGGTATGAATCACTACCAATAGTGATAGATTTATCTTATGACTCGGATATATGTTTTCATGAAACTACATTTCCAACATTTAGGGGGAGATAATAGGCAGTTGGGAAATAAAATAAGCTATAATGAATTATCAGTATATCATCTTGATCCTTAAAGTAAAGAACTCTAAATGATAATTCATTTATTCAAAAAAAAAAAAAATAAAAAAAAAATCAACTACCAGACGCATTCACTGACCTTAAAAGGTGACTAAGTCACATATACCAGCTGCTAATGCTCCGATTACGATTGGTGTTCTAGAAGGGCATATAGATTTTGATAATGAGTCTATGACACGTTTGAATCGTTATAGACTAGTCGATTCCAAGAATATAATATCCTCGAAAACTGGAGCAACTAATGAAGATGGTCGAGTCGAGGTACTAGTAGAAAAGTCTCTTAAAGAGACATTAGACATGATGGTTCCAGAAGAACCCCAGGTACCTGAAAATAATGAAGAGATCTCGATAAATTATATCATGTCTAAACAAATATGGAATCGAAACAAATTCGACGTCGATAATATTTTGGATATAATAAGCAATAATAACTATGTTAAGGATCAAGAATTACGATCTGCCTGTGATGAAAAGTAGAAATGATTGGCCAAAGTATAATGACGCAAACCGGGCGGAGTGAAATTCTCTAATATGTTGGATATAAACAGGTCTATTATACAAAAGCATGATTTGAGAAAATAAAATCAAGCAATACAAAAAAAAATGGTGGCACAAGGATTTTCGTAAAGACCTAAGTTTGATTATAAGGAGACATATTCTCTAGTGGTGGATAATGAGATTCCAACAGTTCATTAGTCTGGTAATACAATAGAGAATGATATGCGTCTTATGAATATTATGATATCATAGATATATGGCTTACTTGATGATGATACATGAAATCTCTGGAGGCTTTAAAGTGCCATGATAATAACGTATAGTAAGTTCTCGAGAACGTTATGATTGTTGTGTAAACATTCGAATCCGAATACGCTATGATTCTTTATATACGTTGGAGACTTCAATATAATCAAAAGGCCATATAAACCCCCAAGACAGTTGAATACTTGAAGGTATCTGAAACATATTAAAGATAAAATCCTTGTGCACCAATAAACATCATATGGTGATTATGATATGCCAATAACTTTAGATAAAATGGCATTGAAAGCAAGTTGAATGTTATTAGTTTTGAATTGATTTGTTAAATGGTATGGGAACTCCTTATGAGTGAATGCATATGTATAATTGGTCAAAATAAAAATTAGTCCATAATGGACTGCAGATGGATTATAAGTATCATAAGCATTTGTATAAAGCCTTGAGAATATATTATGTGCATGGGCTATAAAAGTTTTGTTAAACTTGATATCAACGCATGATTATCTCGAGATACAAAGATATAAGTATCATAGATGGTTTGTGTTCCAGAAAAACAGTCTCGAGTTTTATAGTTATTCTAGTATATGTTGATAGTATCTCTTAAAAAGGTAAGAAATTTATATAGATGAGGAAGCTATATCTAAAATGTTGAAGGGTATAATGTGGAAACATATGCTAAAGACTGTCAGATGACTTGATACATAAAATGACCAATTTCAAAGAATGAAATTTTTTTGATGTAAAAGTACTACAACTATGTGCACTTATTGCACTACTATTTCTTGCGATACATATAATTTATTTGCATGATATTGCCTATGTCCGATTATGATACGTTGGAATGTGTCAAAAGGCAATTTGAAGGTATAAAGGTAAAAGTTTATATTTTACTAACCCAACGAAACAAGTTTGTTAGTCATTCAGATGCAGGTAATGTAATACAACATGGTTATACAACATCATTATTAGATCTTGTGGTACTTATCTATGAGACGAGGCATGAGGCAGTGAACATTTTCACGAATTGTTGAAACTCTATCGAGAAGAAGGATAACCGGAGCTGACAAATGAAGATCATATAACATTGGTCGGCTTAAGGATTTGCACATCAAGGGATCAAGGAGCAAATCAACCACTGCAAAAGTACTAAGTAATTTTTCACAGAAGATCAATGCTACTCACATAAATACATGTCAAAATGAGGGGGAGACCATACGCGCTGCACTCTTTTTCCCTTAGCTATGGTTTTGTCCCATTGGGTTTTCCTGGCAAGGTTTTTAATGAGGCAGCATCTTAAAGCGTATGCAGTTGATAACCAAGGGGGAGTGTTATAAATATAATATATTGTGGTTATCAATTCCTAATATAGTTTATCTTGTTCTCCAAGATTTTTCTCCCCTATAAATATTTCCCTGTATCTCATTGTAACACACCAATTAATAATAAATTCTCTCCCTATTCTTCTTCTTCTTATTGTTTGCTTTTGGGCTTGTTTCACAACACGTTATCAGCACGAAGACTCTTCTTCAATTACAATTTAGAAACTGCAAGTTAGTTGTTTCATGTGCATGGCACAACGAGGCCATTGTCAGGATCCAACACCATCGGGATTCATCGCAATCACAGTGAACAAAGGTAATGTTTCCTACATGTTTCATTCTGTTATTAAACACTATTATTGTGTTAATATGTAAGTATAATTTTTCCGGTGATCCTAATCGAAATTTAGGAAGGTGGTCGGTTTATTCACCACCTAATATCTTAGGCTGTTATGGTTTACGGGCTTACGGCGGACACATCCGGGATAACAAAACAGTTTGAATATTGCTGTTACACATTGGTGGGGATTTTGACCAGTAAATATATTTTCTGATTTTAGTTGTTTTAAAGCATAATTAAAACTATATTCTAAAGAGAGAGTTTCGAATAGGTGGAACTAAGTAAAATAATTAAAACTCTAAATGTATAAATGTTGACCTTGATTATTAGTAATTTTTTCGATTAATGTGACATTTAAGAATTAATGGTTTTGGGATTATCATGATTATTTTAACTATTTGTTAGATCATGAGTGACTATGATTTGACTGCCCAATTTTTCAATATATGATGATAAGCATTTTGTAGCATAGTATAATACAGATCAATATGCGAAATTAACTTTTTAGTTGTGTAATTAATAGTTTAAATATATGATTCATAAATAAATTTAACAAGAAAGGTGTCAAGTTTAATTTTATTTTACCGACTCAGATGCATGCCATAATATAATTATGCATAATGTTAAAAGATATAACAAATCTTGCTTATGGATTAGCTTTAACCATTCTTATTCCATGTTTTAAATTCTAGATGTTAAATTCCATATCTTTAACTTTAGCATATAACCTCCAAAATATTTATACTCGAAAATAAGATTATTACTAACATGAGATAATTTATGTCACATATTTGACACACCTAAAATTTACGAAATAAAATATTAGTATGGATGAAAAACTATTCCATTTATTATAGGCCTAAGATACTACAAATAATCACTTTAGAACACTAAACAAACTGAGAATTACAGGCTCAAATAAAGCAGTTTCTTGTTGCACATGTTGCCTCCCAAAACCAAAGCTTAAAAACCTTATTCATGTGAAATTTTGGTCATAGCCAACAGATAAAGATGTATAATAGATCAGACCAACCTAATTGGCCAGATTAAAGATACGCGAACACCCACGGAGCTACTTAATAAATAAATAAAAAGTCAATAGAAGACTAATTCCGTTGTTATCCTTCTAATCAATTTTAATTATTTTTTTTATATTGATTCGATAATATTGGATTAATGGATAAGAAAAACTTTAGTGAAACATATATAACCTTTTAATTCTTTGTGACGGCTTTTCTTTACTTATTTACCTTCATTTGTCATTTCTAGCTCAATGGTAAGAGACTTTTGGTGAAGACCAAGGTTCAAACATTGACAATAGAGAAAAATTATTGGAGAAAAAATTATGCCCTTCAAAACAAAAAAAACCTTCGTTTTCAACTCTCAAAAATTAAAATCAAAAATTAAAAAGTAACGCCGTTCGCTTTTGCCGGCCGTCATGCTCGGTCAGTTCCCTCATCGTTCTGCACCGTCGCACATCTAACCGCATTCCATCCTTGTGTCATTTAAATTTGATACCAGAAAACTCACAAAGGAGGCCAGTAAATCATCACAAATTGTTAATCCTTTTTCGATTCATTGAAAATGTTGATCTAATTTAGATATACCAAGAAAAAAGAAAGATGATCACAATTTAAGTTTTAAGTCTATCTAGATTTTTAGTGTTATTTAGTTTAATAGTTTATTATTATTTATTTTAGATGTCTACGTAAGATTAGAAATAAGGTTAATTAGTTTTGTTCGAATGTTCTAGAAGGTTTAATCATATTTGAGTCCATAGGTTTTAGGGGTTTAAGTCGGTTTAAGGTGGCCTATTTAAATGGTCATCCCATTGTAATTCAGAATGCACCACAAATATTAAATATTAAGAAGTAAAAAGAAGGTTGTTTGAAAGATTCGAACCTGGGTTTTGTGTAAAGGGAGGTAGAGAATAAACCAGTTGGGCTACTATGGGTTTTGGCAAATATTTCTCACTGTACATATATATATTATAGATTTTGTTTTCTTCAGAAAAGGACAAAAAATGCACAATTCCATAAGTCCACTTCTCTATTGTATATATATATATACAATACCAGCCTTTAGTCTAACATACCATATTGATTTTTAAAGTTTGCTTTAGGCGAGGTCCCTTCAACACCTTAACATCTTGCATCAATTATTATCCGACACACAATTCCAATTTAAAAAAAAATAAAAAATATAAATAAATAAAACTGAACAATTTTGAAAAGTAGGATTAGATTTACAATCCTAATTTAAAAAAAAATGAACAGTTTAACAAGTAGATTGGAGTTTACAATCCGAACTAAAAAAACATATTTGAATAGTCTGCATTATTTCACACGACATACACACAATACCAATTAGTCTGATGGGTAATAAAGATAGGGGCGGTTGAAGGAGATTACTCCAAACTAAATAATTAAATAAAAAGTTGAGTAAATTACATATTTTGTCCTTTAACTTTACCCGTTTTGCAACTTTTGTTAAACAGTTGTAAAGCAGTTGTAAAACAGTTTCGGTATACTTAAATATTATCAGGGTTTATTGTTGTGGTTGTATGATCTCACCTGAACCTTGATTTCAAATACTAACGGTTTACCCACCCGGCATCTCTTGCCCAGAGATGTTAAACAGAACAGAATAACTGACGTGTACCCCCAGACAATCCGGAGTCAGAACTGGAGCTACCAGTTAGGGTAGGGTTGTCAACCCAAATAGATCTACTCACTAGCTATCGTTTCGTACAGAACTAATTGAAATCAATTAATGATGGGATTTTCGGTTGTACAAACGTTTATAACGATAATGTACCAAGTTGGGCAATCAGTAAGAGAACAAGTAGTCATACGGCTAACAAGTAAACCATAATATTAAGTAAAAAGCATTTAATCAGTTTTCATGATTTCTCCCCCAAGTATAAAACAGTTAAAAGGAAAAGGGGCCGTGAAACTCACAGTTTTAGCAGATAATCGGAATTTAAGCAGCGAAGGTCGGTAGCACGTAACGTCCTAAATAATTAAATAACATATGCATAAGGTCTATGATCATTTGAGTAACATAAGTCACCCAAGTGATACCGGTCAAGTCTTGACGTTTTAAGTCCGTTTGCATTATTGAAAACTCGTTACTTGTATTTATTTAAGTAAATACGTTCGGTGATGATTTATATTTATGTTAAATAAATATAATTTAGGGATAATCATTTTCAATAATTCAACCAAGTTTTGAACATTGAGTTTAATAATAATATTTATTATTATTTCCACAAGTTTGTATAATTATTTTAAGTAAATAATTACATAATTGATTTGTTAGTCTTGCAAGTTATAATTATTTTAAATAATTATGATTAACAATACTTTTGTAAATAAAACATAGTTTATATCTTTTGTAAATAATTATTTGTCAAAATAATTATTAAACGGTTGTTTTATTTTAAACGTAAACCTTTAAAGAAAACTTTTAAAGCTTTTATCAATTAATCATTTATATTTCGAAAACGTTTAATATTTCATTTGCATGAAATATATAGTTTTTCCAAAAATATTTTCAAAACATTGTAACGACGCTTGGATTTATATAAAATTGTCTTTTATAGAAATTTGATTTATTTAAAAATCTCCAACAAATGTAAGTTCATTTTTGGTTACTTTGATTCATAAAAATCCATATAAACATTTAAAGTTTATAGCTTGTCTTTGATTTATTTTTATAAAAATCCTTTTATAAAAATATTTGTTTTCAAATGTGACCTTTTTAGAAAAAAATGTCCATTTCTAGCAAGTTTTAAGAAAGGTTAAAACTTGTAATAAATCCAAGTATTTATGTCAAATTAATCATTTGACATAAATATTATTCTCATTAAATCTAGTAATAAATTTTATTCTTTTTGTCCAATCATTTAATCATTTGTAACATATTAAATATGTTACATGGCTACTTTAAGAAATGTATACTTTTGTTTTAGTCATAGGTTACATATGTAACATTTGTTTAATTATTTCATCTTGTTTTTATATTGTTTTAACATGTAACATATATATAAACATAAATAACAATCAACTAACACATTGGTGTTAGGACTTTTATAAATGTAAATAAGCAATCAACTAACACATTGGTGTTAGGACATTTAAATATAAATAACAATCAACTAACATTTTCATGTTAGGACAATTAAATATAAATATTAACAAGTAATATTAGTTAGTTAAGTAAATTGCATATGAGTAATCATAATGATCTTAGGTGCACTTGAATACTTTCCATGGATTTCTTCAAGTGTTTCACCCCATTCTCTTGGCTATTTTAAGTTCCTAGAACACCATGAGAATGTTTGAAGATCATAAAGAAGAATGGAGATTTAAGAAGAGAGATTGGATGATTAACTCCATATGCAAGTGTTTAGATTTATATTACATTGATTATGAAGAGGCTTGGGTTTGCAAACAACTAACAAAGAAATCCTTGGATTTCTTTAGATCTAGGTGCACTTGAGCTACTAGCCATAAGGTTTCACTAAGTGTTTCACCATCTTGGATCTTTGCAAGAAATGGAGGTTAAGAGAGAGTTGTGTTAGTTGTTGCAAGCAAGCATTCCAAACAAAAGTGTATGAACATTTTGATCTAGCTTTCATAAGTGTTAATGTTTATGGTTGTCAAGACTTGAAGGGTTCAAAAGGATGAATATAAGATAGAAATGGGTTTAGAACACTCACAATTGTGGTGAGTTAAAACCGAGAAAAAAAAAGGGGAGGAGGGGCGGTTCACGGCGGCGGGGCGGCGGTCCGGCGGCGGTCCGGCGGTGGTCCGGTGGCGGAGCAGCGGCGGCAGCCGGCGGGCTGTGGTGGCTCTCGGCCGAAAATGTGGAGAGAGGGAGGGAGAGTGAGGGTTGCTTGGTTGGGTGCAAGGGAACAAGGTGGGGGTTGTCCCCTCCTTTTATAACAAGGATTAGGGGCATTAACCAAAGGTTAATAAGGTGTTGTCAACACCACATTAATCCCAACTAATCTAGTGTAGGTTGATTAGTTTTTATAAATTTTTGAAGCTTTTATAAAATATAGAGGTGTTAGGAGTTTATAAAAATTATAACTTTTTAAAATATAATCCCTTTATATTTTATCCAATCGAAAGGTGATTTTTATTTTTATAAACGTTGTTCACCCAAGTTTTATAAAAATATTAGTGGGTTAAAGAAATGGGATTATCTTTTATAAAACTAGTGGGCTTTAAACAAAATAATTATTTTGTTTACAATTGGGCCGAAGCCCAATCGAGTTCAATTAGGAGAATGGGCCGAAGCCCATTCGGTTCGGAAATGGGACTGGGCCGAAGCCCAATCGGGCTCGCGAGTGGGCCTGGGCCGAAGCCCAGTCGTGTTGGTCGGGTTCTCGGTCGGGCCGCGAGGAGAAAGAAAGAAAGGGATTGGGCCGGTTACGGCCCAATACAATCTGGGCCGCGGGTCGGGTATCCGGGTTCGGGAAAACACTCGGGACGTTGTTACGAGTGATTGGTGAAATTTTTAGGCTTAACGGACTTGAATTGTGCTTATTGGGCTTACCGGGCCCAATAGGATAAACGGTTTGGAAAAATGGCTAAGTCTTGACAACGTAACACTTTGTATAAGTTTGTAACGTTTTATCAGTTTATAACGGTTTGATAAAATATAAAATGTCAAATTTTATATTTAATTTCTTATTATTAAAATTCCATTAATAATAATATAAAACATTCATTATTCACAGTTTTTCGACGCGAATTTCCATGTTGGTTAATCGGTTATTCATTCGCAGCTAATTATGTAATTTAAACAATTAAATCACGTAATTATCACATAATAAAAAGTCAACAAAAGTCAACGGAGAGAGAGTTGACCTGGTTTTTAGGTCCGGTTGTCACATTCTCCCCCAGTTAGAAGAATTTCGTCCCGAAATTCAGTCTTGGTTACTGGTGGATGCGACGTTCTCAAACAGGCGTGGATACTTTCGGCGCATTTGATCCTCGCGTTCCCACGTGTACTCTGGTCCTCGCCTAGAGTTCCATCGTACCTTGACTATGGGAATGCGGCTATGCTTCAGCATTTTGATTTCCCGGTCAAGTATCTCCACGGGTTCCTCTATGAAGTGAAGGGTCTCGTCCACTTGAATCTCATCGAGAGGAACAATGAGTGTTTCATCAGATAAGCATTTCTTAAGATTACAGACATGGAAGACATTGTGAACGCTGCTTAGCTCGGCGGGCAGGTTCAAACGGTAAGCTACTGGTCCGATGGTTTCGGTGATTTCAAAGGGACCAATGTAACGAGGGTTGAGCTTTCCTCGTTTGCCGAACCGGATGACACCTTTCCAAGGTGACACCTTTAGCATGACACGATCACCCTTTTTGAAAGACAAGGGTTTGCGTCGGTTGTCGGCGTAGCTCTTTTGCCTGTCTCGGGCAGCTCTCAGACGATCTCGGATTCGGAAGATTAATTCAGTCGTTTCAAAGATTAGCTCGGGTCCAGTCAACTGACTGTCGCCAATCTCATTCCAACAGAGTGGAGATCTGCACTTTCTCCCATAAAGTGCTTCGAAAGGGGCGGCTTGGATGCTGGTGTGATAACTGTTGTTATACGAGAATTCGGCAAGAGGGAGGTGCTCGTCCCACTTGGGTCCGAAATCTATCACACATGCTCTCAGCATATCCTCAAGCGTTTGGATCGTTCTCTCACTTTGGCCATCTGTCTGCGGATGGTAGGCAGTACTCATATCGAGTCGAGTACCCAAAGCTTTCTGTAGAGATTTCCAGAAGTGTGCGGTGAATCGACTGTCTCGGTCGGATATGATGGATTTGGGCACACCGTGGCGCGAGACGACTTCCTTTATGTAAAGCTTGGCTCGCTTATCCATCTTATCCTTCTCATTGACCGGTAAGAAGTGTGCTGACTTCGTCAATCGATCGACTATCACCCAGATAGCATCATACCCAGATCTGGATTTAGGCAATTTTGTGATAAAGTCCATGGATATCTCTTCCCATTTCCATTCGGGGATTACTGGTTGAGTCAACAATCCAGAGGGCTTCTGGTATTCGGCTTTGACCTTTGAACAAGTTAAGCATTTGCCGACATAGGTGGCTATCTCGGCTTTCATGTTAGGCCACCAGAACTGTTTCTTCAGACCGTGGTACATCTTGTCTGATCCGGGATGAATGGAATACCTTGATTTGTGGGCTTCATCGAAAATTAATTGCCTTAGTCCTCCATAGACAGGTACCCATAACCTATCCATGAAGACCTTGGTTCCATCTGGTTTCTCTTCCAGTTGTTTCTCCATTCCACGTAAACCTTCTTCAGCTAGGTTCTCTGGTTTGAGGGCTTCAATTTGTGCGTCGCGCACTTGGGAATTAAGGTTTGAGTGGATGGTCATGCCTAATGCTCGGACGCGGCGAGGTTTGGCATGCTCTTTCCTGCTTAAGGCATCGGCTACAACGTTAGCCTTGCCTGGATGATAACGAATCTCGCATTCGTAGTCATTTAGCAGTTCCACCCATCGGCGTTGCCTCATATTCAATTCCTTCTGATTGAAAATATGTTGGAGGCTCTTGTGATCGGTGAATATGGTACATTGGGTACCATAAAGATAGTGCCTCCAGATCTTGAGAGCAAAGACAACGGCTCCGAGTTCCAAGTCATGAGTGGTATAATTCTTCTCGTGAATCTTCAGTTGTCGTGATGCGTAAGCAATGACTTTCTCTCGTTGCATCAATACACAACCTAAACCTTGATGCGAGGCATCGCAGTAAACAACGAAGTCTTCGATTCCATCGGGTAATGATAGAATCGGGGCATCACAAAGCTTCTGCTTCAGTAACTGAAATGCTGCTTCAGTCTTGTCATCCCATATGAATTTCTTATCTTTCTGGGTCAGGGCGGTGAGTGGCTGGGCTATCTTCGAGAAGTTCTCGATAAATCGGCGGTAATAGCCAGCAAGACCTAAAAATTGTCGAATCTCGGTTGGAGTCGTTGGCGTACTCCAATCCTTGATTGCCTCAATTTTTGTGGGATCCACGTGGATTCCTCGATCATTGATCACATGACCCAGAAAGTGAACTTCGCGAATCCAAAAGTCGCATTTGGAAAATTTCGCGTAGAGTTCTTCCTTCTTCAACAACTCCAGAATAAGTCTCAGATGTTGTTCGTGTTCTTCCTTACTACGGGAGTAGATAAGGATGTCGTCAATGAACACGATAACGAACTTATCCAGGTAGGGTTTGCATACGCGGTTCATCAGATCCATGAACACTGCAGGTGCGTTTGTCAAACCAAATGGCATTACGAGGAACTCATAATGGCCATAGCGTGTTCTGAACGCTGTCTTCGAAACGTCTTCATCTCTAACTCTGAGTTGATGGTATCCTGATCTTAGATCGATCTTGGAGTAGAAGCTCGATCCTTGAAGTTGATCAAACAGGTCGTCGATCCTAGGAAGCGGGTAACGGTTCTTCACAGTTAGTTTGTTCAGCTCCCGGTAGTCGATGCACATCCGAAAAGTTCCATCTTTCTTCTTGACAAATAGCACGGGTGCTCCCCACGGAGAGTGGCTTGGTCGGATGAAGCCTTTATCTAGCAATTCTTGCAATTGGCTAGATAACTCCTGCATCTCAGAAGGTGCCAGACGGTACGGGGATCTGGCTACGGGGGCGGCACCTGGGGCTAAGTCAATGCGAAACTCTACTTGTCGCGTCGGCGGTAAACCTGGCAAGTCTTCGGGAAAGACTTCCGGGTATTCGCGGACAACGGGAACATCTGCTATGTTCTTCTCCTTTGGTTTCTTCTCAGTTACGTGTGCTAGGATGGCCTGACATCCTTTACGAAGGAACTTTCGTGCCTTCATACTAGATATGAGGTTTAGTTGGGTTCCACTCTTTTCGCCTTGTACGTTTAGAGTGTTGCCATCTTCGAGTGGCATCCTAACTATTTTCTCATGGCACACGATTTCTGCACGGTTCTTAGATAACCAGTCCATGCCTATGATAACATCAAAACTTCCTAGTTCTACAGGCATCAAATCAATGCTGAAGGGATGATCGGAGAGTTCTAGTGAGCAGTTTGGATAAATAATGCTAGTTTCTACTAATTCTCCGTTTGCTAATTCTACTGTGAACTTAGTGTCTAAGGCAACAGGGGTAATTTCAAGTAATTGACCAAATTCGGTAGACACGAAGCTCCTATCTGCACCAGTATCGAATAAAACGGAAGCATAATGATTGTTTAGTAGGAACGTACCCGTCACCGTGTTGGGGTCACGGCGAGCATCTCCGGCATTGATTACAAAGGCTCTTCCTCTAGCCTGATTCGGGTCCTGGTTTCCTGCCTTCGGGCAATCCTTCTTGTAGTGCCCGGTGGTTCCGCAACCGTAACAGGTGCGCTTCGGACAGTCTCGTGCTACGTGCCCTTTCGTCTTGCAGATGTTGCAGTAGACGTTGCCACAATCGAGTGTGTGGTGGAGATTGCACTTGTTGCACAGAGGTGCTCCACCGTTGTATCCAGTCTTTCGGACAACGTGGGTAGGGGTGGTAGCAGCAAAGACCTTCACAGTTTCAGCTTCCTTGGCAGGGGCCTTATCATCGCGATTCCTCCAGAATCCGCGTTTCCGCTTGTTATCAGGCTTCTTGTTGGTGGAAGGAGTGGTACTGGTTTCAGGGGCCTTGTTCTCAGACTTCTTCTTGTCAAGATTCACACCTTGACGGTTGGCTTGGTAAACCAGGTTGTGTGCCAGGCGCACAGCATCCTGAAAAGTCTGAGGGTTTGAGGAAAGGACATTCCCCTGGATATGAGGTGCAAGTCCCCAGATGTACCGTTCAATCTTCTTGTAGAGAGGAGTGATCATGGTCGGACAGAGATGAGCGAGCTCACGGAACCTCTTGGTATAGCCGGCAACGTCGGCTCCATTCATGGTGAGGTTCCAGAATTCAGCTTCGAGTTTCTGAAGCTCTTCTCTAGGACAGTACTCATCGCGAAGCAGTTGTTTGAGCTCGTCCCAAGTCATGGCGTAAGCCAAATCAGTTCCCATAGCATCGGCATGGGAGTTCCACCAAGTCAGAGCGCTATCAGTCAGAGCGCAGGTGGAATACTTGACCATGTACTGCTCGGGGCAGTTGCTTATGCGGAAGACGGACTCCATTTTCTCAAACCAGCGAACTAAACCAACAGCGCCTTCAGAACCCTTGAAATTCGAGGGTTTGCAGTTCATAAAGTCCTTGTATGAACATTCACGGGGGCCTGCAATTGTTAGGTTGAAACGTTGAATACAATTTAGGAAAATTGTAATCGGGTGTTTTTCTAACATTGGTTAATTCGTACTTACCGCGCGCCCCATTGTCGTTTTGACGTTGGGCTTCCGCAGCGGCAACAGTTTCTGCTACGCGATTAGCAATCATCTCCTCGATTTCCTCGGGAGTCATAGGGGGAGGAGGTGGAGGAGGTGAAGAGTTCCTGGTGGTTCGGCGTCTCGGTGGCATGATTTTGCTTTAAGTTACAATTGTCAACATAAAGAAAAATTTAGATAATATGTAAATGGGGTTATTGCATGCTCGAGAATAACTGCCACGACATACATCAATTGCCAAAACATTTTCACGCAACACAACCAAGAACGTAAGATAGGAATGGTGAAGTGATACAACATGTCATAACGATATAACTACACAATCACAACATAACTATAACATGAACATAACATAATCATAAACATCAATCATAACATACCAAAAGATTTTTCCCATAGCATAATCATCGGAATCATACATCAAGTTTGTTACCATATTACAGACGAAACATATCCAAAATAACAAGTTTGCATCGTGGGCTCGCAGTCCCAATCCTGACTAATGCTAACATGTTTCATCTATAAAACGGCTATCAAAAGATACTAGGTCTCATCTACCTAGAATGCTGGTGGGGGTGGTGGAGGTCCTGGGGGCATGAAGAAGACCGGTGGTCTCTGGGTCAAGGCCTGGAGAGTGGCGAGAAGTCGTCCGGAGACGAACTCCAAAGCAGAGACCCTCCCCTGCAACCTCTCGTGCGAGAGAAGCAGGTCAGTCGTGGCCATGCTGACCCCAGTCATGTGGGCATGTAGGGACTCCATGGCGCCGTCAGTGGCGCGCATGCGCCCGGTCAGCTCGGCTATCTGGTTCCTGAGGTGAAACACCTCAGTGGCTGCAGGTAGCTGACCGATATCAGCGTTCAGCTCCCCCAGATCGGCCTCAAGGCGTCTCAAACGAGCCACCAGTAATGGGACGGTGTCAGGGATGGGCTCGTGAGTAAAAGGCGAGATACCCAGAGGCACTCGGCGGAAGGGATCAGGAAGCGAGGACTCCCCCCGATCGTAACAGCTCGGGAACTCCTCGATGATCCGCCAGTGCTGGATCTGATCTGGTATCCAGGCGAGGTGGGGTAAATCGAACACCTGGCGCCGCTTGGGCGCGGGCTCACCAGAGGTACGTCGGACCTCCCTAGTCCGAGATGGGCCAGCTGCCCGTCCCGGGGTAAATCCCCGTCTGCCGCCACCAGGCGTGGCGACAAAGGTCTTCACAGACCGATCTCGGCCTGCGAAGGGGTCGGCGGAGCTAGAAGCATCCGCAGTGGCTGCACCGCCAGCAGTGGCGGTGGGAGCAGGGTGGTCGGGGGTATCGTCGGAGGTCCTACGTCTAATAGGACTCAGAAAACCTGCTGGTACGGGAGTCGGGCGAATCACTCCTACAGTAGCGCCCTCGGTCTCGGGGCTCGATGGCACGTAGTCCTCTGGTGAAGGTGTGTACTCAACACTCGGCTCCTCATCGGAATCGGCAACGCAAATGACCTCTTTAGAAGCCATCTCTGCGAAAATATTCCAAAAGGAACTGTGTCAGTAACATCATGGTAGTGTGGTAACACATAAGTAAACATAAGTAAACATATGAGGTCTTGACATGCAAATGGTAGCTTCGGAGTGGGTTATAGTCCAGGCTTGGTTTTCGTTTTGTTTTGTTTGTTTGTTTATCCTGGTTCGCTATAACCACGGCTCTGATACCAATCTGTCACACCCCGGTCAACGGAATCGGGTGTGAGCCAGAATGGAATCATAGTCGAGGATACATAGAACACTTCTAATAAATTTAAAAACTTCATAAAACATTAATTCGTTTCATTGCAGCGGAAAGAGTAGTGGAAACATTAATGTCTTACAATTTAAAAACATAAGTCTTAAACGATTATTAAAAGCATAAAACGGTTAAGTTGGATAGTCGGGACTATGACTCCAAGGACAGGTCCGATAGCATTTGTAAGCTCCATTTGCATGTCTTCAGAAAGTCTTGTCAATTACCTAAGAAATCATGAATATAAAACGGGTCAACATAAAGTTGGTGAGGTCCACAGGTTTAGGACTCGATAGTTAAACAGTTGTAAAGCAGTTGTAAAACAGTTTCGGTATACTTAAATATTATCAGGGTTTATTGTTGTGGTTGTATGATCTCACCTGAACCTTGATTTCAAATACTAACGGTTTACCCACCCGGCATCTCTTGCCCAGAGATGTTAAACAGTGCAGAATAACTGACGTGTACCCCCAGACAATCCGGAGTCAGAACTGGAGCTACCAGTTAGGGTAGGGTTGTCAACCCAAATAGATCTACTCACTAGCTATCGTTTCGTACAGAACTAATTGAAATCAATTAATGATGGGATTTTCGGTTGTACAAACGTTTATAACGATAATGTACCAAGTTGGGCAATCAGTAAGAGAACAAGTAGTCATACGGCTAACAAGTAAACCATAATATTAAGTAAAAAGCATTTAATCAGTTTTCATGATTTCTCCCCCAAGTATAAAACAGTTAAAAGGAAAAGGGGCCGTGAAACTCACAGTTTTAGCAGATAATCGGAATTTAAGCAGCGAAGGTCGGTAGCACGTAACGTCCTAAATAATTAAATAACATATGCATAAGGTCTATGATCATTTGAGTAACATAAGTCACCCAAGTGATACCGGTCAAGTCTTGACGTTTTAAGTCCGTTTGCATTATTGAAAACTCGTTACTTGTATTTATTTAAGTAAATACGTTCGGTGATGATTTATATTTATGTTAAATAAATATAATTTAGGGATAATCATTTTCAATAATTCAACCAAGTTTTGAACATTGAGTTTAATAATAATATTTATTATTATTTCCACAAGTTTGTATAATTATTTTAAGTAAATAATTACATAATTGATTTGTTAGTCTTGCAAGTTATAATTATTTTAAATAATTATGATTAACAATACTTTTGTAAATAAAACATAGTTTATATCTTTTGTAAATAATTATTTGTCAAAATAATTATTAAACGGTTGTTTTATTTTAAACGTAAACCTTTAAAGAAAACTTTTAAAGCTTTTATCAATTAATCATTTATATTTCGAAAACGTTTAATATTTCATTTGCATGAAATATATAGTTTTTCCAAAAATATTTTCAAAACATTGTAACGACGCTTGGATTTATATAAAATTGTCTTTTATAGAAATTTGATTTATTTAAAAATCTCCAACAAATGTAAGTTCATTTTTGGTTACTTTGATTCATAAAAATCCATATAAACATTTAAAGTCTATAGCTTGTCTTTGATTTATTTTTATAAAAATCCTTTTATAAAAATATTTATTTTCAAATGTGACCTTTTTAGAAAAATGTCCATTTCTAGCAAGTTTTAAGAAAGGTTAAAACTTGTAATAAATCCAAGTATTTATGTCAAATTAATCATTTGACATAAATATTATTCTCATTAAATCTAGTAATAAATTTTATTCTTTTTGTCCAATCATTTAATCATTTGTAACATATTAAATATGTTACATGGCTACTTTAAGAAATGTATACTTTTGTTTTAGTCATAGGTTACATATGTAACATTTGTTTAATTATTTCATCTTGTTTTTATATTGTTTTAACATGTAACATATATATAAACATAAATAACAATCAACTAACACATTGGTGTTAGGACTTTTATAAATGTAAATAAGCAATCAACTAACACATTGGTGTTAGGACATTTAAATATAAATAACAATCAACTAACATTTTCATGTTAGGACAATTAAATATAAATATTAACAAGTAATATTAGTTAGTTAAGTAAATTGCATATGAGTAATCATAATGATCTTAGGTGCACTTGAATACTTTCCATGGATTTCTTCAAGTGTTTCACCCCATTCTCTTGGCTATTTTAAGTTCCTAGAACACCATGAGAATGTTTGAAGATCATAAAGAAGAATGGAGATTTAAGAAGAGAGATTGGATGATTAACTCCATATGCAAGTGTTTAGATTTATATTACATTGATTATGAAGAGGCTTGGGTTTGCAAACAACTAACAAAGAAATCCTTGGATTTCTTTAGATCTAGGTGCACTTGAGCTACTAGCCATAAGGTTTCACTAAGTGTTTCACCATCTTGGATCTTTGCAAGAAATGGAGGTTAAGAGAGAGTTGTGTTAGTTGTTGCAAGCAAGCATTCCAAACAAAAGTGTATGAACATTTTGATCTAGCTTTCATAAGTGTTAATGTTTATGGTTGTCAAGACTTGAAGGGTTCAAAAGGATGAATATAAGATAGAAATGGGTTTAGAACACTCACAATTGTGGTGAGTTAAAACCGAGAAAAAAAAGGGGAGGAGGGGCGGTTCACGGCCGCGGCGGTCCGGCGGCGGTCCGGCGGTGGTCCGGTGGCGGAGCAGCGGCGGCAGCCGGCGGGCTGTGGTGGCTCTCGGCCGAAAATGTGGAGAGAGGGAGGGAGAGTGAGGGTTGCTTGGTTGGGTGCAAGGGAACAAGGTGGGGGTTGTCCCCTCCTTTTATAACAAGGATTAGGGGCATTAACCAAAGGTTAATAAGGTGTTGTCAACACCACATTAATCCCAACTAATCTAGTGTAGGTTGATTAGTTTTTATAAATTTTTGAAGCTTTTATAAAATATAGAGGTGTTAGGAGTTTATAAAAATTATAACTTTTTAAAATATAATCCCTTTATATTTTATCCAATCGAAAGGTGATTTTTATTTTTATAAACGTTGTTCACCCAAGTTTTATAAAAATATTAGTGGGTTAAAGAAATGGGATTATCTTTTATAAAACTAGTGGGCTTTAAACAAAATAATTATTTTGTTTACAATTGGGCCGAAGCCCAATCGAGTTCAATTAGGAGAATGGGCCGAAGCCCATTCGGTTCGGAAATGGGACTGGGCCGAAGCCCAATCGGGCTCGCGAGTGGGCCTGGGCCGAAGCCCAGTCGTGTTGGTCGGGTTCTCGGTCGGGCCGCGAGGAGAAAGAAAGAAAGGGATTGGGCCGGTTACGGCCCAATACAATCTGGGCCGCGGGTCGGGTATCCGGGTTCGGGAAAACACTCGGGACGTTGTTACGAGTGATTGGTGAAATTTTTAGGCTTAACGGACTTGAATTGTGCTTATTGGGCTTACCGGGCCCAATAGGATAAACGGTTTGGAAAAATGGCTAAGTCTTGACAACGTAACACTTTGTATAAGTTTGTAACGTTTTATCAGTTTATAACGGTTTGATAAAATATAAAATGTCAAATTTTATATTTAATTTCTTATTATTAAAATTCCATTAATAATAATATAAAACATTCATTATTCACAGTTTTTCGACGCGAATTTCCATGTTGGTTAATCGGTTATTCATTCGCAGCTAATTATGTAATTTAAACAATTAAATCACGTAATTATCACATAATAAAAAGTCAACAAAAGTCAACGGAGAGAGAGTTGACCTGGTTTTTAGGTCCGGTTGTCACATCAGGGACGAAATCCGTAATTTACTCTTATATTTATTACTTTTACGTGGTATATATGTATATATATATACGCATGTCGTTTTATGATTTTATGTGACGGTGTGTCACGTAATCATACGAAGTGTTTCTATAAATTTATAGGAATTTAAAATCATATAGTTATGAGGTTATAACTATGATTTTATTTGACTTTAAAGTGAATAATTAGAGATTGAAATCTATGATTTTATGTGGTCGTTAAAGTTAATACTTCTCATAAACATACACGATATGGCGTGTTGAGATGCATACACTCGTTTGGCAATCGTTTACGTCTTTCGTTAATCTCTGTTAGCCTCGTTAGCCGTTTATAAACCTGAGGGACTATTCCTGTCATCTTCTAAAACTTCTTTTGGTTACACAAACATTCAAGGACCCATTTTGTATTTGTTCAAACCTGGCCCCTTAATATGTAATATGGGCAGGGACTGATTTTGCCAAGTGTTGAAAATGGGTTTAATGACCCTTAAAGAATCGTGACGTTCGATCACCGGGAACGAAACCGCTCCGGCTTCAACACCCGACATCAATTCGCATTCGGTTACAATTAAACACCATTATTTTGGGAACTAGATCAATTTCTGCAATCATTTGGTATACCTCAATCCTTCTCTCGAAGCTCTCTCCCTATTCTCTATCGTTTTTTTTCTTTCCGGCGAACTCACAGATTCCGGCCAACCGGCCACTATTTCACCACCATTCACGCATCACTGTAATCGCCTTCTTCTGCTAAGCAACCCTGTGGCAACAGATTTGGAAACGGAGTACCATCAGGAGGTCCCGGTCGAGATTTTCGATTTCGTTTCGGCATCACAAACGCATCATAACTCATCCCCGATTCGAGGTAATAGCTCTGCTATGTTAATCGCACATTTAGCTTTGTTTTGGTTCATGTTTCACGATTTTCCGGTGACCGGAATAAAACTCCGGCCACCGGAGTTGTGGGGAAGAAGATGAGGGCAGTCTGTGACTGGTTATATAATTAAGCAACTGAGAAGCAACACCAGCGCATGGGTGGCGCAGCTTGTTGTTGCGCTCACTTGGGACAGAGAGGTCCTGGGTTCGAAACCCGGCCACCCTCCCTAAAACCGGTTTATTTTTATTTCTCCTATGCGCTTGGAACCAGCTCCCTCTTCTGTTATGATAAAATGATTCCCGATCGATTTCTAACACAAATCGCCTATTGGCGTAGTGGTTTGAGTGCTGGGTTTGTATCAGGGAGGTCACAAGTTCGAGACTTGCAACCTCCCTATTTCTGTAATTAATTCTTTTTTTTAAACGTTTTGGTGATCTAAAACCAATCCCCGCTCGTTCCTTACAATACATTAGACCTTAAATTCTCGTTGAACTCGTTCAAGATCATTATCTCGCCATTTCAACTATAATTTGGTTTTGAAAACAAATAAATATGCAAGCAAATAATTAATATGCACTTGGTTATTATCATGGATTGGTGTACATTTATCTTAGTGACTATGGAATTATATATGCTTTGATAAGTATAATAAAACGTATATGAATATTATATTGGGTCGTATTTCGCGATATAATCATTGTTGTTGTGTTCGAGAAAATATTTGTATATTCACAAATATATCTATATATACATATACATGCATATGCATTTCAACCAGTCGATTTTATAAAAGATGTGATATTTATCTTTTATCCGCATTTGAGTGAACTTTTATATTTTCAACTCCACGTCATCATCAATTTGATTATTAAGTAAAAAGAATTTTATCCCGTTTTTTTCCGAAATATATTATCTATATCATGTATGGAATTACTTGTCAACTTAAACCGTCGTCTAGGCTATGTTACTCATGTGCAAACACACACTTACGTATGTAAAATCGATAGGTGTTTGGTAATTACGCAAGACTCGGAAGTCTAACTAAATTTGTAGCAGCGCACCCTAAGGTGAGTTACACAACCTTTTACGTTACGTCCGGGTTTGGACGATAACACACGCAAACATGTTACACCCGGGTTAGGGTGATAACACGACAACTATTATGTATGATTAAAGTAGAAATCCAGTATATATCACATGTTCACGTAAAATGCTTTATCTTTGAAAGTCCTTACTTATCGAACCGTTAATAACAAATAGCGAGGGGATATTGGGTAGTACTACTGGGGTCTGACAAACCCCACTCAGCGGGCACGAGATGCACCACCCGACTGGCGGTCGGACTGAGGACAATGTCAGCCTAAACTTACCGTGATCGAGTAGACACGGGGAAGGCAAACCACGTAAGGAATTATTCCTACAACTAATTGGTCAGCTTCGGTTGCGAACGTTTTAGTGACATAAACTTAGGCTCGCTACCTACGATATGGATTGTACTGTTAATATACATGCTTACATACGAATAAAAACTGTTGTATTCGTGCTGCATAACTATACTAGTTGTACTTATGTGCTTATGTGAACTCACCAACATTAGTTGACACTTGCTCTTATGCACGCTTTGCAGGACGCTAGGAGAATCAGATTTTTGGGCACGTACGCTGGTTAAACCTTTTATTTTGGGAATTCATTTTCAAAACTTTTTCAACTTGAACTGGTATTTACTTATCGGGCGCTTCTTTTTGCGCAACATGACTTTCACGAGCTTCCGCTAAACTTTAACTCTGATTGATATTTCCCGTTTGGAAATATATTTACATTTTGAACCCTCAACTTATGTTTAATGTAACTAATGACTCGGGTCCTGGTCTGGTTCACACCCCACACGGTTAAACTCCGTTAGTGGAAATTGGGGGTGTGACATATATCTCATTTGTATACTTTCTGATTTGCCGAGCCTACCTTGCACATCGATCAAATGATCTTATGGCTTGTTCATCTACTTTATCCATGAGTCAGACAATGTCAGCCAATGTACCATAATTTCCCAAACATGTCGGATACAATTTCTCATTTTTCAATGTTTTTGTATTTTTGCATTTTTCATTGTTTTTGTCTTTTCCAAATTTCTCCCCCTAAAAATGACAACTCTATTTATAGATTTTCATTTTTACTATTTGAAAAACAAGACACTATTTTTATATTTTTGCAAAAACAAACTCCCCCTCAGAATGAGACGGAGTGAAAAACAAGAAAAATTGATCAACCAACACAAATACTTGCAGTGTAGCGTTGTGAAAACAAAAATGACTTTGAAATTCAGTTTAATTAGAACAGATATTTCACAATCAGCAATTTCCCAATCACCGAAAGGTCTTCCTGAAATACCTGCTTGACACCAAATAAAACATTAGATGCTTTGGGATCGACCCGATTTAACAACATCGGGTCGCCCGGTGTCTTCCACATAGTCGCTGTTGGCCTTGGAAACAACTTTCGGTTTCCATTGCATTGAAGATTTTAATGTTTGATCAGAACCTGAAAATGTTTCAACTGGCGTCTTTAACGAAGACAACTTACTAGTTGTTTTAGATTTAGAAAACCATGGTTCATCAAAAATTTTACCATTATTATCCACATATTTTGCATTTTTGTGAACATATGCAGTCGTCGGACAATTTGCAGCCATATGTCCAGGTCGACGACATGCATAGCAAATTCTTTCACGAAATTTTGAAAAGAACTTGAAAACAGTATTTGGTTTCCAACTATGATTCGTAGCAGGAGAACCATAGTAACCAAAAGAATGATCAGAAGCAAATGAATCAAAGAAATTGTCAGATGAATCATACCTAGGAGATCTTTGTGGTAAAGAATATGAATCACTCGATGAACCTCCAGAATGATAACATCGATTTCTTGATGTAGAACTATTCGGCTTTTTCTGATGAGCTTGTTTTTGCTGAGTCTGAACAGATTGTTTCTTTGATTGTTGCTGAAGTCGAGGAACATGCTGAACAACAACTTTCTTTGGTTTCTTTGTTGTCTGTTGCACTAATACATCCTTGACTTCATAACCCAAACCTTTATGCTTGTAACCTGGAATCTTTGTAGAAGTTGAAGAAGAACCCGAAGCTTCTCTCATCCTAGCTTCGCTAGTGAATTTAACTTTTATATCCTTCAGCTTGTTCTTCTCAATCAACTCTTTTTCTTCTTCAGTTGCACATGAAAAACTCGAAGCAACCTTATCAAAAAGTTTTTCATGTTCCAACAATACAGATTTTGAAACAAATTTTGGAGCTTCACCCAAAGGCTTTTCTTTCTTCTTTGACTTGTTCTTCTTAGGTGGAATGGCAAACTTTGAATAATCATGCAATTCGTCCTTAGGATCAAGCGGAGCAGATGTGACTTCAGTTAAATCCACCGGTTGAGGAACCATGTGAATATCATCTTTCTTAGAACTATCTTCACTCCGATCTTGTTTGTATAAGAAATTTAACAATGTTGGTGACAAATTGCAATTCTTCACTTGCCGTTTTAACTCCAAAATTTCTAACTTCAATTCATTGATTTTCTGTTGTGCATCAAACACTTCCTTTTGTGACTTAATAAACTTTGCGTTAAGCTCATCATATTCATAAATCTGCACTTTACGAATGTCACATTCAGCAAATAATTCTTCAAGCACACTTTCTCTTTTCTTTTTGTAAATCTCAATATCTTTTGTTAACACTTCATTCTTGTCGCGATAAAGAACATTTTCATCTTGAAGCATAGAAATCTTGTGCTGAAGTTTTTCAATTTTAGCTGCTGATTCAATCACAAGAGTATTAGCCTTTTCATACTTATGTTGCACAGGATAAGCCTTGTTGAACAATGCTTCAAAATCTGCAGCAACATCTTTAGCTTCAGCTTTTGCTTTTTCACATTCAACCAACAACTTATCCTTTTCTTTCATCAAATTCTTGTTGATCTTAGCAAGTTTTTCACACGTCGAACATACTAACAAACTACCATTCTGAAATTCTTCTATGTCACTTTCATCCCCTTTGTCATATATAACACTAGAACTTGTTTCAGAATCAGAAGCTGAATCAGAATCAATGATACAACCATCAATTTGTCCAGAATTGAAAAACAATATCACAATCCTTTTTGTCAGTCAATTTATCACTTCCTGATTCCAAACCACTCGATGCAGAATCATATGATTTAGAATCAGTAGAATCTGAATCAATTGTCATGATCTGATTGTGTGCACATGCCTCACCTTTTTCTTTCAATGCATTCCATTTATCTGTAGCAGTACAATACTTTTTGATTTCAAGACATAATTCTCTTGAAAGAGCAGCTTGAATAATATCTCTTGCTTGTTTCTCATTATTTGTATAATCCCTTTGTTCGAAAGAAAGATGTCGATGAAGTATTGCATCTCCTCTTGTATCAGTAGGCCATTTGAATTGCTTATTGATTATTTTCCAAAACTCTTCGAAATATTCGTTGATGTAAATCTCAAAATCAACTTTCCAATTATCATAATCTTCCCATTTCACCAAGATAGGTATCATAGAACTAGCTTGTGATGCACTCATTTTCGAACAAATTATGAAAAATCAATTCAATATGCTTGAAACACTCTTTACCAAATACTCCAAAATTTTCAGACTTAAAAACGAAGGTCTTAAAAGTGGATTTTGGGCTCCAAAACGAAGGATACTGGTCTGTTAGACGGGTAAAAGTCTAGATCTTTTCGATACGGTTGTTTTGGCTGGTATTAGCTCCCGTAACTCTTTACGGTTTTCAAGATACGTCAGTTTTCGTAAACCACTAATAACTTGAACACTGTTCACCGAACCTGGTCCGAACCACGACCGAACCACCTCCGAACTTACTCCGAACAATAGAAGATTCTCCGAACGAACTCCGAACCAGGAGTTCGGAGCGGTTATGACCGAGAGTCCTCCGAACTTGAAGTACGGAGCAGTTACACCGAACGTTGAGTTCGGCCGAACGCGAAATTTCGGAAAAACTTGGAAAAACTCACTGAAATCGACACCTCTCGAGCTGTAAACACTCAATCAACTGAAAACGAACAAACACAAACATTTTGGACGTGAATCATGATGCTCTGAACGAGAATTTCGAGAAATGAAGATGAAAAACGAGTTTTGAAAGTCAAAAACGTGAATTTGAACTCGATAACTCGAAAAACACTGATCTTCGACTAGTAGAACAAACCAAATGCTCTGATACCACTTGAAATTGCCTGAGCGTGAGGATCTTCTACTTAGTCGTAAAGAAATCAATGTAATATGAGTAGAGACACAAAGAGTAAATACAAACAGACTTTGTATTGACCACTGAGAACCACATAGTACACTTAGAAAGTATATGACACGGAAGCCCAGACTACACTATACAAGATGAACTATTTATACATGCTGAAATACGACTGGCCGAACCTCAGGTTCGGCCACACGTTCGGCCATGTCCGAACTCCAGGTTCGGCCTGAGTTCGGACCTCAGCATCCTTGTGTGATTCGTCTTGTATTCGATACTTCACATGACGATCAGGACTATGTATCAACAGTGCTTCTTCAACATCACTGGGAAACATGGCTGGATTAAGGTACTGTGTAAAAGCAACGGGAGAAAGAAGGGTGGGAGCCTTACCGGATTTGTGGATTTTCAGGAGCGGGAACCGGAATTTTCTCGATTTGGGCGGTATTGGGCGGTATATTCCTGCGGATCGAATTCATGCTCTGATGTATACCTTCTAAGAGATTCGATCTCAAACCGGTTTTCAACATCAATTTTAAGATATTGTGCTTAAAGCACTTGTACACTATGCAATGTTCCTTGTACAAATCTTAAAAATTCAACAAGTAGAATTTCTCTCTCCAATATGTATATTAAGATATTATAGATATATAAGGTTGGGGTTAAATAGAATCCAATTTGAGTTGGAGAATCATTGGAACCCAAATCTATGGCTCACAATTGTCCACATCTTGTTCATTGAGATTGGTTTCAAGGGTATTTTGGTAATGTAACTAAACTGAAGATTTAATAGAATTCGGCATTAGTACAAAGTGATGCAGCGATGTCATAAACCAAACCCACACACAATCAGAAAAAAGGTACAGCTCCCCCTTTTCCAAGAAAAATCTAGCTAATGTACTATGTTCACCTTCTTCCATCTTCTTTAATACTTCGATTGGTCAACTCTTCACAAACATTTATTAACATATCAAATTTAATATCGAGATCTTCTTATTGTTGAGCATTAATGGAGCTTGAAGAAGACAATTTACTACATAAAACATTCTCGGAATTAATGGAGCTTCAACTACCAGAACACTACTCGCAGTTAATGGAGATGGGCCTCCCTCAAAGCTCTGATCAGCCGTCATTTGGAGTCTCCCACGTGCGTTTTCCAACTGAATCTAGATGTTCAAGATGCATTAAGTGAGGGTTCATATGAAGAAGGTTTTGATAGTTCGGAGGATGAGGTCGAGTCCGTGATTTTCACAAATACTAACTCAAACACACCTGTCACACCCTGAACTTTCGGGAACGGAGGCGTGTGACGTCATGGAGTCATAGTCATGGATATATTGAACGACCTCTATATAAAAGAAACGTCTCAATTTATACAAAATGTCTTACAAGATGCAGCGGGAAGTAGTGATAGTAAAACAATGATTGTACGGTACAAAGTCGATGTTTAAAAAGTATGACGTTCCAAGTTGATGTGATGGTGATGAAAACTTCAAATGCGATAAGTGTTGACTATGACACCAAACAACATGCAGGTCCTAATGATGAATGTCAATCCAAGCAAGCAGCAGTTAAATACCTGCGAATTCATGAGCTTAAAAAGTCAACATAGAGTTGGTGAGTTCACAGGTTTGATGATTCTACAAATGGTTTGTAAAAAGTTTAAGGCATACAAAAACACGTAGTAACAGAGTCGTGTAAGTCAAGTTTTTCACAGTTTAATGAATGGCTTGTGCACATCAAGGTTTGCACAGTTTGTTTGAAAGGCTCGTGCACATTAGGTTTGCACGGTTTGTTAAAGGCTTGTGCACATCAAGGTTTGCACGGTTTAATGAATGGCTTGTGCACATCAAGGTTTGCACGGTTTAATGAATGGCTTGTGCACATCAAGGTTTGCACGGTTTTGACGTTACTCGGCTTACTGTAGTTGTTTGTTGATATGGTCTCACATGAACCTCAAATTCGACTACTAACGGATTACCCACTCATGGCATTCTATCCCTGAATACCGAATAACACAGAATAACTGACATGTACCCCTCAACAATTGCCGGAGTTGGGATTGGAGCAACAAATCTGGGTAGGGTTGTCAACCCAAATAGATCTATTCACTAGTTATCGTTTCGTACAGAATTAATCGAATTCAATTAATAGTGGGATTTGGTTGTACAAACGTTTATAACATCTTTGTACTCCTAGGATACGGTAAAAGAACATGTAACCATCACTTCGGTACAGTAGCCATAATGTCAGGTAACAGTTTGTTGGTTTGATTCAGGAATGATCCACAAGATTTTTAAAATAATTTAAAAGAAAGGATAATTTTATACAAGTCAAAAGAATGTATAAAGTTTTGTTGTTTCATGAATTCTCCCCCGAGAGCATAAAACAGTTTAAAGAGAAAATGGGTCGTGAAACTCACCTGATCGAGGCAAAAAAAGGACAAGTATGCAAATCCGGAAACAAGGTATGCAAGTAACGTCCTAATAATGATGAGAGAATGTATATATATAAGGTTTTTGGTTATTGAGTAACAATAATGTCACCCAAACGATACCGGTCAAGTCTTGATATAATATCCCGTTTGTATTAGTTTTGAAAGTCCGTTTGATAATATTTATTGATCAAATAAATATACGAAACCAATATTTATATGTCATGACTTAAACCTTTTATAATTATTGGGCAAAATAATTATATAAATATTTTCAAGTGAAAATATGTGACAAGGTTTATTGAAATAGTATAAGTAAGTTAAAAAAATAAATACAAGCCTTTGTATTTATACTTATACATTTATAAAGGATTTTATAAATTCATTTGACAAAAGTCATAATCATGTTAAGTTAAGATGACCATCTTTTGATAAGTTAAAAGTATAAGTGTTAAAATAATTATATGTTCAATATAATTATTTGACGTTTAAAACGTCGAAAGCGTTTTGCGTTACCACTTAAAATGCGAACGTTTTCATTTAGAAATCGTCAATGATTATTTTCCAAGTCAAAATGTTTGGCGTCGAAACGTTAAACATTTTATAACAAGTTGACTTGAGATTATTTTATAGAATCCAAGTCTTTTTAAAGTCCAAAAATACAATTATTCCATGTCTTTAGGAATATTTGATTTATTAATTTTTAAACAAGTCTTTGTTTATCAAAATTAATTTCATGGTTTTAGTTGGTCATCTAACTTGTTAAGTGATTATGTTTTATATTTTCATGACTTATCAAGATTTCTACTAACACATAAGTGTTAGGATTAAGTCATGGGTTTGTTCATAACAAGTTAATGTTGTTAGATCATTTGTCTAAGTCATGAGTTAGTTATTTATAACAATAAAAATAAATAATCTACTAGCCAAAGCTAGGACCTTTATGTTCACCAAGGGAACAAATCTTACTAATACTTGAAGTATTAGGACAAATCTACTAACACAAATGTGTTAGGACCAAAATAAATAAATAACAAGTAAGTAAATTGCAAGAAATTAAACGACAAGTAATTAAATGCAAGATAAGTATAAATGATCTAGGTTTTGATACACAATACTCCCAAATTTAGTTTCTTTAGTGTACAACCCCACATCTTGGTAACATTAAGCCTTAAGGCACTAAAGAATGTGTTAGATCAAGTCACTTGTATTATTTAACCCAAGTGTTGGTTTTTAGAGGATTAGAGAAAGAATTATTTTATTATTGTAAGTTATATCAAGACTTGAGGTTGTTTTTGAGTGATTGACTAAGTGTACAATAAGTAGGAAAAGAGGGTTAGAATACTCACAAAAGAGTAAGGGAAGAAGTGGTGGTTCGGTGGTGGCTTGATGACGGCGGGCGGTGGTTGTAGGGTGGTGGGCGGCTAGGGAGAGGAGGAGGTCTTTGGCTTTGGCCGAAAATGAGGGAGGGAGAGAGTGAGTTTGGAAGGAGGTAGAAGTATGTTAGGAGGTGCAAGGATTTGTGAAGGCCAAGCCCTCCTATTTATACTAAAAAGTTGGTTAATTGTCCAATGGTTAATACCCAATTGCCAACTAACAATTCACTTGATTTTTGATTAAAAATAATCATATAAAATAGTTGTAGGTGGTATTTATAAAAAGATGAAGACTTTTTATAAAAATGGGAGGTGATCCAAGGTTCAAAAATTGTATAAAAGTCCATGGCTTGGTATAAAAAGGCTCGATTAATGTTTATAAAAAGTTTAGAAAATAAACATTAATTTTTCGTTTTTATAAAACTACAAAGGTGGTGGACTTTTAAATAAATTTGATTGGGTTTAAATTTATAAAACTTGGGCTCGAATTGTTGGGTCCAAAAACATTTAAAAAACATTTAAAAAAAAACTTGGGCCGCGATGGGCCTTGGGCCGAAACTGGGCCGGAACGGACCGGTGATCGGGCCGGAACCGGTTCACGGTTCGGTCACTGGGCCGGTTAATGGGCCGGGCCTCGGTCGGGCTATGGGTTGGCGGGTTGAGTCAAAATGCTCGTTGGGTTATACTGGATCATCGGTAAAATTTTCGGGTCGAACGGATAGGTTCTGAGACTGTTGGGCCTGACTGGGCCCAACAGGGTTACGGTTTCAGCGTTCGGTTGATGTTTGGATTTTTCCGAGTAGAACGGAATGGAAGGTTCAAGTCTTGACAAAACTTTTAGTTTTATAAAAGTTTGCTTAAATTTTTGACGTGTCGAACAGTCAGTTCGGACACCGGGGGAAAATATATAAAAGTTATATTATATATATTTTTCTTGTTGTTAAGGTTCCACTAAGTCTTTAGTGGGTTTACTTGATTTTTAAATCGGACAAAAATCGTTGATACAAACTCGGGATTTATTTAGACGATTATATATATATCCTAGTTAACAGGCAGTGATCAGATAATTAACAGATAAAGCACGTATTAAGGTTAACGGTAAAAGTCAAAGTAACGGGTTTGACCTGGAAATTTTTACGGGTTGTCACAACACCAAATAACGTCATTAATGAAGGTATTATTTACAAATTTTGTCTTAAAAATCTAGCGACAAAAATGATGTATGATGGGATTTTTTTCCACTTTTGTCACACTGTTTGACCTTCAAACATTAAAATTCATATACGTCTCTTTCATTTACTATACATACATATAAAAGTAGTTTTTTGTCTCATGTTTTCTATGTTTTTTTTTGATGATTTTAATTTCTATACAAGACAACATTGATGACGAAGCTGGTCAAGATGGTATGTTTATATCGCCTAATGGGACAAAAACAAGGTTACCACATTGTGCTGACAAACTGAAACCAGTGGAGGGGATGATATTCAAGGACCTAGATTCTATTCTTGTGTTTTACAGGGCTTATGCCTTTGCTTTTGGGTTCACAGTTAGGATAAACTAGGGGAAGGTAAAAAATGGAGAAAAAAGAACTTAGTATTATCGTTGTAACCGGTCGGGCAAACCTCAGAAAGGTAAAAAGTTTGATGCTAATAGTAAAGTTAGGCAAACAAGTTTTACAACAACTGATTGCAAAGAAAATATTTATGTTGTTAAGATTAAAGGGTCTTCATCTTATTGTCTGTTAAAGTTTGAAGAAGGTCATAACCATTCTCTTGTAGAAGAATTTAACAAGGATTTAACAAAGATTTCTATAAAGTTACATTTTACAACTAAAGATTTCATACATATAATGAGTTTAAATAGCATCGGTCCGGTTAAGGCACATCATCTCATGGTGTCAATGATGGGGGGGGGGGCATCATCTGGTTAATGGGACACCAAATGATTACAAGAACCATGCAAGGACAACAAGAATTTATATCGAAGCTAGGGATACACAACTTTTGTTAAACAAATTACGTGAGAGGTCTAGAATTAGGAAAGAATTTTATTTTGATTATGAGACTGAGAATGGGAAGTTGAGGAGCCTAATTTGGGCCGATGAAATATCAAAGATAAACTACAAGGCATTTGGGGAGGTACTAGCATTTGATGCAACTTACCAAACAAACAAGTAAGTATTTTAAAATGTTACATATGTAACATTAATTTTGAGATGTATTGCTTTTGTAAAAAAATGTAACTTCGTGTTAAAATTGTTATCAAGTATGATATGATATTCATGTCGTTCACCGGTGTTGACAATCATAAACATTGTGTTACATTTGGAGCCGGGTTATTGTCGAATGAAACAAAAGAATCATATAAGTGGTTGCTTGAAAAGTTCTTAATAGCTCATGAAAAACAACCAACACTGGTTTTAACCGACCAGGACCGTTCAATGAAGAAAGCAATCATGGAAGTACTTACTTTATCTCAACATCGCCTCTGCATGTGGCATATTATGAAAAAACTGCCCTCATAGGTAATCACATGTAATAAGTTACATATGTAGAATTAAAGTAATAAAATAACTATGTATATATATATATATAAAGTCACATATGTAGATTTTGAGAAAATGTTACATACTTAGAAATTGTTACATATGTATATAATGTTACATATGTGTAAAATGTTACATATGTAGAAATCTGACTATACGAGTCTTCGAAAACTTCAGATATCAAGTGACCTTCTAGAAAATACAGACCTCAGAAGCAAACTTCACAGATTGGTGTGGAGCGTGTATATGAAAACTACCACTTTTGAAAACAAATGGGCGGAGTTAATGGAAATGTTTTCACTTAAGGACCATGAATGGTTGTCAATTATGTATGCAAAAAGAAAGAAGTGGGTTCCAGTTTATTTTAGAGACATACCTATGTGTTGTTTGTTGAAAACTACATCTATTTGTGAGAGTTCAAATGCATCATTCAAAGTTAAGTCAAGTAGTGCAAATACATTGATTTAGTTCATGTTATGCTTTGAACCAAGATTAGAAAATCAAAGGTACAGGCAAAGATGTGCAGACTTCAAAACCTCAACACTTGCATACATTCCTGAAGAAGATGTGCCAATTGAAAAACATGCATTTGAAGTTTACACTAATAGAATCTTCAGAGAGGTGAAGAATGAGATAACAAAAGGTAGGTATTCAAGTTACATAGAAAATACTGATGTAAAAGATACCAAACTGCTTTATTCAGTAAGCCAAAGAAATCAGGCTGGAGTAGTTCATACCTACAAGGTGAGCACACATTTATCCTGTGAATTTGAAAATTTATAAAAGTTACATATGTAACATTTTGACATCTTGTTGGAAAAGTTACATGTGTAACCTTTTTAACAACTTTTTAATATATAAAAACAATTATATTATTTGTTTTTTGTTGGTAATAGGTTACTTATGACAAGACTGGGGAGAAGGCGGATTGTGCTTGCATGTCTTTCAAAAGAATTGGCTATTTGTGTAGCCATATATTTTGTGTTTTTCGTGTGAATCAAGTTGATGAGATCCCTGCTTGTTACATCAACAAAAGGTGGCGTAAAGATGTTCTTCCCAGAAATGTCTATACAATTGAAGGTAGATATGGGATTGATAGTAGGCTAGAGACTATCCTGAAACAAGAAATCATGCAGGTGATGAACGAATGTATAGAAGCATTTAGATGTGATCAAGATGGACTGTTGAATTTGTCTAAAAAGGTTAAAGAATTGAAGGAAAATGTCTTGATGTCTGGATCCTCAACTACTGAGGCTGAAAATACAAATGTTGCGGTTGTTGAAACAATTCTAGGTCACACTGTGGATGTGGAGGTAGATATTACAAACCCAGATGTTGCAAGAACAAAGGGGTGTGGGAGAAAAAGGAGAATCAGTGGACCTGGAGAGAAAGCTATGCAAAAACCTGCAAAAGTACTCAGGTTCTGCAAGACGTGCAAAAAATATGTTGTTGGGCACGACTCAAGAAACTGCAAGAAGGTGACAGGTGGAAGTAACGAGCAGGCAGCTAAAATGGATTTGCCTGTATCTGAAATATGAAGCTTATTATTATTATTTGACATGTTTAAAAGGAGAAGTGTTTTGTTTTGAAGAAGTGTTACTTACTGGTAACATTGACTAAATGTTACAATGTAACATTTCTGAACTGTTCTTTTTGTAATCTGTTTTGAACTATCCTGTAAAACACTTTATATATATATATCGTATGCCTCCCTTCTAAATTTATTTTGAGACTGTTACTAAAGTGTCAGAGTTTCTCAGTTCACCATTTTACTACTGTATTAAAATATGTTATTGTTAAATCTATTGTGTTAATACTTTGTATAATTAATGCATACCCTTAATGCCTTAATCTTTTACGTCCACATCAAATCTGATGTACTTAATTTACACAGTAACTTCATTAAAATTGTGTAATGAATGCTACAAGCAAACTTTAATAAATAACAAACACAAGTCCCACAATAAATGATCTCTATAAATATATATACATAGTTAAACCAAATGTATACTACACAAGAAAAACCAACAAAAGAAACATCAAAAAATTTATAATGAGTGGTAGAAGTGAGATGAAAATGAAAAAACCGAAGGTTAAAAATGGTGCATGTAATCCAATTGTTGTACGTCCAGTCACAAATGTGAATGATGTGAAGACTTTGAAGCGAGGAAATGAGTTTGTACAACATGCAAACAACTCCTTTGTATTTTGCTCTGAGCTAAGGCTTGCTAATCTAAGAATCAAGGAAGAAGATGAATTCAATCAAGTACAACAAAAGCATCAACGGGTTTGTGTACAAACTAAATAAGTACATGCAAGTGGTAAAAGAGCTAGAGGTACACGTAATATATATTTAAACCTTACAAAAAAACTATATATGTATAGCAAATAATATGTAACACGTTTTATGAATTTTATATAAATTCAAAATATTTTGATAAAAAGGGACATAACCATTTATGGTGGTTGGTGAGTTGGTTGAAACCATAAATGCTTTATTTGAAATGGTGGATGGATGGCAATAATAAATAAGATGATGATAACATTTGTAATCAAACATCATGGAATCAAACAAAAAGTTCTTAACTACAGCAAGAAAAAAAGTTCATAAGGTAATAGGTGATATTAACAAGTGCAATTTAAAAACAGTGTGTGAAGGCCCAACTTCTGGTGGGGAGATATACAACCCCCCAGCAGTGACAACCCGAGGTAGCATTTCAAGAAAACAAAATGGAGAAAAAGGAACGCATCGACGTTGAGTTTGAACAATATGTCTCGGATGATCCCGATTTCCAAGAGGCACTGATTAACTTTCTTAACACCAACAAGCACTTCAAGGAACAAAAAAAAAGAGTTTGAAGATACAAAGGAAAAATTTAACAGTTGATAATGTTGAGGCGTACCTAGACCAAAGTGATACCGAAACTGAAGACTCAGATAAACATGTTGACTTCTTTGAAGATGATCCAACATACGAGGATGCTAGGTGGAGTCCAAAGGACAAGTGGTAAGAATATTTCTATATAAAAAGGTTTTTCTTATATTACATTTCAAAAATTTAAAATCTTTAAATGATTTTCTAATTAATTGTGAATAAATCCATTTCCTTATGAATTTTACTATTTTTTTTAATGTTGAAGGTGAGATGGAATGCAAAGGATGGTAACTAATGATGGTAGGAATCGCAAGTGGTGTCTTTTGTAAAATGAAATTATCTATTATGTGTAAGTTTTATTTCGTTTAAGTTTCTTTTGAAGGCATATTCTGCTCAGACATTATGTTTTTAATGTATTAAATGTGTGTCATGTTTAATCGACTTAATGAATGTATTTTCATCACCTTTCATGCCTTTTATATATATCGTTTTATTATGCTTTGTTTTCCTTGTTAAAAATGTTGACATACCCATGTTGACTTAGTATTTATTACGGGAATAATATCATAAGGATAGTTGACAGAAAAGTTGCAAGTCATGGTTCTACAAGGAAAGTTCAGTTAAGGAAGTTGCGAAAGAAGTATGTTTCGGTGATGATGTTGTCTGATGCCAATCTATTGAAGTCCAAGATCAATTGTTATCTACAGTAGTCTATAATAACCACCAGAAACACGATCCCAGTTTAACTTATCTAAACAATTTGTTCTTTTACTTTTCTTTTATGCTTATTTCTGTATGGTATTTAGTCAGCTAACCAACACTACTCCACTACTTATGGTATGTGACCTTTTTGGTTGTTTATTAAGTTGTTTATGTTTTTGGAATTAGTTGCACATTTGCAGTTCAGCAACTGTTAATACAATTGTAAATGTTACATATGTACCTTTAGACAGATACTTTTCTAGAAAATACATGTTTTTTACAGATGTATATAAAAAGTTACCTATAGTCATAATGTTATATATGTAACTTTTTTTGCATTGTATAGTATAGTTACGTGAGTTAAACTTATACATGTAACATTTTTAGACAACTATACAGATGTAACTTTTTAATATGTAAGCTGTTTTGGAGATGTAACGCATCCAAATGTTACGGGGATGACTGATCGTTCATAACGATCCAGTCTAACAAAGTGTATAAAGCTTTTGGCTAGTGTAGCCGGTTAACTTGAAGAAGAAAGATTGAAATTGTAGAAGGCATCTTGGGTCTCCATTATTGGTGAAGACATATTACATACTTCACCTAAAGTTGAATATCTTGATAACCTAGCAAAAAATCCCATGATAGGACATTAGTAAGGGCATATTGATTACAAATAATGATATATATATAGATATATATCACTGGTGAAGCCCGGTAAAGATTTCATGAGGTTACGATATTGATACACTTGGTTATCTTTAAACATTGTGATTATCATCAATCCGAGGACCTTGACGAGCACTCGCAGTATCCTTGGGAAAAAAAATAATCATGATAAAACTATTGAATTTGGTAAGTCCATGAGATTGACTTTTAGTCAAGAGGACACTTGTGTGTTTCCATTAATGGAACTATAAAAATAGCTATGAATAGCTTGGTGAGACTAGGATACTGTGAAGTTGGCATGTCGGTTTTTATGGTATGGACCCAAGTGTAATGCCTTAGCGAGTTAAAATTCTTATGTGCTTTGTTGTATAATTGTGCTACACAACTTATGTGTTAGATCTAAGTTAGGTTCCCCTAAATGTATAGAATTGACCTTTGCGTTAGGAAGCATATAGGTTCAATGTGATAGGACTGATGGCTGATTAATGAATGTGTTTCAATAAGGCCACAACATTCCCTGTGATAGGGCATATGTTTTGAGTCGGTTCCTTAACATGAAATCCTGCAAATCTCCTTTGAAGAATCTGATAATGAGAATGACTCGTTCGATTAGTGACTTGTCGTAATTATAGGAATCAATTACTCGACCAGATTATCAATAAACCTACGGAGGTGAGGCTGATCAATTCCGCATGTTTCACCAAGTAGGAGTGATGGGAAAGAATGCTGACCGGGAAGTGACAAATGGTTCCTATGGCTTGATGTCAGAGAAATTCCTTTTGGTAACATTACAGAGTGGCGATTAAGTCTGTGTGGTAAATGAAATCACTTGCAATATTGCAATGTGTGGTGGCAACATCACTAGAATGGTAATCGTATTGCCTTGTTGCAATTATAATACGATATACGGGACGTCGTATCAAGACCAAGTGATAGCCAATACCACAAGGTGAAAATGTCAAAACAAAGTATCAAGTATAAAGTGATAGTAAGTCCACGCTAACGGCATGTAAGTCCACTAGGTAGTAACATCATAGGTAGACATCACGAGCCAGGTGGTGGCACTAATACAATAAATGTCCCTTGGAGAACATCTTGCATGATGTGAAACCCCTTAGGGTTCCGCCTACGACGGTGGCGGCTTACCTCTCGAAACTCCGGTGACCACATGTGGGTCACGATTCTCGAAGTTCAAGGTAAAGGTTTGTTGTGTTTATGATTTCCAGCCTGTTTCCACCTTCAAAAATTCCGATCATGATATGCATTGTGTTTTTGCTCAGATTCTTGATTGTGATGATGATTTAAGGTGATGGTGGTGGCGGTTTACGGTGTTGGAAGGCTGACCGGCGGCGGCCATGGCCTCCGGTCGCCGAGAGTGTGATTTTGATGGTGGTAGTCAGTCATTTTGAGTATAGAAATGTGTTTGGTTATGTTTGGATTCTATTTGGGGTTAACCGAGTCAAGTCGGTGGTGAGTCGACTGAGTCAACTCAGTCAAACGATTCTGGTCAACTGATATCTCGGGTCAAACGAGATCAAATTCAGAAACCGAGCACGGATTATTACTCGTGGTGAAATTTTGATTGGAATGGACTACTCGCTCGCCAAATTTGGACATGTTTAGCATTTTACGGATTACCGGGTTCGTGTCTGCGTACCGACCAGAGCTATACCGTGTTCTTTGAATTATATCATTATAATGATATAGTGTAAACGTTATGTGAGGAACGGTTTGATAGATCATATTCCTATGCTACATTGTGTCTCGTGTATTGTATCTATGTGAGAGCATGAGTATGCGAGTCTTAGAGACAGCGTACCATAGTCCGTACCAGTTGGTACGGAGCCAACGTACCAATGGTACTTTGGATAGTACGCTGGGGGAGTTTGAATCACCTATAAATAGATTGACTTGTTTAGCATCTTAGAGCTGCTGGTCATATCATGCCCACTAAGTGTTCGTTTCTAAGTGTGTTCTAGAGAGAGAAACCAAAGCCTTGTAATTGTTTTCTTGGTGAATCAATAAAACAAAGCTTATTTACATTCTCGTACACTAGATCGATCAGTTCATCCAATAGTAAGATCCGTATCTAGTGAGAGAAAGTGGGTTTCATTGGTTTTTCATCAATTTCTTTCAATTATGTGATTTCAAGGTCGAAAATGATTTCTAAATGTTTCTAGAGTGTTTTCGCACATCACTAGTTTTACAAGTGGTATCAGAGCAAATTCGGGTTGCTCTACTGGTTTGAATTGATCAAAATTGGATTTTTCTAGTGAGAGAAAGTGGGTTTCATTGGTTTTTCATCAATTTCTTTCAATTCTGTGATTTCAAGGTCAAAAATGATTTCTAAACGTTTCTAGAGTGTTTTCGCACATCACTATTCCAAATTCCAGTCTCAAAAGTCGAAAATTTGAAAAATCAGTCGATTTCAGTCTAGTACGCTGCTGGTACGCTCGATGATGATGATGGTACGTCGGATGAACACACTAATACGCTAGGCAATCTTCATAGATTTCTGGTACGCTGGTTGTTGGTACGCTAGGAAATCTTCATCGTTGGTACGCGACGATTATTTCTGGTACGTAGGCAGTTACGCCGTACCAAATTGGTACGCTGCTTGATCTAGTACGCTGAGATTTCTAGTCCGGATTTTGGTACGTTGGAGTTTTGGTACGTTGGAATTTTGGTACGTTAGAGTTTTGGTACGTTGGTGGTACGTTGACCTCTTTAGTACGGAAGTCATGATTTTGGTACGCTGAGACTAGTTTTGGTACGCTGGCAGAATAGTTGTGTTCATTAAAACTGACGTTTAACTTGAGAACCGTTAAGAGCTACGGGAGCTAATACCAGCCAAAATGACCGTCTCGACGAGATCTATACTTTTACTTGCCTAACGGCTAGTACCCTCCGGTTTGACCCCCAAAATCCGTCTTTAAGACCTCCATTTTCGAGTTTGAAGTTTTGATATACAATTTCACGATTTTTAAAATGTACGCAATTGATGCATTTATTGCGAGTCATAGTCAGAATGTGCCGAAGTTGATAGATCTTGGAAATTATCATGGTTGGGCAAAAAATTTTAGAGCATACATTGTTGATTTGGATAAACGGCTGTGGTTACCGATTTCAAATGAATATCAATATCCAACTTTTGTTGGTAATTTTAAGATGAGATGAGATTTTTCACCTGAAGAAAGAGAATCATATGATCAAAATGAAAAAGCTATTGCACTTCTTCTGTTAGCTTTGCCTATAACTTTTAAAAATCAAATCGGAAATTATGGAAAAGCAAAGCAGATATGGGATTTTGTAAAGAGACAGTGTGAGGACCATATGTCTACAATTTCTCAAAAAAGAGTTGATCAAGAGTTGAAGTTTAAAGGAAAAATTGAAGAGTTATAGAAGAAAGAAGCGAAGTTATCTAAAGAAAATAGTATTCTGAGAAAAGAATTGGAGAAATGGAAAAATAAAATTCATGATGGTTACGAAGCAAAAATTGAACAGAGTGCATCTTCCTCTTGTACAACGTATACTAATTTTGTTAAAATTAAGGAAGATTGGTTGAAAGAAAAAGAAGTGCTAATTGAAGAATGCAATAAAGCTAAAGCTCATGAAAAGGAAGCTGTTGAAGATTTTGATGATTTATTTGCAAAATGTTATCCTCTTCAACAAAAATATGAAAATGTTAATATAATTCATGTCGAAGCTGCTGATAGAGTAATTTAACTTCAGGAGGAACTCACAAAGTTGCGTGATAAAAATGGTGAGGTTCAAAGTCAAAATGACAATTTGAAACAAGATGTTGCCTATTATAAGAAACATATAGAGAAGGTTACTGCAAAAGTTCTTGCTGGATGTGATAGAATGTATAGTCAAAAGCTTAACTATAACGAGTTATCTAAGAAATTTATTGCTTCTCAGAGAGACTTACTGGAAGCTAATACAAACATTTCTGAGATAAAAATTGAAATGCTTGACTTCCAAAGAAAACTTGAGAATTGCAATACATTAAGTGTGTTTCAGAATTATTTGTATCATCTGGAACGAGATGGCAAACAAAGCAAAGATGTTGATAATCATGAAGTTCCTTCTCAAGTGGTTGATCTGAAAACGTCATCTAATGATAATTCAATCAAGAAGTTGCAAGATTATCCTGAGGAGATGGTGTTAAGTCTGGAACAACAAAGAAGTCAAAATCTAAGAAGAATAAAAAGGAGATTGATTATTGTAAATGATTGAAGTTTGATTACAAGTCTGTATTTCTTGATAAAGAAAATATTTGTGAAGGAAATCCAGGTCATGTGAAGATTCCTAATTTTTCTGATATTGTGATTGACGAATCTTTACTAAATAAGGAAGTCGGTGTTAAAGCTATCAAAGATGAATTTTCTCGTCTAGCATCAAAAGGTCACTCTGTGAAAGAACATCCTAAGCAGGAGAATGGTGGTTTGGGATATGAAGGAAAAGAGGTTCCAATTAACGATTACAACAAGAAGGAATTCAAAGCTAAGCAGAAAAAGAAACGGAAGGAGTTTTCAAATAAAAAGCCTCGGTTTTGGAAGAAGAGAGTATCTCCACTATCTGTAGACGAAAACATCTCTTCTGAAGAGTCTTCTTGTATATCTGATGCTACACCACAAGGCGGTTGTAGAAGCATATTCTTATGCTACGTTGTGTCTTGTGTATTGTATCTATGTGAGAGCGTATGTGTGTGTGTGACTATGAGGGCAGCGGACCAGTTGGTCCCGCGTACCAAATGGTCCGCCCGGACCAGATAATACAGAGGTGGTACGCAGCTCAGTTAGTGTCACCTATAAATAGGTTGACTAGCTTAGCATGTTAGAACTTCTGGTCATATCATCTCCACTAAGTGTGTGTTTCTAAGTGTGTTCTAGAGAGAGAAACCAAAGCTTTGTAATTGTTCTCTTTGTGAAATCAATAACACAAAGCTTATTTACATTCCCGTGCACTAGATCGATCGGTTCATCCAGTAGTAAGATCGTTACTGTGTTTTACAAGTGGTATCAGAGCAAATCCATGTTGCTCTGCTGGTTTGAATTGATCTAAACTTGATTTTTCTAGTGAGAGAAAGTGGGTTTCTATGGTTTTTCATCAAATTTCTCTAATTCCGAGTGTTTCCGAGGTAAAAAATGATTTCTGAGTGTTCCTAGTGAGTTTTCGCACCTTACTGATCCATATTCTAGCTCAAAACATCAAAAAACTTGAAGAATTCATCAATTTCAGTCTGGTCCGCCACTGGAAATTCTGGTCCGCCAGAAGAACAAATCTGGTCCGGAAGACAATCTTAAAATTTGGTCCGGGGCAGTTTCAGCGGACCATTTGGTCCACCCCGTACCATTTGGTCTGCCGGGTACATTTGGTCCGCTGGCAGTTTCTTAAAAGTGTCATAACTTTTGCATCGTAAATCGCTACGAGAGCCATAAGTACTCAAATCGATCGTCTCCACGAGCTCTACATTGTTCGTTCAAAGTTGATTTTTAAAATCAAATTCTAACATCTCCGTTTTCGAGTTTGAAGTTTTCTTATCCAATTTCACAAATTTCAAAATGTATGCAATTGATGCATTTATTGAGAGACATAGTCAGAATGTGCCGAAGTTGATAAATCTTGAAGATTATCATGGTTGGGCAACAAATTTTAGAGCATATATTGTTGACTTGGATAAACGGTTATGGTTACCGATTTCAAATGAATATCGGTATCAAACAACTTTTGGTGGTCAGTGTAAGATGAGATGAAAATTTTCAATTGATGAAAAGGAATCATACGATCAAAATGAAAAGGCCAAAGCACTTGTTCGGTTAGCTTTGCCTATAACTCTTAGAAATCAAGTCAGAGATTATGGAAACGCAAAGCTGATATGGGATTTTGTAAAGAAACAGTGTGAAGAACATATGTCTACAATTACTCAGAAAACGGTTGATCAAGAGTTGAAGTTTAAAGGTAAAATTGAAGAATTAGAGAAGAAAGAAGCGAAGTTATCTAAAGAGAATAGTGCTCTGAGAAAAGAATTGGAGGAATGGAAAAATAAAATTCATGATGGTTACGAAGCAAAAATTCAACAGAGTGCATCTTCCTCGTGTACAACGTGTACTGCTTTTGTTAAAATTAAGGAAGATTGGTTGAAAGAAAAAGAAGTGTTACTTGAAGAATGCAATAAAGCTAAAGCTAATGAAAAGGAAGCTGTTGAAGATTTTGATGTTTTATTTGCAAAATGTTATCCTCTTCAACAGAAATATGAAAATGTTAATAAAATTGCTGTCGAAGCTGCTGATAGAATAATCCAACTTCAGGAGGAACTCACAAAGTTGCGTGATGAAAAAGGTGAGGTTCAAAGTCAAAATGACATTTTGAATCAAGATGTTGCATATAATAAGAAACAGGTAGAGAAAATTAAAAATCAACGATATGTCGAATATTCGGCACTATTTGCATTAAACAACGAAAGACTTACTATATATACTACAAAACTCACTAAGGGCATAATAGTAAAACTACCAACTAGTGACAATATTTAAACAATAAATAATATTCACTAGAGCCATCTTCTTTAGTTGAGTCTTGTGTCTTGAGTTGTCATGTTCTTCACCGTGTTGTCGGGACGGTAGACATTAAGTGGCCGTTGAGTATTAAACACATCTATCCAAATCTTGTTGGCTCGGTATCTCGATTCCCAACAATCTCCCCCTATTTGGTAGATGGTATACTCAACACTTGTGACATTGATTCTTTGTATTCTTGCATCTTGACTTCAAGAAAATCTTCATGTAGTTTCAAATCTTTTGTTCTTCAATTCTCCTTTGTGAAGCTCCCCCTACAATAAACATTCTTCAACCCCCAAACCATAGGCTGTAATGCATAGGGTGTTTACAAACTTCAACACAATGGCAAGCTACTTGAGGACTAAGTCATAACTCAAGGTACCAATATTGTTGAAAGTAAACAAGATAAAGGATCTATGAAAAACTCGAGAATTAACTCCACAATTCAACCATCTTGAAATACTTGGCCGAATACCAAACCAATGCTTTGCACAAAGATAAACCACTTCTTTTTGTGCTAATAATCTTGCCTTCGATTTTTACCGCAATGGCAATGTCGCAACTGTTACGGCTTGAGGACGCTTCGAAGATTAAAAATCACGTTGCTTTCTTTTACTAAACTCGTTGCCAAAAGTCTCATCATATCATCACATCTTCTCCCCCTAGACTTTTGCAACCAAGCAAAATAATAAATCTGTTATGTTAATATCAAAACCCATAAGCAACCTTTTCATCAACAAACTTTTGAAATCCAACAGTAGTAATTTATCTCTCATATCAAACTTGTGCACAACTCTTATCGTCAAATATTACCTCATAACACGTCTGCTATATATCGAAGCAATCTGATATAGGAGTGTAATTTGATGTACCTGATGAGATGACTACAAAATAATGGCTTCAAATTGTTGTGGTTGTTGGTTTGTAACAGAAGTAAAGAATCGAACTCGAACCCGTAATCGAAAATCCAAACATGAGCAACTTCAGTAGAATCACTAAACATAAACCTCGATGAAATTTATAATAGCAATTTCGAGCAGTAGCTTTCCTCATAATAGATTTCAATCCGAAGCTTAACCGGAACAAATAGCTGAAACCCGACATTCAAAGACAACAGTCTCTCAAGCAGAATCTTAACCGAGATAGAGACTCATCTCGTTGACCAAAACCAGATGCATAATTAGCAACACGATGATCTGACCTGAAGCATGCACGTTGATCGGAAATACGAATTCCGGTGACCTGAACATGGTCTGAAGCTTCGATCCGAGATCAGAGAGTTTTTCGCTTGAGGAGAGGTTTCCGGTTGAAAGTTTTACTTCCGCTTGAAGGTTGGAGCGGACAGGATTTCCGGTTGAACTTTGAACTCCGTTTGAAATTTCCGCTTCAAGTAACATTTTCCGCTTGAAGTCGCTTTTCCGCTTGAATGTTGAAGCGGACCAAATTTCCGGTTGAACGAGATTTCCGCTTCAAGTTCATTTTTCCGGTTGATCTTCACAAATCCGAAATTCCGCTTGAAGGTTTGAGTCGGAATGTGGTTGAAGCGGACCCAGTTTCCGCTTGAGAGTTGAAACGGAAACGAGGAGAGAGAAACATGAGCATCTGTGTTTTCTGCTTTCTCCGACAACCACCTGCTACACTCCATCTCTTTACTAGAAACCCTAGAAGATCCAGATCCGTAGCTGTTGACCATTTCTTTACGTTAACATTCGAGGATGTGTAGCATCTGAGAACATGTAGAATCTATCTCCATCACCGTCAACTTATTCATCCTTGTAGAGCCCTACTATCGAAACTGTGAGCATCGACAGTCTGAATGATCACAGTCAACCCGGACTTCAAATATGTTACCACCGTCACCTTTGTTCTTGCCGAACCCTAATATCATCTTCATGAGCCCAGAAGTGTCGCCATGTTACTATCGTCACCTTCGTAAACCCAGAACAAAGCTTGAACCGACATCATCATCAATCCGTCTTCATCACCGTTTGAAACTCTTGGACATTCACGAACATATGAACGAACGAGCTGCAGTCTCGAGTTCATCTGAGTTCCAAAGATCGGTGTACAGCAATTACCAACTTACAACTCTCATGATTTTGGTTTCTCTCATGATGTTTTTCGAAGAAAGCGAGAGAAAGCTTGTTCATGAGACTGTGAAGATAGAATAGGATAGCGTACGATGGAGAGAGATGGACTTTTACTTTTTGCAGGTTTCTTGGAAGTAGGTTTCTTTAAAGTTGTAGAGAGAGAAACTCAATAAAAGTAAATGAAAAGCATGTTTGTCGGTTATTTTAAGATGATTGTGGGACTCAATGAAAATGAAAGCTATAAATCATTTTGAGTCAACACTCCATCAGAAAAAATAAGATGGGACATGAGATAATTAAGGAAACACCGGATAATATGTAGTATATGTCTTGAAAGACTCAAATCATGTGCATCTAATTATTTAAAATTCTAAATAACAAGATACATATTCAAAGATTTGAACGGATAGAATGGGTTTTGAAGAAATACATGGGTACTTCAAACACAAAAACCCAGTGACATTTTCAAGAACACCACAAAAACAAAAGAACACATAGGTTTTGACTAATCTAAGAAAGAAAACTTCAAAAACCTTTTTAATAAACTTTGAAAGACATGGAGGGGAGTACAAAATCTTTCCAAAAAGTTTTCATCTCCATTTGTTTACAAAACAAGCATATGAACACAAAGTTGAGATATCAACGGTTAAGTTGCATAATCTCAACCGTGGCTCTGATTCCAATTGAAAAACCGAGGTGGTGGGCAAATACCTTGGTTGCGGAAGCGGATCGAGTCTTTGTGTAACTCGTTTTTTAGAAAACAAATGAACACCCGGATATGAACACGATGGTGTTTGAGATGTGATGATGATGATGATGAGCAAAGCTAGTATAAACATGATAGATGAAGAACAAGATAGATAGATAAACAAGGTGGAATGATAGATAACTAAAGATAATCGAATGATTACATTTTACCTACCCCACACATTCCCGGGTATCATGAACTTACTAGGTGAGTTCATGAACCCTCGACAAGCTTTAAAGAACCATGACTAACTCTCTCTCAAACATACACTCATCAAGTCTTTCATATGAGAAAGACTTACTATATATACTACAAAACTCACTAAGGGCATAATAGTAAAACTACCAACTAGTGACAATATTTAAACAATAAATAATATTCACTAGAGCCATCTTCTTTAGTTGAGTCTTGTGTCTTGAGTTGTCATGTTCTTCACCGTGTTGTCGGGACGGTAGACATTAAGTGGCCGTTGAGTATTAAACACATCTATCCAAATCTTGTTGGCTCGGTATCTCGATTCCCAACACACAGACACGTTGGGTAGTAGTTCTGATTGTCACTCATCAGTTGACAATGGTTCACTAGAAATGTTAAAACCAAAACAGGAATGGAGACCAAAGGTTGTCTCAACAGCCAACACTGATTTTGTTGAAGACACTGGACGACCTATCACAAATGGGGATGAGGGTCGGGGTTGTACAAACTTATTATTTTCCAGTGTGTGCAGGTATTTCAAAAAGACCTGTTAGTGATTGCCTAATTGCTGACAGTGGAATACTTGTGATTGTTTTAAGTTAAAATGCATCGTTCCTATCTTTGAAACACAAATTTTTACAAAAATCATTTTCAAAAGTGTGTCAAGTGTTGATTGATCATTTTCATGTTTGTTTTTCATTTTCTTTCGTTCATATTTTTAGGGGGAGAATATTTGAAAATTCAAAAAAATAGTGTTTGTTTGAATTTTAGGGGGAGAATTGGAAAAATATAAAAAAATGGAAAATTGAGAAATTGATCCGACAAAAGCGAGAAATGATGGTACATCAGCATATATGTTATCAGCCATGGATAGATTAAGTCTAAAGGCTGTAGGTACTTGCATAATCTGTGAATGTGCATGACTAATCTGATATCTGCAAGTAAGATATAAACATAAAGCTTGCCTGATGATCTTTGGTTATTTGCTTCTTGATGAATGCTGTGTGATGATTCCAAAAATAGAATAAAGAGCTTCTTGATGAATGCTGTGTGATGATTCCAAAAATAGAATAAAGAGATATCTTGATGAATGCATGTTTTCATTTTGCAAAAATTTCAACTTGTTTGATTTTCTTTATTTTGTCAAACGATCGGCCTTTCTCTTTGTATCGAAAGATCGACCTGATTGGTGTTCGTTTGACGTTCTGCTTTATTTTCTTTGGTGTTTCGTATAATCCACCGGACTTTCTCTGCGTGTACGGGAGTACCGACCTGATTGTTGTTGGATTATATAATTTTTGCTTTATTTTTATATTTCTTATTTTCCTAAACAATCAGACATTCTCTGCGTGCTCACAAGGCCGACCTGATTGTTGTTTGTTTAGGGTTCTGCTTTATTTTTGCATGACTCATCAAGGATGATTAAATTTCTAAGAAAGTTGGATTTATATGATAAATATGATGATTTTCCAGTATTTCTGATAGAGTGGAGGCCGAGTTATCAGTGCATGATAAAATTATCTTAAGCATATCTGAAAACGATAAAAAATGATTGGTGCATGCTGAAATAAACATAAATGTTGTATTTGCGATTATCTTGGCTTGCATGCTGATTAAGACCGAAATTGAAATGTGCTAGATGCATTATGTCTGATATGATCTTGTGTCGTGATGTTTCTCGCAAAATACCAAAAATAGAGTGTAATTTTGTATTGCATTTATATTTCCATTTTAGTAAAATGCAAAAAGATTTTTGGTGTGTTTTAGCCTAGCTTTGAAAAATGAAAATTATTTTAGGTGTGTTTTGATCTAAAGTTTCTAAAAGCCAAAAAGATTTTATTTCTTAGTTGTTTTCGATTGATCAACACTTGATACAAAATCAAAATTTCAAAATCAATATCTTGGATTCTCAAAGAGAAGTTTTGCACCAAGATTAAATTATTTTTGGAAATTCAAAGAAAATCCGCACCTTTGTCTTCTAAAGTTGCAGGTTTTTGTGTGTCAAGACTCAAGCATGGTGAAAGGGGGAGTTTGTTATATCTTTCACAAGTGGATCCTGAAGGTCAAAGATTTATTCAAGAATGATCCAGCCATGCAAGCTCTATTTCTGAGAAGATTTCAAGTTGACGATCGGATGCAACATTGTTGTAGAAGCATATTCTTATGCTACGTTGTGTCTCGTGTATTGTATCTATGTGAGAGCGTATGTGTGTGTGACTATGAGGGCAGCGGACCAGTTGGTCCTGCGTACCAAATGGTCCGCCTGGACCAGATGGTACAGAGGTGGTACGCAGCTCAGTTAGTGTCACCTATAAATAGGTTGACTAGCTTAGCATGTTAGAACTTCTGGTCATATCATCTCCACTAAGTGTGTGTTTCTAAGTGTGTTCTAGAGAGAGAAACCAAAGCTTTGTAATTGTTCTCTTTGTGAAATCAATAAAACAAAGCTTATTTACATTCGCGTGCACTAGATCGATCGGTTCATCCAGTAGTAAGATCGTTACTGTGTTTTACAACGGTAACAATTCAGATCCATTTTATTCCGCTAAATCGAACAGGTTTTATCATCAAGATAAATTCTTTGGTTATGGAGATAATTTGGGTTTTTATGATTCTCCAAAATGTTTTCCAAAATTTTAGAAACCAAAGAATTTTAAACCTGTGTTTTCAAATGTCTATGATGAATGTATGACTGATCAGTTCGGAAATCCAATTTCAATCAATTCAACTGGTAGTCGACTTTGTTATATTTATCGTCAGAAGGGTCATTATGCAAATATATGTTCTACGACAACTAAAATTTCATCATCAAATGCCAAACATAAAATGTATGTTGATCCTGATGGTATTATTTTTGGTGAACCAATACCCAACACAAATTTTTTCTGGAAAAAGAAATTTAATCCTGAAAAGTTGGGTAGTAGTTCTGATTTTCATTCATCACTTGACAATGGTTCACCAGAAAGTTTAAGACCAAAACAGGAATGGAGACCAAAAGTTGTCTCCACAGCCAACACAGATTTTGTGGAAGACACTGGACGACCTATCACCAATGTGGTTGAGGGTCGGGGTTATAAGAACTTATTATTTTTCAGTGTTTGCAGGTATTTCTAGAAGACCTATTAGTAATCGAGAGATTGCTGACAGCCGAATACTTGTGGTTGATTTAAGTTAAAATGCATCGTTCTTATCTTTGAAGCCAACTGATTTTCAAAACTATCATTTTCAAAAATGTGTCAAGTGTTGATCGATCATTTTCATTTTGTTTATCATTTTCTTTCGTTCATATTTTTAGGGGGGGGGGGGGGATTTGAAAATTCAAAAAATAGTGTTTGTTTGAATTTTAGGGGGAGAAATTGGAAAATATAAAAAAAAATGAAAAATTTGAGAAATTGATCCGACAAATGCTAGAAATGATAGTTCATCAGCATACACGTTATATGCCATTAATAGATTAAGTCTAAAGGCTGTAGGTACTTGCATAATTTGTGAATGTGCATAACTAATCTGATATCTGCAAGTAAGATATAAACATAAAGCTTGCCTAATTATCTTTGGTTATTTGCTTCTTGATGAATGCTCTGTGATGATTCTGACAAAAATAGAATAAAGAGATATCCTGATGAATGCATGTGTTCATTTTGAAAGATTTAATCTTGTTTGATTTTGTCAAACGATCGGACTTTCTCTGCGTATCGAAAGATCGACCTGATCGTTGTTCGTTTGACGTTCTACTTTATTTTCTTTGGTGTTTCGTATAACTCATCGGACTTTTTCTGCGTGTACGGGAGTACTGACCTGATTTTTGTTGGGTTAAACAATTTCAACTTGTTTTGCTTTCTTATTTTGTTAAATACTTAGGCTTTCTCTACGTATCCATAAGACCGATCTGATTGCTAGGTATTTGGGGTTCTGCTTTATTTTTGCATGACTCATCAAGGATGATTAAATTTCTAAGAAAATTTGCTTCTATATGATAAACAAGATGATTTGCCAGTATTTCTGATAGAGTGGAGGCTGAGTTATCAGTGCATTATAACATTACCTTAAGCATATATGAAAACAATAAAAATGATTGGTGCATGCTGAAATAAACATAAATGTTGTTTTTGTGATTATCTTGGCTTGCATGCTGATTAAGACCTAAATTGAAATGTGCTAGATGCGCTATGTCTGATATGATCTCGCGTCGTGATCTTTCTCGCAAAATACCAAAAATAGAGTTTGTTTCTGTATTGCATTCTATTTTTCATTTCAGAAAAATCAAAAAAGATTTTTGGTGTGTTTTAGCATAAATTTTATAAAAGCAAAAAAGATTTTATTTCTTGTTTGTTTTCGATTGATCGACACAAGATACGAAAAACATTTTCAAATCAATATCTTGGATTCTCGAAGAGAAGTTTTGTGCCAAGATTAACTTATGTTGGCTTGAAAATGGAAAAACCGCGTTTCTGTCTTCTGAAATTGCAGGTTGTGTGCTGTCAAGACTCAAGCATGGTGAAAGGGGGAGTATGAAGTATCTTTCACAAATGGATTTTGAAGTTCAAAGATTATTCAAGAATGATCCAGCCATGCAAGCTCTATTGCTGACAAGAAATTTCAAGTTGAAGATTAGATGCAACAATGATGAAGATTGGAGACTGAAGTTTAGTTAGCATAGATACACTACACGTAAGGGGGAGTTTGTTAGAGCATATTCCTATGCTACATTATGTCTCGTGTATTGTATCTATGTGAGAGCATGAGTATGTGAGTCTCAGAGACATCGTACCATGGTCCGTACCAGTTGGTAAGGAGCCAACGTACCAATGGTACGTTGGATGGTACGCTGGGTAGTTTGAGTCACTTATAAATAGGTTGACCTGTTTAGCATGTTAGAGCTGCTGGTCATATCATCTCCACTAAGTGTGTGTTTCTAAGTGTGTTCTAGAGAGAGAAACCAAAGCCTTGTAATTGTTTTCTTGGTGAATCAATAAAACAAAGCTTATTTACATTCTCGTACACTAGATCGATCAGTTCATCCAGTAGTAAGATCCGTATCTGGTTTTACACGGTTATTAAAAACCAAAGTACTAATGTATTATAATTGTAGACAAACATTTATATTTATGTATTTAGGTAATTATGTAATTATGTATTATAATTTTATGTAACATTTTAAGGATTCATTAAACAATGACCGTTCGAGACTCGAGTGTTATATTATATTTGTTTATCTGTTAAAACAGGCCATACGGTCGTATTAAGATCAGTGGACATACCACCGTATCGAGCACGATCTGTTTTGATAGATAATTATTATGTAAATACGATTGTATCCGGTTGTAGGCCATACGATTGTATTGGGACATCCAATCGTATCGGAACATCAATCTACGAACGTATTATATTGTTTAAGGCGCGGAGCACAATCGAGCCTAACCGGTATAATTACTGTGTTAAATAAATAAAACCTATACTTGTTTAGGTTATCAGATTCTTCGAGCTTGTGACATTACTGGCAACGAGGTGCCTCTTCGTGCGTCCGTCATAAGATTATCATATATACACTGTGAATTCCGTAATCATCCCTACCAGAAAATACTTTATGACATGCTCAATTAAATATTGAGGTGAAACAGTTTATGACATGCTCAATTAAATATTGAGGTGAAACACTTTTTGACGAGCTCAATTTGATATTGAGGCGAAACATTTTACAACACTCAAATAAATATTGAAGTGCATCAGATACGTGCTTTACTAGTTGCCAAACCTACTTATTGCATGAATGTGTATATACTAGATACATTTGGTGCATGTATTGTACTCCATAATATGTATACGTCTTATTGGTTGTGTCTAGTCAATTCATGTAGGAAGACATCGGGACTAGTAACGCAGTACATCAGTTACATAGGCTAGGGTACGGCTCACCAACTACTTCATTGTTGTTGATATCTGTGGTTTGTAAATTTTTGCAGGTAATTAGTAGTATCCTCCAGATAGGTGAACTTTCAAGGAATCAAGCGTATATGATCAATAAGATATCAAGAACTTTCGGGCCCAGTTATTTGTAACTTGTCTAGATGCTAACACAAGACTTATTATTACTACTTTTAAGATTGTAAAACTTAATAGGCTGTTTGTAAATAAGTAAATAGTTGTTTGATATTATTATTGTATTCTGTTGCTTCCGCGTGTATCTGATATCGACAACTTGTTTTCCCCAACACCTCCCCGTACCCGGCGGTGGTGCGGGCGGGGTGTGACAGGTTTTTGTAACAGCCTAAGCAACCGTATCAGATATTGTCCGCTTTGGTAGTCAGCATGCCCTCAGACATCCGCCCCTCACGGTTTTAAAACGCGTCTGATAGGGAAGGTATCCAACCCCATATAAGAAAGTCGTCGTTCCCCTTCCCAACCAATGTGGGATGTTACAATCCACCCCCTTTAGGGAGCCCATCGTCCTCGCTGGCACACTGGCCGGGCCCTGGCTCTGATACCAGCCCAAGCAACCGTATCAGATATTGTCCGCTTTTGTAGTCGGCATGCCCCAATACATCCGCCCCTCACGGTTTTAAAACGCGTCTGATAGGGAAGGTATCCAGCCCCATATAAGGAAGCTTTCGTTCCCCTTCCCAACCAATGTGGGATGTTACACAATGGTATGTTGCCTGGTACGCTGCCCCTAAGACTCACACATACACGCTCACTTAGATACAATACACGAGACACTTTGTAGCATAGGAATATGCTCCAACAAACTCCCTTAACGTGTAGTGTATCTATGCTAACTATACTTCAATCTTCAATCTTCAGCATCGCTGCATCTGATCTTCTACTTGAAATTTCTTATCAGCAATAGAGCTTGCATGGCTGGATCACTCTTGAATAATCTTTGAACTTCAAGATCCACTTGTGAAAGATACTTCAAACTCTCCCTTTCACTATGCGTGAGTCTTGACAGCACAGAACCTGCAATTTCAGAAGACAAAAACGCGGTTTTCCATTTTCAAGCCAACATAAGTTAATCTTGGCACAAAACTTCTCTTCGAGAATCCAAGATATATGAATTGAAAATGTTTTTCGTATCTTGTGTCGATCAATCGAAAACAAATAAGAAGTGAAATCTTTTTGGCTTTTTGAAATTTTACATCAAAACACACCGAAAATCTTTTTGATTATTCTAAATTTATGCTAAAACACACCTAAAATCTTTTTGGACTTTTCAAATATGAAACATAAATGCAATACAAGATCATACACTATTTTTTTTTTCTTTTGCGAGAAAGATCATGACGCGAGATCATATCAGACACAATGCATCTAGCACATTTCAATTTCGGTCTTAATCAGCATGCACGCCAAGATAATAGCAAATACAACATTTATGTTTATTTCAGCACGAACCAATCATTTTTATCGTTTTCAGATATGCTTAAGGTAATATTATCATGCACTGATAACTCGGCCTCCACTCTATCGGAAATATTGGCAAATCATCATGTTTATCATATAGAAGCAAATTTCTTAGAGATTTAATCATCCTTGATGAGTCATGCAAAAATAAAGCAGAACCTCAAATACCTAGCAATTAGGTCGGTCTTGTAGACACGCAGAGAAAGCCCAAGTATTTGAAAAAATAAGAAAGCAAAACAAGTTGAAGTTGTATAATTCAACAACGATCAGGTCAATACTTCCGTATACGCAGAGAAAGTCCGATTAATTATATGGAACACCAAGAAAAATAAAGCAGAACCTCAAACGAACGACAATCAGGTCGATCTTTCGATACATAGAGAATGTCCGATCGTTTGACAAAATAAAGAAAATCAAACAAGTTTGAATCTTTCAAAATAAACACATGCATTCATCAGGATATCTCTTTATTCTATTTTTGTCAGAATCATCAAGAAGCAAATAACCAAAGATCATCAGGCAAGCTTTATGTTTATATCTTACTTGCAGATATCAGATTAGTCATGCACATTCATAGATTATGCAAGTACCTACAGCCTTTAGACTTAATCTATCCATGGCAAATAAACGTATATGCTGATGTATTATCATTTCTCGCTTTTGTCGTAACAATTTCTCAAATTTTCATTCATTTTTTAATATTTTCCAATTTCTCCCCCTAAATTCAAACAAACACAATTTTTTGAATTTTCAAAATTTCTCCCCCCCCCCCCCCCCCCTAAAAATATGAACTAAAGAAAATGAACTACAAAAAAAATAAAAATAATCGATCAACACTTGACACATTTTTGAAAATCAGTGTTTCAAAGATAAGAACGATTCAATTTAACTTAGATCAACCACAAGTATTCCACTGTCAGCAATCCTTCGATTACTAACATTTCTTCTTGAAATAGCTGCAAACACTGGAAAATAATAAGTTCTTAAAACCCCGACCCTCATCCACAACGATGGTAGGTCGTCCAGTGTCTTCATCAAAATCTGTGTTGGCTGTAGAGACAACTTTTGGTCTCCATTCCTGTTTTGGTTTTAAACTTTCTGGTGAACCATTGTCAACTGATGAGTGACAATCAGAACTACTACCCAACTTTTCAGGACTAAATCTCTTTTTCCAGAAAAATTGTGTGTTGGGTATTGGTTCACTGAAAATAATGCCATCAGGATCAACATACTTGTTATGTTTGGCATTTGATGATGAATTGTTATTAGTCGTAGGACACTTTTTAGCATAATGACCTTTCTTACAACAAACATAACAACGCCGAATACCAGTTGGATTAATTGAAATTGGTTTACTAAACTGATCAGTCAAACATTCATCATAAACTTTTGAAAAGGCAGATTTAGGTTTCCTTGGGTTTTGAAATTTTGGAAAACATTTTGGAGAATCATAAAACCTGAATCATCTCCATAACCAAATAATTTATCCTGATAATAAAACCTGTTCGATTTAGCAGAATAAAATGAATCTGAATTGTTACCGCCTGGTGGTGTAGCATCAGATATGCAAGAAAACTCTTGAGAAGAAATCTTTTCATCTGCAGATAGTGAAGATACTTTCTTCTTCCAAAATTGCGCCTTTTTATCTGTAGACACCTTTTGCTTCTTTATTTTCTCAGCTTTGAATGTCTTCTTGTTGGAATCCTGTGACGCCCACTCCCAGTCTTGGCTCCAGGAGGGGTCACGTGTCGGATTTACTCATGAACACATGGTACAACAGAGATAACTAAGCAGCGGAAATTAAAAACTTTTTATTGATACGCCAAGTATTACATCGTAAGAGAGACGATTACAAAAGATAACTATATATCTATGCCAGTCTTCAAAATGTCTTCTCTTGACAGTTGATATTCTCTTGATAGTGTATGCCCCCTAGTTCCTGCACACATCTCAGCCTTCCCTTTTCTATCCGAAGGTCCAGCCTCATCTGACATACATAACTTAACAAGTCAGCTTACGCTGGTGAGTTCTACGTTTTTGGAAAACTTTACCTTTCGAAGGCACTTAGGTCTGTCAAACATATTTATGCAATTAAACACAAAGCATATAGTACATATATTCACATATACACATCGTGTAGCAATGGTCCCTTTAGTTTTGACAGTATATAGCTTTGACGCTTTCTGGCTTTGACGCCGCTTAGCTTTGACGCTTTCTGGCTTTGACGCCGCTTAGCTTTGAAGCTTTCTGGCTTTGACGCCATTGGGACAACACTATTTAACTTCTTGTTTCAGAAGCCCCTTACTCACCAATCTTTTCTCGATTGCCATCCTTAATCTATTCTACTAGAAACATCGAAATGGCAATCTATCTTTCCTCTAATCATCACCATACAATCAATACATATAACAAGCAATTATAACAATTGAGAGTATTTTCACAAAACGTTATGTATATCAGCCCAAAACTGTTTAAAGCATTTAAAGAATTAAAAGAGGGCTCATAGAACTCACCTTAGCTTTGCAAAGCTATTATTCTTGGGTTGAGTTCTTGTGAATTAGTTTCTTAATGCCTTTAACGTAATGTCCCTATCAAGACATCCTAAATGTTACAAATCACATTTAAGACTTAACTCATTATCCAAAACCCAACTCTTTATTGGTTGATACCCTTAATAGTCAAAATGACCATTTTGCCCCCTTTACATATTTTGTTATATCTTTTTCAAGTCTTTGCTCCTTAACATTTACCGCTCGTGTTTCCTCATGACCGATCATTTGGCGGAATTACTATGAGGAATAGTCACGGGGTTTGGAATTTGGTGACGATCGTTACCGGCCGTGTAGGCGTCATTGACGACCATAAGGCGGAATTACTACAATCGTTGCACCGAGTAGTTCAATTATTAATTATCAAAATTTGAACTCATATATATTTAATATATATGTAAACATGTTACCATACCAAAATTCAAGTCCCTATACCCTCCGGATTATTTTATATTAAATATCCATATTCCGAAACCCTAATTACCTATTTTTCTCGTTTCTATAGCAAAACTCATTTTCATTCAAAACTGACTTAGGGTATTATTCGTTATAACATTTTATAACATGCTTTAAAATTTCAAAGCTTGGTTCATTACCGTTTACTCGGGTTTGACAGAACAGTGTCTAGAAAACCCTAATTTCTCATTTCAACACTTAAATATATATATTAACATATTTTAAATATGTTTCAAACATTCCTTAACCCGATATTTTATCGAATCGTTTATATTAAATATATATGTCTATGTATATTTAATATTTAAATACTAAATATCCTTTTTAATCAATTTTAATAAATAAAACTGATTAATAATCATATATATATTTACTCATCTTAATATATATATATATATATATATATATCATTTATCCCGTTTTATTATAACTTCATATAAACTTTAACTTAATCATAATATTTGTAATAACAAATTTTTAACGTGATTACCTCTTGACGGTTCGTGAAATGGGTCCAGAATAACCGAATAATAAAGTTGTCCGTTTTAGATAAACAAATAGTCCTTCCCGATTAGTTTCTCGCCACGAGCATTTCCCCGTTGTCGGTTTGTCGTTTGGACCTCGTTACGCCACCGAAACATCGCCCGAAAGTGTAGACGGGTTAACTTGACACCTCCTTTTCTAGCTCGAATCGCGACCACCTTTATCCACCGTTACCAACCGCCAATCTCCGCCACCATTCACCACCATCCCGGCAGTCCATCGGTGTTACCGCCGTCGCCCGTCTTTAACCGTACACCACCGAAACATCAACCGAAAAGAGAACGGTTTTAGCGGGTTTTAAACCCGTTTGCAACCACCACCATCACCTTTACCTTCCGCCATCATCACCGGGTTTGCAGGTCGTCGGAGCTGGGTTGCGTCGCCGGAAAAACGAACGAGGAAGGAGGCGGAGCTGCTGGGGTTTCGAACAGAGGGTGGCCGGAACAACAGTAGGTCGCCGGCGTTCAACGATAACGAAAGTGGGGGTGGAGACGGGGAAGAGAGACTCGCCGGAGGGAACTTCGGAGAGGGAGAGATGGGTGCTTGTTGTGGTTGGCCAGAGAATCAAACAGAGGGGTGTGTGTGTCGCCGGTGATCGAGCGGAGGGAGGCCGGTGAAACGAACGGAAATAGGGGGAGGAGGACTGTGCATTTCTTTCTCTCTCTCTCTTTCCTTTTAATACCTTTCTTTGTCTGTAGTGTGATTTTATTTTGAATGTGATTAGAAATGTAGGCAATGTATGTATATTTATACTCACATTAAAAGAATCAGAAACTATACACGTAATGTTAGTGACTAACATTTTGAATTGAGGAGTCATAGGACACGATTCTTTCATTAAAGTGATACATGTACATATATATTTGATCATGAATTAGGTTTAGATATTTTGAGATAATATGGTGTGCTATTTAAGGAAGAGGTATTATGCCTGAAATCTGAACCTGTTAATATTTTGTGAACCGTTTATAAAAATTCTCGAACATCTAGAATATTACGGGAATCTAATAAATATAATTATTATATTTATTCTTTGGCTATAACGTTAGCCGGTGAATATTCATTTAATTACACGGTAAAAGTGCGTGTCTAATTGGCATAGTGATCACGGCCGTTTCATAAACCGAATACGCCATCTTGACTAAAATACTTAATTATTATTATAATAATTATTTATACATTGCCGAGTTGATAAAAGTATCTCGACCGGTCAACCGAATTGATTTCGGTTATTATCGCGTAACAGCAACGGTTACCGATTCCACCGTTGTTTGTGCCGAACATCGCAAATATATTTTATAACGATTAAAAATCAAGTATTTAACAATACTTGATATTTTACTTTCACCTCTGTGTTATTTTCGTGACGTTCGTGCCTAAATATGGTTTATTGCAAACCGGTCCTAAATTACTATTTCGCGTTTTCCTGCTTCGTTATAACTCGGATTTAAGATCCGTCTGCGCCCACGATCTTTATTTTTCGTTATCTATCATATTCTATAAATTCGTCTCTTGACGTTTCCTCGAAAGTCGTGTCAAATATTCATACGTGAATTGTGACGTTTCTCTATTATACGTATATATATTATATCACATATAATTCAGCTACTTTAACAGATATAGCACACGTATATAAATTAGGTCATAAAATTTTGGGGTGTTACAAATCCTTAATTGGAACCTCTTTTACTTCATATCCCAAACCACCATTCTCCTGCTTAGAATGTTCTTTCACAGAATGACCTTTAGATGCTAGACGAGAAAATTCATCTTTAATATGTTTAACACCAACTTCCTTATTTAGTAAAGATTCGTCAATCACAATATCAGAAAAATCAGGAATCTTCACATTACCTGGATTTCCTTCAAAAATCTTTTCTTTATCAAGAAATATGACTTGGAATCAAACTTCAATACTTTGCAATAATCAACATCTTTTTTATTCTTTTTAGATTTTGACGTTTTTGTTTTTCTAGACTTAACACCATCTCCTTCAGGATAATCTTGCAACTTCTGGGTTGAATTATCATTAGATGGCATTTTCAGATCAACCACTTGAGCAGGAACTTCATGATTATCAACATCTTTGCTTGGTTTGCCATCTCATTCCAGATGATACAGATAATTCTGAAACACACATGATGTATTGCAATTCTCAAGTTTTCGTTGCTGATCAAGCATTTCAATTTTTATTTCAGAAACCTTTGTATTAGCTTCCAGTAACTCCTTTTGAGAAGCAATAAATTTCTCAGACAACTTGTTATACTTATGCTTTTGTCCATACATTTTGTCACATTCAGCAAGAACTTCTGCAATAACCTTCTCTACTTGTTTCTCATAATAGACAACATCTTGTTTCAAAATGTTATTTTGCCTTTGAACCTCACCATTTTCATCATGCAACTTTGTGAGTTCCTCCTGAAGTTGAATTATTCTATCAGCAGCTTCGACAATAATTTTATTAACATTTTCATATTTTTGTTGAAGAGGATAACATTTTACAAATAAAGCATCAAAATCTTCAATAGCTTCCTTTTCATTCGCTTTAGCTTTATTGCATTCTTCAATTAACACTTCTTTTTCTTTCAACAATCTTCCTTGACTTTAACAAAATCAGTACACGTTGTACAAGAGGAAGATGCACTCTGTTGAATTTTTGCTTCGTAACCATCACTAATTTTATTTTTCCATTCCTCCAATTCTTTTCTCAGAATACTATTTTCTTCAGATAACTTCGCTTCTTTCTTCTCTAATTCTTCAATTTTACCTTTAAACTTCAACTCTTGATCAAATGTTTTCTGAGAAATTTTAGACATATGTTCCTCACACTGTTTCTTTACAAAATCCGATATTCGCTTTGCTTTTCGACAATCCCTAACTTGACTTTTTAGAGTTATAGGCAAAGCTAACAGAAGAAGTGCAATAGCTTTTTTAATTTTGACCATATCATTTCCTTTCTTCAAGTGAAAAATCCCATCTCGCCTTACAATCACCACCAAAAGTTAGATATTTATATTCATTTGAAACAGGTAACCACAACATATTATCCAAATCAACAATATATGCTCTAAATTTTTTTGCCCAACCATGATAATCTACAAGATTTATCAACTTCGGCACATTCTGACTATGACTCGCAATGAATGCATCAATTTCATACATTTTGAAAATTGTGAAATTGGATATTAAAGCTTCAACCTCAAAAACGAAGGTCTTCGAAGCGGATTTTAGAGGTCAAACCGGAGGGTACTGGTCGTTAGGCGAGTAAAAGTGTAGATCTTGTTGAGACAGTCGTTTTGGCTGATATTAGCTCCCGTAACTCTTAACGGTTCTCAAGTTACGTCAGTTTTCGTGAACACCACTTTTTCTTCTAGCGGACTAAGAGAACTAGCGTACCAGTGACCTTCAGCGGACCAACAACGTACCAGACCTTCAACGTACCAAGAACCGGACCAAACCAAATCGGCATATCATTGAACTCAGCGTACCAGTTTGGTACGGCATAACTGCCTTCGGATCAAATTATAACCATCGTGTACCACGGTTGAAGATTGTCTTCCATACCCATGACCAGCGTACCAACAAATCTATGAAGATTGCCTTGCGTACCAGAATATTTAACTGGCGTACTAAGACCTTCAACCGGCGCACCGCAACGTAACATCAGGAAATCGACTGATTTTTTGAATTTTGGACTTTTTGAACTGGAATTTGACACAGTGAGTTACGAAACACTCTAGGAAGGTTCAGAAATTAGTTTTAGCACCAGAAACACTTAGAATTGAGAAAAATTGATGAAACACCAAAGAAACCCACTTTCTCTCACTAGAAAAACCCAATTTTGATCAATTCAAACCAGCAGAGCAACCTGGATTTGCTCTGATACCACTTATAAGTACACGGAAAGATCTTACTACTGGATGAACCGATCAATCTAGTACACAAGAATGTAAATAAGCTTTGTTTTATTGATTTCACAAATAGAACAATTACAAAGCTTTGGTTTCTCTCTCTAAAACACACACACACAAAGTGTAGAATCTAATCAAGAGTACTTCACATTCTTAACAAGTCAACCTATTTATAGGTAACACTCATTAAGCTGCGCACCATCCAACGTACCATTTGGTACGTTGCTCAGTGTACCAATGGTATGTTGCTTGGTACGCTGCCCTTAAGACTCACACATACACGCTTACTTAGATACAATACACGAGACACTTCGTAGCGTAGAAATATGCTCTAACAAGGAAGAGTCAATTTTTGAAATTGAAGATTTTGATTATGTCGATGATATGACCTCAGATCATGAATTTGATTTTTCTAAAGCAAAAATTAAGCCACAACAAGCTGAAATTATTTCAAAGAAACTTTTAAATAGATTCGGTCAGAACTGAACAAGTTAAGCACAATTGAACAAAAGCACATTGCTACGGCTCAGTCTGTTTCAAGAAAGACTTCTAAGAAAGGTGTTGGTCTTGGTTATTAACCAACGGTCGATGCAACCAAAAACATCACCACACGTGTGAAACAAAATGTTAATTCTTCTGTTTCTGATTCTAAGTCAACAAAGGTTGCTTCTAACAAATCAGGTTCCAAAGGGAAATCTGAACCCTTTGACAGAAATGCAAATTGGTGCATGTATAGATTAAAAGAGTCAGATAAAATGTATCATGATAAAGATTTTCCCTTGAGCATGGTACATCCAGATTTAGTTGAGTGAGTTTTTCAAAGGTGGTTATGGCCCAAAATATGATCCTGATCAATAGGTTGTGCCATGGGGGGGGGGGGTAAGAATGGTCATCTTGTACCAAATTACTCACCAGATTCTAATCATGAATGTTCAAATCATTCCAATCAAAATTTTGAAAACTCAAAGAAATTAAACCAGTTCAGACTACACCACCATCTATTAACAAACTAAAAACAAATTCTAAAAAATAAAAGATGAAAACTCAATCTGGTGATGATGGTTTTTATGATTCTTTTGGTTATGGTTCTGGTCCATTCAAATATGGTGCCGGACCATCTGGTAATGGTGGTGGTAGTTTTCATAATCAAAGGGCTGATTATGATGATGCTTATTTTGGAAGGTTTGACAATGGTAATGATACTGGTTTCTACGATAACTTTTAAAGTTATCAGGGTTCTTATACCTCAAAGAAATTTCCAAAGCCTAAGATACTAGACTACTCAAGGAAACCATTTATGACGATGGAATAGTTGATGAATTTGGAAATCCAGTATCTATAATCATAACTGATCATCGTCGTTGTTACAAATGCAAAAAGATAGGACATATGTATAAGCATTGTCCTATTCTGAAAGAAAAATCTATTTATGTTGAACAACAGAAAGAAAATTTGTTCTTGCTGAGAGGAAACAAAATGTTCAATTTGTTGATTCAAATGGAAAGGTGCATGATGATCTATAACCAGCTGTTTCTCAACCTAAAACTGTTAAATCTGATAAGAAACAGGTTGGTAATACTGATAAAATGAAAATAATTATGAAAATTCAGATGCATCATCGTTCACTCAGCAGAAACAAATATGGAAACCCAAGGGTTTTTCCACCGCTGGTTCAGACTTTGTGGAGGATACCGGACGACCCAAAGCTTCAAGCTTGGGTCCCTCCCATACTAATTAATTTCTTGTATTATGTAGGGAGCTCTACAATGGTCTGTGAATAATCTATGGGTAGTCGATAGTGGAGCATCCGACACATGTCACATGACATTTTCCTACTCGATGACATACAACATTTAATGGGGGAAGTGTAACATTTGCGGGAGAGAAAGTGGGTTTCATTGGTTTTTCAAATTTTCGACTTGCAAACTCACATTCAAGTACCTCATTCCGCCCCATATACTTTTCCATGTGTCTCATACAGAAAATAATATTGTCACAAAAGTTTGAAGCTGTAGCCCAGTCTATTGCAACCCTTTCAATAGATGACGATGTTATTTTGTCAGACTTGGGGTGTTTGATGTTGTCTAAGTAACCACAAAAAAGTTGTTTCTGCACAAATGATGAATCAGTTATATATCAAAACTTACATGTACAAATAAAAATTTAATGAAAGATAAGTTACCATCTTGTAGGCAGAATCATTCTTTTCATAAGAACGATGATCGGTTAAATTGATCAACGGCTTGTTTGGGCATAAACTGTCAATGACAGATATGGCTGGATACTTGAGTTCAAAAGCAAGTAGGTAATAGAGTTCTGACTCTTCAACAGGGATAAACACCATATCAACACCCTTAAGATCACGTGTGATGTTATTCATTTTAACAAGTCTGTCCACGTTTTTTGACAAATCTATCAAGCCTAGCAGCTTCATCAGTGTCAACATCATGCAGCGTCCATTGATCCTTTGGAAAAACATTAAAAAATGTTATTGATAATAATAGGTAGCATATATTGTTAAACTGACGTAACTTTAGTATACTGTGTACGAAAAGTTACATATGTAACGTTACCACTATATATGTAACCTTTTATATACATATATAAAGAACATGTAATTTTTTTCAGAAAACGTTGTATAAATGTTACATGTGTAATTGTCTGCTAAAATGTTACGTATGTAAGATTTAGGGGTTGTTTGATTTGGGCTTACTGGGTCAATTCAGCTCTTACTGCTGACTGGGTCAGCAGTAAGCCCGTTTGATAACATCACAAACTCAGCTGACCGAGTCAGCATGTTCTGACCGAGTCCCATAAAATTTCCTCTCTGACCGAGTCCTTCTTCAACCCTAAAACACCCCCAATTACTCCTCTTTCATCAAGCGCAGAAGCAGCAGTCGCTCATATCATCTTCCGTCATCGCTCACATCCTCCTCCGCCGTCGCATCATCCTCTGCCGTCGCTGACGGCCGACCCCTCCTCCGCCTTCGACATCGTCCACTCCTCCACCTTCGACGGGTATGTGTACTTCCTCGCCTCCTCCGCCCCTCTTCTGTTAATTGAGTTTTCTATTAATTGAGTTGAAATTAAAATCGTATGTGTAATTTAAGTTATATATTCGATCAAAAAATCCATGAGCTCTTTGATTTCACAAGCTCTTATTATTAAGATTTGAAATCGTATATGTGTGTGTTAAAGGTTTTTTAATGTTTGTTGATAATGGGTATAATGTTTATCATATATGGGTTCTGTTGGGATAATGGGTTCAAAATTTATCAAAAATCACGATATCAATACTAGTGTTTGCACAAGCAAATATCCATCTTCATGTAGCTTTGACTAGTGTTTGAAGTCAAAATTATAACATAGCCACAAGTTTCAGTGCTATAAATTGAAGTTTTTGATAAAATGGCAAAGAATTAACTCGAATCCCACTTATTGCTCTTGAATTTTGACTTTTAATTTGTCCCTGTATAACTTATAATCATAAAATATTTTGAGATTTCTTATGTGGTTGAATCTGTTAGAATATGAATTGTGATTTCTATTATGATTTTTTTTTTGTGAAAACAAATAAATTACAATCATAATATGTTATTGTATTGATTTTTTGTTAAAATATGAATTGTGATTTCTAGTCACATGTACATACATTAATACATAGGGTTGTTTGTTTTTTGGGTCTAAAATCTGAATCATTCAGACATTTTTACTGGTTCAGATTGTTTGTCAAAACATTAGACCATATTCTCTTGGCCTTGTAGACCTGATTCAATTGATATTACTCTTTCTTGAGTACTAGTTTTGGTTATATCTATATTTTGCTTTTCCTTGATAGAATTTACTTCTATACACCTGCACCAATTTTGTTTGTTAAAAGCTCCATTATGACCAATTTTCTTTTTTTAAGTAGTTTTGATGCTTATCTAATTGAAATACCATTTGGTTATGATAGTATTTTTGTTCCTTATGAAACTTTGACATTCTTTTGTATGAATATGGAATACTTGTATAGCTTCTAAAAATACATAGTTAATGGATTACTTGTATGAATGTGACATGAAATTATTGTTACTCAAATTGTATGAATGTGGCATGAATTTGGTTTTAGTCAAACTGATTTTTTTTAAGTAGCTTTGAAGCTTATTTGGTTGAAATACCATTTGGTTATGATATTATAGCTTCTGTTGTATATTTGTTCCTCATATGATGTTTAATCTTTTTTTCTTTTAGTTATGTTATTGTAGGTTAGTTTATTATGTTATTAGGATGTTCTTGAGTCTTCTTATCATTAGGAACTTGGAATTGATTTGTTGTATACATGAACTTGAAATTGATTTGTTATATACATGAACTTGGAATTAATTTCTCATATGTATCTAGATATATCCGAAAAAAAACCTAGAGTTAGTTGGAAGTCGGAAGCTGTGGATAAAGCTTTTCTCGAAGCATGTCTAGACGAAGTAACAATTAACGGTCGGGAGGGTACTAGCTTGAAAGGATGTTCATGGAAGGTAGTCGGGGAAAAATTGAAAAATGAACATAATTTCATAGTTGATCTAGCACAAATGAAAAATCGCTATGACTACATAAAAAAGAAGTTTGTCACTTGGGTGAAACTGAGGAACAAAACAGGGAATCTTTATAATCCTGTAACCAATACTTTTAGTATGAGTGATGAAGAATGGGTCGCAGAGGGAAATGAAATAGCAAAAGATTTCGTAGAAACACATTTGATGAAGACTTGAGAGAAGTCGGGAAAGAAATTGTTAATGTTGCAAAGATGTTGGTGGAAAGTGAACGCTTGAATAGAGAGAAAGAAGATGATGTGGATGTATGTATGGAAAAGTTAGAGAAAATGGAGTGGGGGGAAGGAGATCCCAGATACGACATGGCTCTTTTGCTATTTGGTGAAAGTGCTGATCTTAGGAAAGTTTGGCTGCGTCTTAAGACGTCGAGTTGCGAGTCGTGGGTGCGAAATGCTGGGAGGAAGTATCGTTTATTTGAATGATTATTCTTGTTTTCTTATAAATGACTGATCGTATGACTTATTGTTTTATTTTATTTGGTATGATGTGTATGACTTTTGGGTGGTATGACTTGTATGGTTTTTGTATGAATTTGGTATGACTGTTTGATGGCTTTTATATTACATGTGGATGACTTTTTATATTAAATTTAATAGGTCACATATGTATACGAAGGGTGAAATTATAGCTTTCCTTTTACTTTCGTGGTATTGGTTGATGTTGGCCCGAAAAAGGAAAAGAGGAATTGAAAGAATAAGAGACAATGATTCTGCGTTAACCGGTCATGCGTATACACAAGAATTGCTACATGGATCATCTACACAATGTCACGAAATGATGAGGGTTTCACGCGAGGCTTTTGTACTATTATGCAATCATTTTAAACAACGAAATTGGTTGCAAGCTAGTAGGACAATAAGCGTGGAAGAGAAGATGGCTATGTTCTTACATATTATAGGGCATAATGAACGTTTTCGAGTGGTTAAACGACGATTTCAACACTCTACTCAAATAGTTCATCAATGTTTTCATGAGGTTCTGGTGGCAATGATGTCTTTTGCAAAAGAAATTATAGTGCCAACATCTTCTGATGTAACTACAAATATATCGGAACGACATCAAAGGCTAAAAGACATATTTCCCGGAGCAATAGGTGCTTTAGATGGAACTCTTGTACATGCAGTTCTGCCTGCTAATGAACAACCTTGTTTTAGGGGAAGAGGAAAAGGTGAATGTTATCAAAATGTGCTAGGAATATGTGATTTTGATATGATATTCACATATGTGTGGGCTGGATGGGAGGGTATAGCACATGATTCACGAGTTCTAAAAGAAATTGCATCTAATCCGACTTTTGGATTTCGATTCCCTCCACCAGGTTTGTTTTCTAACTATAACTTTTATTATTAAATACATTACATTTATTCTTTATATAATAGATGTCACACTTATATTTATAGGTAAATATTACCTTTGTGATGCTGCATATACAAACACTCGTGGATTTTTGGCTCCTTACCGTAACACGAGGTATTGGTTAGCCGATTTTCGACGAAGACGAGCGTTAACTAAGGAAGAAAGATTCAATCATGCCCACGCACAACTCAGAAATGTTATTGAGCGTGCTTATGGTGTACTGAAAGCGAGATTTCCAATCTCAAAACAAATGGCTCCTTATCCTTTTCCAGTGCAGAGAGACGTTGTCATAGCTTGTTTTGCAGTCCATAATTTTATACGAAAATACATATTCAAGATGAATTATTTATGAACTTTGAAGAAATCACTATGGCTACTCCTAATGTGCAAGGTGGAGGAAGTGAGAGCATAGAATGGGGTTCAGAAGGCGTTGAATATATGACTACTTTGCGGAACCAGATTGCTAATCAACTATTTTCAAGTGCTTCAAGTTAAATTTGTATGAGTTATGCTTATTTGGATTTTGTATGACACTTTGAATTTTAAGCTATTATGTGTGTTTTAAAGTTGGTTATTTTTATTTAATTAAAAAGAAATATTTTTATCATAAAAGAATGTGTTTCATTTCTTTTTTAACATGTACAACAAAAATTATTGTATTGAGTTTTTGTTTCAAAATTTCTTTTATATTTTATTTTATTTTATTTTTTTTATAAAATGTTTTTAATACATAAAAAACAAATTAGCTATATACATTACTCTGTCAACTGTCGTTCAAAGGAAAAAAAAAACTCAGTCAGCTCTTACCCAGTCAGCTACTATCAAACACCCAAGTTTCAACCAAAGTTTCTTACTCAATCAGCTCTTACTCACTCAGCTCTTACTCAATCAGCTCTTACCCAGTTAGCAACTATCAAACACCCCCTTAGTAGTCCATAAAATGTTGGTTAAAAACTGTACATATATCGAAAAGTTACATATGAAAGATTTCAATACGTTACAACTTCAAAAAACTTGCATATTTAAAAGTTACATCTGTAGAGTTGTGTAAAAATGTTACATGTGAAAGTTTAACTAACTTTAGTATACAGTGTAAGGAAAGTTACATATGTAACGTTATAAAAATATATGTAACTTTTTACATACATATGTATAAAACATGTATTTTCCAGAAAAGGTTAAGCTGTATAAATGTTACATTTGTAACATTCTGCCAAAATGTTACATATGTAAGATTTAGTAGTACTCAAAACTTGTTTAAAAAGTGTACATATATCAAAAAGTTACATATGTAACATTTTAATACATAGGTTACAACTTCAGAAAAACTAATATAAAAGTTACATCTGTAGAGTTGTGTAAAACAGTTACATGTGTAAGTTTAACTGACAACTTTAGTATACAGTGTAAGAATTAAAAGTTACATATGTAACCTTATGACTATATATCCAACTTTTTATATACATCTGTATAAATAATGTATTTTCTAGAAAAGGTTAGCTGTATAAATGTTACATTTGTAATTTTCTGCTAAAATGTTACATATTTAAGATTTATAGTCCTAAAAAATTATTGGTTAAGAGTGTACTTATATCAAAAATTTACATATGTAAACATTTGAAAACAAAAGTTACATATGTATCATTTGAACAGAGGCAAACAGTTACATATATACATGTGTAACTTTCTACAACAAGTTGCATCTCTAACTTCAGTATACAAAGTATAAGTTTAATAAGCTTACAATGATATGGGGAGGCAAAAATAAACGGTGAGGAGACGAATCAGATCGTTTCTTCTCATCCCAGTTCATAACATCAGTGAAAGCTTTGAGGACATTAGAGTCAACAGTTGAAATGTAATTGAGTGTTGACATGGTTGACTTTGAAACTTTGACACCACTGATATTATAAAATACCAAATCACTGCTCAAAAAGAAACTTTAAAAAAAAATAAGTTAACTCACATAAAGAAATGTTATTAAAAATACATAAATTAATCTGTAACTTATTTTTTCCAGATATAAAATGGACAATGTTTTGAGAATACCTTGCATCTAGAATTTTCCTCGTATTATTCACAGTCTTCTTTGTGTTCCTATAATATATTACAGTTTAAATTGTACATTGTTCCACCAATAAAATAAGAACATAAAATGTAAATTAACAATTATATCAAATACCTTGGGGGTGTGGGGTGTGACACCTGGTCCGAAACCCAAGGTCAAACCTCTCTCATTTGACTTTTTAATTAAGTGTTAATGTGCATTAACCGATCTGATTATTGTTTAAATAGTTAATTACTGTGCCTGACTGTTAACTGTTGACGTAAACCTAATCCCGCATTTGTACTGGAAGCGTATACCCGTAAAATGCATAGAAATTTCATGTATTAATTATGAAATTTTAAAAACAAGAAATTAAATATAAAATGTATTTTTATATATTATCTGGAACTGGAACTGGTGTCGTACGTTTATATAACCGACACGGAAAACTGATAAGCGATCGTATGTGTAAAACTATTCGGTTTTAAACAATCTGGACGGTTAAGCTTAAAACTGTGATGAACTGACAAAACTGAAAACGTTAACCGTAACCCTTGTACAGAACTGAAAACTATATCCGATTTCCGAAAAACTGTAATAACCGACTCGAACTATTGTTTTTACGAAATAAAAACATCACAACCCGAAATCGTTGTCAAGACTTGAGCCAAACCTCAACCGTTAACCAACTGGGCCCGACTTGGCCCAATAGGCCCAATAAGCCTAAAACAGTGAAACCGATCCCAAAACCTTGACCCGTTACATAAACTCAATATTCCGAATGATCCTGGCGATCCGTAAACCTAACTGATACACAACGGGCCCGGACTACGAACCGGTGCCCCGTTTGGACCCGTACGGCCCATAACCGATGGACCGGCCCAAATACATTTTCTTTAAACAATTAGGCCCAATATAAATTCCAAGCCCAATGAATAAATTTTCAAGTTATTGGCCCGTCAACTTTACAATTTTTATAAAAATTGGTCACCGACTTGTATAACTTTTACACATTTATTATTTATAAAAGTTATGATTTTCACCTTTGCCATTCTTTATATATTTTATAAATCTTTACACTATACAAGCTATTTTATAGAAACATGGCATACTTTATAAAATAAAGTCACCTACATTTTTTGTTTTTATAAAAGAGTTAGGAGAAAGTTTTTAATAAAAATTGGTGATGTGAGTGGCCAACACTCCACCCTACCACCCACACTCTAGACCATCATCATCAAGACTTGTCCCCCCTAGACACCACACCCTCTACCTACCATCTTCTCATTTCTCCCTCTCTTTTCTTTTTCTTTTGTCGTGAACCATCCCCCCAAGAGTAAACAAATTCCTTCCTCCCCTTTCTCCTTTCTTTTTCCGGCCAACAACCCTCTCACCACCGCCGCAGGTGGCTGCCACCACCACCATCCACCACAGCCACCTATTTCCTCCTTCCTTTCTCTGTTGGGAACAGCCACAGTCACCACCACCCTCTCTCTTCTTTCTTTTTCCGGTGAAAGACCACCACACCACCACCTCCTAGCCGCTGCTGCCACAAGACCAGCCGCCAACCTCCTCCTCTGGTCTCTTCTCTCGGTACACACAACCCCCCACCACAACTCTCCCTCTCTCTTTCTTTCTGTCGTGAGCAACAACCACGCAACGCAACCGCTGGACGGTTGCTGCCGGCGACGACTGCTGCTGTGCGACCTTGCTGCCACCACTGAGTGCTGCTACACTGTGATGGGCAGCCGTTAACCACCGCCTACTACCTTTTCCTTCCTCTCTTCTTTTCTCGAAAATGTTACAAACACCACCACCATTGCCCTAAGCCACCACCACCGCCTTATTGCTGATCGGAACTGTCACTGGACCGCCACTTGCTGCCGAGCTGCGCCACTGCTGAGCCGCAACCGTGAGCCACCGAGCACCACCGCAAACCGCCACCTTTCTCTGTTTCTATTGGTTTTCTATTTACCCTCGTTGTGAGTCCGTTAACCATTATCGTTTACGTTTTATTACGATTTAAATGTCCCAAATGATCAACCGGGTCTTGACAACGAACCCTCTTAACGTGAAGTTTTTCTAACGATCGTAAACACCTAACTACATTTTCGTTCTTTATTTTCGTTAAACCTTAAGGTTATAAGGTTTATAAATGTGGGTTTATGGATGATTTTATGATGACTATAAACTCTAGCATAATTGCATGTTAATATTATCATGTTACAATTAGTAAAGTATTGTTATTATCATGAGATAATATGTTGAAACTTACTAGAATTATTGATTGTAATTTTAGTGGTTAATCATTTTATATTGGTTTAATATTAACTAATAATAAGCTATCATGGACTAAATAGTGATTAGAGACATGCAAGAACTTATATATATACTAAATTGATGATTTGGTTATATTCACTTAATGGTTTATGTTATTACATGGATTATATAAGTTTTAATAGGTTATAGTTGCTAGAATTGATTATTGTTATGACATAAAATGATAAGAATTATTAGTAGTCACTTATGTTGTGAATCATCTTGTTTATGGATTTATACTTGCTAATGACAAGTATTTATGAACTAGATAATGTGTTGAAAACACTTATGGACTATCTTGGACATTAGGATGAATTTATAAAAAGGTTGAACATAAAATGATAACATAAAACCATTTAAATGAATTTTTATGGATAAAATATAAAAACTAGTGATTTTATAAATTACTTGGATATTTAAACCATAAAAATATCACCATAATCATTTTTATATAAAATGGTCACATTTTATAAAAATATAATTTCTAAAAGACAAGATTTTTGAAAGACTTGTTTAGATTTTATAAAAATAAAATGGATAAAATATATATAGATATATTTTATGTTCAAAAATGATAGAATATCATATTTTTGAACAATTGACAAAAAGTATAAAACATTTGGATTTTATACAAAAATAGAAACATTTTATGTTAATGAATTTCTATAAAAAGTCTTTTATTTAAAACCCTAACTTTGTTTAATAAATAAAGTTATTTAAAATTGAATTTATAAAATAAAATCAAAAGACTTATAGAAACTATGAAAAACATATTTTTGATTATTTTAAGTAAATCAAAATAATCAAAACGTTTTAACCGGACCAAATGTTTTATTTTTAAACGTTTGGAACTGAAATGAAATCTTTAAACGTTTTAAAAACTTTTTGCGACGTATCGAAACGTAAATAATTGTTTTTGACAAATAATTATGCGCATGAGTTTAGAAACCCTAAATTAAATTAAACTCATCATAATTATTAATGATAATTATTTTTATAATAATTATAATTATATTAACATGGAAACCCTAATTTTCCCTAACATGAGTTTAATATTAAAATAACCTTTAATATTAACCTACTTGTGTTTATTCATTAAATCGTTAACTTGTAATAAATTGATAAATTATTCCAACAAGTTAGAATAATTATTTTGATAATAATTATCAACTCTAGTTATATATATTATAACTTAACGCGATTAACAATTCAATCGATCGAGCGAACTTAAAAATAATAATAAATATTATTATTTAAAACAATATTCAAGACTTGATTGAACTGATCTTCATGATACGTTATCGCATGTTCATTCTTTGTATTTATTTACATAAATGCCTTAATACGTGAACATTCGTATTTACTGATTTTGTAAACTGATTAACTAACGGGTTTTCAAACGCTACAAATGGGATTATACGTCAAGACTTGACCGGTATCATTTGGGTAACGTTTGTTACTCAAATGATTATGTGGATCCTTATGCATATTGTCTTATGTTTTATTAGGACTTTACTTGCTAGTTGCCACTCGGTAATCCATCATCATCACTGAATCATGTGAGTTTCACGGCCCCTTTTCTTTACAACTATTTTACACTTATGGGGGAGAAATCATGAACTGATAAAATGCTTTTTACTTAATGTTTTGGTTTACCTGTTAGCCGTATGACTACATGTTCAAGGGGTACACGTCAGTTATTCTCGCCTGTTCGGTATTCTTGGGATAGAATGCCATGAGTGGGTAATCCGTTAGTATTCGAATTTGAGGTTAATGGGAGGATCTTACAACCACAACAGTAAACCAACATAACATTTAAGTATACCGTAAACTATTATTCCAACATACTGTAAACTGTTCTTCCAACATACCGTAAACTGTTATTCCAACATACTGTAAACTGTTTTTACAAACTTACCACAGAATCATAAACCTGTGAACCTCACCAACTTTATGTTGACCTTTTTAAACTCATGATTTCTCAGGTATCTAAGCTTATCATGGAAGACGTGCAAATGGGGCTTCACTATAACTTTCGACCCTGCTTCACCGGAGTCGTAGTCCCGACCTATCTTAAATAAACTGATTTATGATTTCAATATCAATCCAAGACTTTTATTCAAATGTAAGACATTATCATTTCACCACAACTTTCCGCTGCAACATAAATGGTGTTATGCTTTAAATGACGTTTGAATTTAGTAGAAGTTGTTCTGTATATCTGCGACTATGATTCCGTCTCGCTCACACCCAAATCCGTTGACCGGGGTGTGACAGATTGGTATCAGAGCCGTGGTTATAGCGAACTAGGTTAAACAAATAAACAGAAACCAAACCTGGACTATAACCCGCTCCGAAGCTACCGTTTGCATGCAAGACCAATTCCTCATCATATTGGTTACGTTAACTTATGCCTTACATATACGAGTTATTATTACTGCAACTGGTACCTTTATATCTTTATTCTAGATACTGTTATCGTGTTACCAGCTATGCTCTCTCATGGAATATTATCGCAAAGATGACTTCCGAAGAGGTCATCTGCATATCTGATTCCTCTGGAAAAGACACAGTCGTGTCTGAGTACACACCTTCCCCTGAGGACCATGAACTGTCTAGCCTAATGCAAGACATCCTCACCATCGGTATAGTCCGACAGTTCTCATCACCATCGAGCTTTCTGAGACCATTGTGACCCCGCCTCTCAGACAACTCCTCGAACCACCTAATTTCCACCGCTACCGCTGGCGATGCGGCCACTACCACTGGTGACATGCCTAAGATGTCACGAACAATCCTTTGGAGTGATCGACGATGAGATCACTAGACTCCCCACCTGGACCGATTAGGCGGCACTAGAAACCCGTCTAGCCGCCGTGGAGCATCACCAGGATGCCACACTAGGTAATATGGAGTCACTGCATGCTCACATGAGTGGTGTCAACATGGCCTACACCGATCTGCGGTTGGCCAACGAGTCCTTCCGGACGAGTGTCGCTTACCTGGAGAAATTCCCCGGGCGAGTGTTCTGTTACATGAACCTCATTGCTCAGATCACCACCACCTTAACCATGCCCTCTGGACCACCACTCTAGATAGCTTGACTAAGAATCTAGACTTTTGATCCCTCCTTTTGGCAATGAAAAATATTTACATATTTTGTTGCGACGAGACTGCAAGCCCAAGATAAAGATTTATCCCCTTTTGACTATCGTATAATAAGGTGGTAATTGAAACTGGTATTATGATTATGATCACGATTTTCATGTTTAGGACTGATGTTATTACTGTTATATCATGTTATTCGCGTATGATGTTCCCCTCTGCTTCCTGTTTCTTGGTGGTGCCTGCGCGCGTCGTGTTTTAATATCATGGATGTATGTCGTGGTAGTTATGCTCGCGCATGTAATAACCCCATTCACATATAATCTAGACTTCCCTTTATGTTTACATTAATAACTTAAAGCGAAAGTATACCGCCTAGACGCCGAGCCACCAGAAACGTTTCGCCTCCTCCGCCCTTGAGCGCTGCCGAAATCGAGGAACTAATTGCTCAACGCTTTGCGGAAACCGTCGTTACTACTGCAACCCAACGTCACGCGGACGATCGGGCGCGCGGTAAGAACGAATTAACCAAGGTTAGAAAACACCAGACTACAATTGCAACTAATTGTGTTCAATGTTTTAACCTAACATTGTAAGCCCTCATGAATATTCATAAAAGGACTTTATGAATTAAAGCCTACACATTTTAGAGGTTTCGTGGCTGTTCACCCTGTCTGAAGGACCGGTTACACCGGTACAGCACCTCTATCCTCCAAAAGCAACCTACACCACACTTTCGATTGTGGTAATGTCTACTGTAACATCTACAAGGTTAAAAGACATGTAGCACGCGATTGCCCAAATCGCACTTGCTGCGGTTGCTGGGATATTTGTCATTTCAAAGGAATACCCGTAGGCGAAGAACTCAAGATGCTGACCATGCTGGAGGAAGAGCTTTCGTGATCAATGTCAGAGACGCCCGTCGTGACCCCAACATGGTGATGGATACGTTTCTACTAAATAGCAGTTATACCTCTGCTTTATTCGGTACTGGTGCCGATAGAAGCTTGTGTCTACCGATTTTAGTCAATTACTTGAAATCGCCCCTGTTACCTTAGACACTAAGTTTGCATCGAATTTGCAAATGGATTTTTGATAAAAAAAAAACCCAGAATAATCTACCTAGGCTACCAACTGACCACTCTTTCAGCATCGACTTAATGCCCATTGATTGAGGAAGTTTCAATCTCGTCATTGGAATGGATTGGTTAGCAAAGACCCATGCAGAAATTGTGTGTCATGAGAAAATGGTTGGAGTGCCGTTAGTAGATGGCAACACTCTGAACGTACAAGACGGAATGAGTGAAGCCAAGCTAAATATCATATCTTGTATAAAGGCACAGAAGTTCCTCCACAAAGGATGCCATGCCATTCTAGCTCAAGTCACTGAGAAGAAACTGAAAGAGAAGCGCATCGAAGACGTTCCTGTTGTTTGCGAATACCCGGAAGTCTTTTCAGAAGACTTGCCAGGCTTACCCCCAACACGACAAGTAGATTTTCGCATCGATCTAACACCCAGAGCCGCCCCGTTTCCAAGTCCCCATACCGACTGGCACCGCTTGAAATGCAAAGAGATATCTAGCCAACTACAAGAGTTGCTAGATAAGGGCTTTATTCATCCAAGCCACTCCCCGTGGGGTGCTCCCGTGTTAATCGTGAAAAAGAAAAATGGAACGTTCAGGATGTGTATCGACTACCGTGAGTTGAAAAAACTGACTATCAAACCATTACCCGCTTCCAAGGATCGATGACTTGATTGATCAACTCCAAGGATCATGCTTCTGTTCAAAGGTCAATCTAAGGTCGGGGTACCACCAACTGTGAGTTAGAGATGAAGATGCCTCGAAGACAGCGTTTAGAACACACTATAATCATTACGAGTTCCTCGTTATGCCATTCGGTTTGATTAAAGCACCGGCCGTATTCATGGACTTAATTAATCGCGTGTGCAAACCGTACCTGGATAAATTTGTTATCATGTTCATCGACGATATTCTTATCTACTCGCGTAATAAGAAAGAACATGAAGAACATTTGAGACCCATCTTGGAACTGCTGCTGAAAGAAGAGCTTTACGCGAAGATCTCCAAATGTGACTTTCGGATTCGCGAAGTACACTTTTTGGGTCATGTGATCAACGACTGAGGTATTCATGTTGATCCGGCTAAGATTGAAGCAATCAAAGATTGGAGTACTTCCACGACCCCAACCGAGATTCGACAATTCTTAGGTCTTGCTGGCTATTACCGCCGATTCATTGAAAATTTTTCCAAGATAGCCCAACCTTTTACCACCCTGACCCAGAAAGATAAGAAGTACATATGGGATGATAAAACTGAAACTGCCTTCCAGTTGTTGAAGCGAAAAACTTTGCAACGCCACAAATCCTGTCCTTACCTGACGAAATCAACGATTTTGTTGTATACTGTGATGCTCCGCATCAAGGCTTGGGTTGCGTACTGATGCAGCGTGAGAAAGTCATCGTTTACGCCTCTCGACAACTGAAGATTCTTGAGAAGAATTACACGACTTAAGACTTAGAACTTAGAGCTGTCATCTTTGCCCTCAAGATCTGGAGGCGCTACCACTATGGGACTCGGTGCGTTATATTCACCGATCACAAGAGCCTCCATCACATCTTTAACCAGAAAGAGCTAAACATGAGACAACGACGATGGTTGAACTGCTTAACGATTACGAATGTGAGATTCGTTATCACCCGGGGTAGGGCTAACGTTGTAGCCGATGCTTTAAGCAGGAAGGAACATGCCAAACCGCTTCGTGTTCGAGCACTAGGTATGACCATACGCTCGAATCTCACGTCACAAGTTCGTGACGCTCAAATCGAAGCTCTTAAGCCTGTGAATCTGAAAATGAATGCCTGCGCGACATGGAGAAACAAATGATTGAAAAGCCTGATGGAACCATGAGCTTTTTGGATAGACTATGGGTACCTAGCCTTAGAGACTTGAGAAGGCTAGTGTTTGATGAAGCCCACAACTCAAGATATTCCATCAACCCATGGATCCAACAAAATGTATGTATGAAGGAGTTATACTGATGACCAAATCAAAAGGAAAAATCCAGACCTTAAAAAGGTACGTTGCGTAGTTATGTGATAGATTGTCGTCACGCAAGACAAACCTAGGCAATGGTTGAGAGAACTATTTTCCACTCGCCGAGTTTCCTTATAACAATAGATATCGCTCGAATATTCAAGCCGCCCCTTTTCGAAGGCTTGTATGGAAGAAAGTTTCATTCACCCCTTCGCTGGACCGAAGCCAGTAACAGTCATCTGACTGGTCCAGTGATAGTTCATGAAACTACTAAGGAGACCTTTCAATTTCTGAAAGCCATAAGTAATCTCCAGGAGAACTACATTAACACTCGACGTAACCCTTAGAATCTATAAGGGGGTTCGAAACCTTATAATGGATTCTGTCTCTGACGGAGGTAACTAGGCCTGGAAAGCTAGGCATGCTTAAACCTCATCGGTCCCTTGAGATCCTGGAACGGATTGGACCAATGGCCTACACACCCATCTTGTCTAGAACCTATTAGGACCTTAGACTGCAAGACCAATAGACTGGAGCCAAACCGCATTTCCATTATTGTTATCATTAAAGAATCCCGGTAATCAAAGAAGATTCCGTCCGGTAGCGAATCAATCTAAACTTTTCCATAAGCCATCTTGTCCCCGATACATTTCATTTTCCGACAAACTGAAAACTCAAGTATGAGCAAAGCTTAGGCTGATCATGTAAGGCAAATCACAATTGTGGGTGCACACATAATTGTAATTTGAACTGCATGAAAATCCTGGTAGAGCCCATTCATGAGAAATCCTGACTTGTCCAGAAACCTTCATACTCAAAACCTCGTTCATTCGTGTGTCAATCCTCATTCTTTTATCAGACTATTGAGATTTATCAGTCAACAATCATCGCAAACCCTTATACTTTGAGAAGGGTGACCGCGTCATGTTAAAAGTGTCACCTTGGAAAGGTGTCATCAGCTTCGGCAACTGAGGAAAGCTTAACCCTTGTTACATTGGTCCATTTGAAATCACCGAAACAATCGGACCAGTAGCTTACCGTCTACGCCTTCCCGTATAGCTAAGATGTTTACATGATGTCTTTCACGTTAATAATCTTAAGAAATGCTTGTATGATGAAACGCTTGTCGTCCCACTCGACGCAAATTAAGTTGACAAAACGCCTCACTTTATTGAGGAACCTGTCGAGATACTTGACCGAGACCCTAATAGAACGAAGCACAGCCACATTACCATTGTTAAAGTGTGCTGGAACTCACGTCGAGGTCCAGAGTACACTTAGGAACGCGAGGCTCAAATGCGTCTGAAATATCCTCGACTTTTTGGAAACGTCACAAACAACCAGTGATCAAGAACTAAATTTCGGGACGAAATTCTTCTAACTGGGGGAGAATGTGACACCTAGTCCGAAACCCAAGGTCAAACCTCTCTCATTTGACTTTTTAATTAAGTGTTAATGTGCATTAACCAATCTGATTACTGTTTAAACAGTTAATTACTGTTTAAACAGTTAATTACTGTGCCTGACTGTTAACTGATGACGTAAACCTAATCCCGCGTTTGTACTGGAAGCGTATACCCGTAAAATGCATAGAGATTTCATGTATTAATTATGAAATTTCAATAACAAGAAATTAAATATAAAATGTATTTTTATATTTTATCTGGAACTGGAACTGGTGTCGTACGTTTATATAACCGACACGGAAAACTGATAAGCGACCGTATGTGTAAAACTATTCGGTTTTAAACAATCTGGACGGTCAAGCTTAAAACTATGATGAACTGACAAAACTGAAAACGTTAACCGTAACCCTTGTACAGAACTGAAAACTATATCCGATTTCCGAAAAACTGTAATAACCGACTCGAACTATTGTTTTTACGAAATAAAAACATCACAACCCGAAATCGTTGTCAAGACTTGAGCCAAACCTCAACCGTTAACCAATTAGGCCCGACTTGGCCCAATAGGCCCAATAAGCCTAAAACAGTGAAACCGATCCCAAAACCTTGACCCGTTACATAAACTCAATATTCCGAATGATCGTGGCGATCCGTAAACCTAACTGATACACAACGGGCCCGGACTACGAACCGGTGCCCCGTTTGGACCCGTACGGCCCATAACCGATGGACCGGCCCAAATACATTTTCTTTAAACAATTAGGCCCAATATAAATTCCAAGCCCAATGAATAAATTTTCAAGTTATTGGCCCGTCAACTTTACAATTTTTATAAAAATTGGTCACCGACTTGTATAACTTTTACACATTTATTATTTATAAAAGTTATGATTTTCACATTTGCCATTCTTTATATATTTTATAAATCTTTACACTATACAAGCTATTTTATAGAAACATGGCATACTTTATAAAATAAAGTCACCTACATTTTTTGTTTTTATAAAAGAGTTAGGAGAAAGTTTTTAATAAAAATTGGTGATGTGAGTGGCCAACACTCCACCCTACCACCCTCACTCTAGACCATCATCATCAAGACTTGTCCCCCCTAGACACCACACCCTCTACCTACCATCTTCTCATTTCTCCCTCTCTTTTCTTTTTCTTTTGTCGTGAACCATCCCCCCAAGAGCAAACAAATTCCTTCCTCCCCTTTCTCCTTTCTTTTTCCGGCCAACAACCCTCTCACCACCGCCGCAGGTGGCTGCCACCACCACCATCCACCACAGCCACCTATTTCCTCCTTCCATTCTCTGTTGGGAACAGCCACAGTCACCACCACCCTCTCTCTTCTTTCTTTTTCCGGTGAAAGACCACCACACCACCACCTCCTAGCCGCTGCTGCCACCAGACCAGCCGCCAACCTCCTCCTCTTGTCTCTCCTCTCGGTACACACAGCCCCCACCACAGCTCTCCCTCTCTCTTTCTTTCTGTCGTGAGCAACAACCACGCAACGCCACCGCTGGACGGTTGTTGCCAGACGGCGACTGCTGCTGTGCGACCTTGCTTCCACCACTGAGTGCTGCTACACTGTGATGGGCAGCCGTTAACCACCGCCTACTACCTTTTCCTTCCTCTCTTCTTTTCTCGAAAATGTTACAAACACCACCACCATTGCCGTAAGCCACCACCACCGCCTTATTGCTGATCGGAACTGTCACTGGACCGCCACTTGCTGCCGAGCTGCGCCACTGCTGAGCTGCAACCGTGAGCCACCGAGCACCACCGCAAACCGCCACCTTTCTCCGTTTCAATTGGTTTTCTATTTACCCTCGTTGTGAGTCCGTTAACCATTATCGTTTACGTTTTATTACGATTTAAACGTCCCAAATGATCAACCGGGTCTTGACAACGAACCGTCTTAACGTGAAGTTTTTCTAACGATCGTAAACACCTAACTACATTTTCGTTCTTTATTTTCGTTAAACCTTAAGGTTATAAGGTTTAAAAATGTGGGTTTATGGATGATTTTATGATGACTATAAAGTCTAGCATAATTGCATGTTAATATTATCATGTTACAATTAGTAAAGTATTGTTATTATCATGAGATAATATGTTGAAACTTACTAGAATTATTGATTGTAATTTTAGTGGTTAATCATCTTATATTGGTTTAATATTAACTAATAATAAGCTATCATGGACTAAATAGTGATTAGAGACATGCAAGAACTTATATATATACTAAATTGATGATTTGGTTATATTCACTTGATGGTTTGTGTTATTACATGGATCATATAAGTTTTAATAGGTTATAGTTGCTAGAATTGATTATTGTTATGACATAAAATGATAAGAATTATTAGTAGTGACTTATGTTGTGAATCATCTTGTTTATGGATTTATACTTGCTAATGACAAGTATATATGGACTAGATAATGTGTTGAAAACACTTATGGACTATCTTGGACATTAGGATGAATTTATAAAAAGGTTGGACATAAAATGATAACATAAAACCATTTAAATGAATTTTTATGGATAAAATATAAAAACTAGTGATTTTATAAATTACTTGGATATTTAAACCATAAAAATATCACCATAATCATTTTTATATAAAATGGTCACATTTTATAAAAATATAATTTCTAAAAGACAAGATTTTTGAAAGACTTGTTTAGATTTTATAAAAATAAAATGGATAAAATATATATAGATATATTTTATGTTCAAAAATGATAGAATATCATATTTTTGAACAATTGACAAAAAGTATAAAACATTTGGATTTTATACAAAAATAGAAACATTTTATGTTAATGAATTTCTATAAAAAGTCTTTTATTTAAAACCCTAACTTTGTTTAATAAATAAAGTTATTTAAAATTGAATTTATAAAAATAAAATCAAAAGACTTATAGAAACTATGAAAAACATATTTTTGATTATTTTAAGTAAATCAAAATAATCAAAACGTTTTAACCGGACCAAATGTTTTATTTTTAAACGTTTGGAACTGAAATGAAATCTTTAAACGTTTTAAAAACTTTTTGCGACGTATCGAAACGTAAATAATTGTTTTCGACCAATTATTATGCGTATGAGTTTAGAAACCCTAAATTGAGTTAAACTCATCATAATTATTAATGATAATTATTTTGATAATAATTATAATTATATTAACATGGAAACCCTAATTTTCCCTAACATGAGTTTAATATTAAAATAACCTTTAATATTAACCTACTTGTGTTTATTCATTAAATCGTTAACTTGTAATAAATTAATAAATTATTCCAACAAGTTAGAATAATTATTTCGATAATAATTATCAACTCTAGTTATATATATTAGAACTTAACGCGATTAACAATTCAATCAATCGAGCGAACTTAAAAATAATAATAAATATTATTATTTAAAACAATATTCAAGACTTGATTGAACTGATCTTCATGATACGTTATCGCATGTTCATTCTTTGTATTTATTTACATAAATGCCTTAATACTTGAACATTCGTATTTACTGATTTTGTAAACTGATTAACTAACGGGTTTTCAAACGCTACAAACGGGATTATACGTCAAGACTTAACCGGTATCATTTGGGTAACGTTTGTTACTCAAATGATTATGTGGATCCTTATGCATATTGTCTTATGTTTTATTAGGACTTTACTTGCTAGTTGCCACTCGATAATCTATCATCATCACTGAATCATGTGAGTTTCACGGCCCCTTTTCTTTACAACTGTTTTACACTTATGGGGGAGAAATCATGAACTGATAAAATGCTTTTTACTTAATGTTATGGTTTACCTGTTAGCCGTATGACTACATGTTCCATTCTGTATCCCAAACAACTGGTACTTTATCGTTATCAACGTTAGTACAACTGAATCCCACTATTAATTGAATTCGATTAGTTCTGCTCGAAACGATAACTAGTGAATAGATCTATTTGGGTTGACAACCCTGCCCAAATTGGTAGCTCCAATCCTGACTTCGTATATTGTCAAGGGGTACACGTCAGTAATTCTCGCCTGTTCGGTATTCTTGGGATAGACATGTCATGAGTGGGTAATTCGTTAGTATTCGAATTTGAGGTTTATGGGAGGATCTTACAACCAAGACAGTAAACCAACGTAACATTTAAGTATACCGTAAACTGTTATTCCAACATACTGTAAACCGTTCTTCCAACATACCATAAACTGTTATTCCAACATACTGTAAACTGTTTTTACAAACTTACCACAGAATCATAAACCTGTGAACCTCACCAACTTTATGTTGACCTTTTTAAACTCATGATTTCTCAGGTATCTAAGCTTATCATGGAAGACGTGCAAATGGGGCTTCACTATAACTTTCGACCCTGTTTCACCGGAGTCGTAGTCCCGACCTATCTTAAATAATCTGATTTATGATTTCAATATCAATCCAAGACTTTTATTCAAATGTAAGACATTATTATTTCCCCACAACTTTCCGTTGCAACATAAATGGTGTTATGCTTTAAATGACGTTTGAATTTAGTAGAAGTTGTTCTGTATATCTGCGACTATGATTCTGTCTCGCTCACACCCAAATCCGTTGACCGGGGTGTGACATGGGGGGAGTTTCTTTCATTATTGGATCCCAAAGATTGTTTTCCTCCTTGGTGAATGGAATTTTAATAGTTACACCTCTATCAAAAAAAAAGGGGACCTCAGATAACTTGAAAAAGCTGTTTCTCTTTGTGTGCGAACTCTTTTTCCCTTTGAATCATGATTAGCCTTGTCCAAGTTATGGGAAGATGATGTAGGCTGTGCATCAAGCTCTGTTTGCGTTTGAGGGTTTAATCATGTAGAATCTAACTTTTTCAAAACTTCGTCCCATGAAGGCACGGAAGTTAGAGGCTTGGCATCAATACATTTAATAATGTTCCCGTCTAATAGACAAAAACTTATATAAATAAATTACATTTTTATAATTTTAAACAATTAAAAGAAAGAACAAAAAAATATTAAATATTAAAATGCCTATGAATAAAAGTAACAGTTTTTTCTAGTACCTGGCTGTTCAGAAATAACATATGGATATATATTTGCTGAAGTTTTAATGTTTGGGCAGCCTAATAAAACAAATAGTTTTATAAAAATTAACATATGTAGAAATTTATCATTCAATAAAAACAAAAATAATAAAAATATCAATAAATAAAAGTTACATATGTAACTTTCTATTGAAACTCAAATTAACATATGTATAATATGAGACAACAAATATCTATTATGCTGAGAGAGATGGGTATCAAGCCAAATACCAGGTAATTGTAAAGTGAGACCCACTGATGAATCTATATGAACTCATGATTTTTTCTCTGGCGTACCTATACGAGATGGTTAGCAAATTAGAATAACATTTAAAAATATTTTACTTAATAAAAAAGAACTTACCCAAATCTACAATCGAGATTATTGCATTAGAATAACTGGCTGTCGTACTCTTATCATCAATGACAGGGCTATCCACAGGGAAAGGGATTTGGCTAACTCCCAAACTGAAACTATAAGTATCAGAAGCCAAATTGGGTTCAACAAAAATGTCCTCTGAGGGGGTATTTATATCCTTCAACACATCAGAAATTATAACATTAGGTTCAGCTTGCACTGTAGTATCAAACAAGATCGGGGAACCTTCATGGATATTTGAACCACCAACATTGGAGAAATTTTTAAAAAATATAAGTTATCTCACATAAAGAAATGTTATTAAAAATACATAAATTAATCTGTAACTTATTTTTTCCAGATATAAAATGGACAATGTTATGAGAATACCTTGCATCTAGAATTTTCCTCGTATTATTCACAGTCTTCTTTGTGATTCTATAATATATTACAGTTTATATTGTACATTGTTCCACCAATAAAATAAGAACATAAAATGTAAATTAACAATTATATCAAATACCTTGGGGGTGTGGGGGGAGTTTCTTTCATTATTGGATCCCAAAGATTGTTTTCCTCCTTGGTGAATGGAATTTTAATAGTTACACCTCTATCAAAAAAAGGGGACCTCAGATAACTTGAAAAAGTTGTTTCTCTTTGTGTGCGAACTCTTTTTCCCTTTGGATCATGATCAGCCTTGTCCAAGTTATGGGAAGATGATGTAGGCTGTACATCAAGCTCTGTTTGCCTCTGAGGGTTTAATCATGTAGAATCTAACTTTTTCAAAACTTCCTCCCATGAAGGCACGGAAGTTAGAGGATTGGCATCAATACATTTAATAATGTTCCCGTCTAATAGACAAAACCTTATATAAATAAATTACATTTGTATAATTTTAAACAATTAAAAGAAAGAACAAAAAAAAATATTAAATATTAAAATGCCTATGAATAAAAGTAACAGTTTTTTCTAGTACCTGGCTGTTCAGAAATAACATATGGATATATATTTGTTGAAGTTTTAATGTTTGGGCAGCCTAATAAAACAAATAGTTTTATAAAAATTAACATATGTAGAAATTTATCATTCAATAAAAACGAAAATAATAAAAGTATCAATAAATAAAAGTTACATATGTAACTTTCTATTGAAACTCAAATTAACATATGTATAATATGAGAAAACAAATATCTACTATGCTGAGAGAGATGGGTATCAAGCCAAATACTAGGTAATTGTAAAGTGAGACCCACTGATAATTCTATACGAACTATTGATTTTTTTTCTGGCGTACCTATGCGAGATGGTTAGCAAATTAGAATAACATTTAAAAAAAATTACTTAATAAAAAATAACTTACCCAAATCTACAATCGAGATTATGGCATTAGAATAACTGGCTGTCGTACTGTTATCATCAATGACAGGGCTATCCACAGGGAGAGGGATTTGGCTAACTCCCAAACTGAAACCATAAGTATCAGAAGCCAAATTGGGTTCAATAAAAATGCCCTCTGAGGGGGTATTTATATCCTTCAACACATCAGAAATTATAACATTAGGTTCAGCTTGCACTGTAGTATCAAACAAGATCGGGGAACCTTCATGGACATTTGAACAACCAACATTGGACTTTTCAGCATCATTGGTGGTAACAACTAAATCAACTCTGGCACATTGTACATCTTCATATGTATAAAATAAATAAATTAAACAAGAAAATCAGGGTGTGAGGATAAGTTACAATTAAATTCAAAAACTTAACACATAAGCAAATATACTGTAATAAAAAATAGACCTGTGTTTATTTCTAGCTTCTCATTCTCAATTGTTTCATTGTGAACAACAATACTCTTAGGCTGAACTGCTGATTTTTCTCCAGCCTGTATAACGTCATCAATAACTGGCTGGCACACATGAGATTGATTGGTTTGCATATCTACTGTTTGCGGCATGTACCCTGGTAGAACAAAAATTTTGAGTTTCAATGTAACTATGTAAGAAAGTTACATATGTAGTTTTTTTTACTCAATAATTAACTAAAATATTAATGTTATGTCAACTGAATTTCAAAACCTGGTGTATGACCTTGTGACTGATTAGGCTCATGAATGTGGCTATCTTCTTTAGCAGACCTGGGATGCTCCTCTGACTGAGTATCTTCATGGTTTGAAACATTAGCTTCTTCGTTTGATAAGTCATTTGCACCTGAACCTTTATAATCTTCACACATTGAAACATAGTGTTGTTGAAACTCCCATCATACAATTGAATTTACTTATAATAAAAAATGGTTCCGTATTATACATATGAAATCAAAAAAATGTTACATGTGTAACTATATTTTAAACCTGAGATGGGAGTTTGAAACAAGGTAGATCCATGATGATCATAAGCATTATTTTCTGAGTTAGATTCCTCCTCTGATCCACTTGATTCATCACCTGACTTTGATTCTTCCTCCGACTGAACTTCTTCATCTTTTTTTTCAACATCCAATTCATTATCTTCTTCGTCATCAGCTTCTTCTTCACCTGAATCGTTGGGTTCTTCATCATGTGTGGGATCTCCTGTAAAAGGATAAATTGAAACAAATTATATATATATATATATATATATATATATATATATATATATATATATATATAAATGTTACATATGTAACTTTAAAAAAAATTATTAATCTTTCATATATAAAAAGTGTAAAAAGTATAAACGATGGATATCATTAACTGAAATGATTCATCACCTGACTTTGACTGCTCCTCCGACTGACTATCTTCAGTTCCTGACTTAGTGGACTGCTGTGACTCACTTTCTTCACCGTCCGATCCATTATCTTCTTGTTCGCCAGTATCTTCATCACCTGATTCATTTGTTTCTTCATCATGGGGGTCATTCCCTATAAAATAAGAAAAAATGAAAACCATATATATATATATATATATATATATATATATATATATATATATATATGTAATTCATTATAGTACAAAAAATGGAATTGCAAACAGAACCTAAATGTTACATGTGTAACTTTTCATCATATGATTAACATGTGGTATTAAAAATTAGAAAGTATGAATATGGAAAATATAATAAAATTTTGTGTACAAGTTTGTTATTACCTTCATTTTCATTGTGATCTGAATGTTCTTTCTCATCACCATCATTGCCACTATCAGTATCATCATCTGAATCATATTTTTGGACATCTGAATGATTATCTTCTCCGTCATTTGCATCATCTCCACTATCATGCAGCTCTTCTTTATCTTCATCATCTGATGCATCTTCTGAAGAACTGTCATCAGACTGAACATCATCTCCCCTCCCCCCATTGTTTTTTTTTAGTTTTCTTTAACAAGCCTATTAATAAAAAAAATAGATGCACACATTTGATTAAAAATTTATAAAAAATTAAATGGAATAAAATCTAACATAAACAAAAGAGTATATATACGATGGAAAATTTTTATATAAATATTTACCTGCAGAAGTACTAGCTTTATCCTCAAATATGGTGTCATATTTTTTTTTGTAACAAAATAACCTCAGGAGCTCCGGGGAATTCTTCAATCAGATTACGTATAGATGTGTCAGCTGACTCAATGGCTGATAATAGACAATCAATATTCTTCGATGCCTCTGAAAGCATCTCCTATAACAACAAAAATCATAAATATGGTTATACTTCAAGATATAGATAAATCATATATAGTTAAAAGTAATCAAAATTGCAGAACACATACCGATAACGAGACAAATAAACCAGATTCAACCAACACTGAGGTACCATCATCCACTACTTCAGACAACTCTTTTTTTCTCCTCGGCCAAAACCACCATTACGTGCCTCCATCCTATGCCTAACCTGCAAATTGTCCATGTTCCAAAAAGAAATAGCATTTTTGTCCTCATCAATATCCATACCTTCACACACAAAACTGTCAACATACAAAAGTTGTTTTCACAATAAATGAAAACAGAAAAAAGTTAGAAATTGTAAAATTTTATATATAAACAATGAAGGAGGGAGATAGATGTAAAATAACTAACCGTGAGAATTGTTAAAGGACCATTAAAATTTGAAGAAGGCTTCCAACCATTCTTACAATCCTTCAACACTTGCACAATGTATTCACAAAAGTTTACATCTGACCAATCAATGCACTACGTCAAAATTCACCTTTGGCCACGGAATAAAACCGTGACAAAAGGTGTTTGGTCACGTTTTTTTTCTCATTCCAACCGACACCATAGGTGCCGTGACCATATGTACCCTACGGCCACGTTACAATATCAGTGGCTGAAGCCACCTATAACCGTGGCTATAGGGTACCAATATTTGTTGTTGTAATCAAACAATTCTTCAGAAAAGCGTGGCCAAAGGGTCCCAACGGCCACATGTGTTTGGTTAACGTGGCCTTTGGTATTTTATGGTCACGTATATTCGTGTTTTAGCCACATACATTATAAAAATACGTGGCCAAAGGGTTGCTGAAATCATACATTTTGTCACAGTACGCGTGGCCAAAGGTTGGCAACGGCC
>JBCNJP010000003.1:42439429-42514494 GCA_039602395.1 Deinandra increscens subsp. villosa | reverse complement strand
GACGATCCGATGTTCACGCATTTTCAAGTGGTATCAGAGCTTTCTGGTTCACTCTACTGATCTGTGGTTGCTATTTTCGGATTTTTGAAGCGTTTTTGAAGTTTCTCGAGTTTGTTTTCGTGTTTTTCATCAATTCTATCAAGTTTTTGGTGTCAAATATGTTTCTAAATCATTTTCTATCGGTTTTTCTGAGTCACAGTATCGAGTTTCGTCAAAATCCGTCCATTTTTACGCGTTTTTGAAAAATGAGTTCGAAGTTCGGAGTTGTCTGATCAGGTTCGGAGTAACTGCTCCGAACTTGAAGTTCGGTCGATATTTGGTCAGGGTTCGGAGCTGTCTCGGTCAGGGTTCGGAGTGATTTGAGGTTCGGAGCTAGATCGGAGTCTCTTAGGAGTTCGGACTGTTGATTTTGACTCGGAGCAAGTTCGGACGAACTTCGGAGTTTGGTTTTAGGTTCGGACAAAGTTCGGAGCTCATATAAAGTTCAGAGAGAGTTCGGCCGGCAGATTTTGAATTTTTCAAACGATGTCGGAATTTCAAGCGTTTGCTGCAATGCAAAGTGCGATGCAAACCATGTTGAATTTTGATAATGAAATTGGAACAAGTCAGAAAGTTCCCAAATTGTTGAAGCTTGAAGATTATCAAAATTGGAAGAAACGGTTTCTGCATATATAAGCACAAATGATATTGATCTATGGATTCCGATTCGAAAGTTGTATGAACGACCAACTGAAGAAGGAGATTATAAGGAACTTCAAGATTTTAATGCTGCTGAAAGAAAAAGTTATGAGCTTGAAAAGAAAGTTTTTGGTTATCTTACCATGGCATTACCTACCGAATTGTTACATCAATTTAGCACTTGTAAGAAATCAAAGCAATTGTGGGATGCTCTCTCAGCAAGATGTGAGGGTAATGATGATTACAAGAAGAGTCGGAAGAAAGTATTGAACAAAGAATTTGATAATTTTCAAAACTATGAAAATGAGAACATTACTGCTCTTGTTTCACGGTTTTCACATCTAATGAGTGAAATAAAGGTAGTTGGTATTGAGAAATCTGATGCTGATTTAAAGGAAAAGATTATGGAAGCTCTACCTGAGAAGTGGGAGAATTATGTTTTGCTGCTCACTCATGACAAGGATTTTTCTACAATGACGTTTCACGAGCTTACTGGAAAACTTCATGCTCGAGAAATGGAAATGTTAAATTCAAAGAACTCAACTGCTACTTTGCAAAATCCTGAATTATATCATGGTGAGAATACGGCAAGCTTGAATGCTAAAGCTAAACCAAGTCTGAGTTCTGCACCAAGTACAACTTTCTTGACTGGAATTTCTGATAATCCTGATAACAAGTCTTCACGGGGTTGTAGCTTTACAATTCCAAATTTTTCAAATCAGAATGCTTTTTCTGCTGAATCAACAGAGGATTGTGCTAAAATGATTTCTGCCTTGATTTCCTCATCTTTTGGTTCGATTATTAAGAATGTTGCAGATGCAAAGTTAACCAGTGATGATCTTGATGCTCTTGATGATGATCAACTAACTGAATTGGATGTATCTTGGCAGTATGCTATGTTATGTCAAAGATCGAAGAGATTCTTCAAGAAGCATGGAAGATATCTTTCTGGTGATAAATTGGGTTTTGACAAGTCTAAGTTGAAATGTTATAAATGTTCACAACTTGGACATTTTGCCAAAGATTGTCAACAGGCTCATGCAAGTAAGTCTGGTTTTACTCAATCACCCAAGCCTGGTTTTACTCAACCATCTACTAGTAACACAGGCAAGACAACATCTTTGATGGTTCAAAATGATGGTGTTTATGATTGGGGTCAACATTTTGTATGTGATACATCAGCATTAATTGTCACACATGACCAAGATGATTATTATTCTGATTCAAGTTCATATGATGCTGCTGAGACTGAGAAGTTTGAATCTAATATTGAAGCTTTGATGAAAGAAAAAGAATTTTTAATTGAAGAAGTCAAGAGAATTACTGCTGATTTCAAAATGATTAGTTCGGAGTTGGGAATTTCTAAGGAAAATGAGACGAATTTGGGTCTGAAGAATGAATGTTTGCTTCAAGAGATCAAATTGCTGAATGAAGTTTTAGAAATTTCTAAACATGATACAAGAGATGTTGAAGCTGCAAAAGCTAAGATTTGTGAAGAAAGGGATGAGTTGATAAAAGAAGTCAAGAAATGGAAGGATGAAGCGGAGGATACTGCTTCTGATTTCACGAATTTGTTTGATAAATCAAAAGTCAAGCTTGATCTGCTTACAAAGAATGTTGAAGAATCAACTGCTAAGATTGAAGCATATCAAGTTGCCATGGAAAAGTTGTTGGATGAGAAGCGGGAGTTGGTTCGTGTAAATAAAGTTCAAGCAGCGAATTTGGAGATTCAAAAGCGTAATGAAGATAAATTGAAGAAGGAATTATTTGAAGGACTTGATAATCTTCACTTGAAAAAGTTTGAAACTCACAAAGTTGCGAAGCGATTGATTGCTAAAGAAAAGGAATTTGCTGAGGCTCAACAGAAAATTTCTGATCTGAAAATTCAAGTTCTTGATGCTAATCGATTGCTCAATAATGTTTCAAATTCTCAAGTCTTCACAAGATTCTTAGCTAACGATGAAAATTTTAAGAAAATGTTTGATAAGACTGCATCACCCCCTGCTCATATCAAAGAAGCTTTCAAAGATGTGGAGGACCAAGTTGCTGATTTTGATTATTCAAAAGTTTCAGCCTCTACTGTTGAGGATGAGAAAGTTGTGACAAAGAAGAAGACCAGGAAGAATAAGAAAAAGAAGGAAAAGAAATCCGAAGTTTCTCCTGCACCAAAGTTTGTATCTGGTTCATCTTCTGCTGATAATGAGAAGTCGGCTACTTCTAGTGACAAGATTCAGTCTCAACCTGAGTTTGATGAAATGATCTTTTATGATCAAAAGAATGTAACCGAAGTAAAAGCTGAATTTTCTCGATTAGCGAAGAATGGACATTGTTCATCTGAGGAGAAGATTTCTGGGAAGCATAAAGGATTGGGTTTTCACGGGATGAACGACAAAGCTGAAAGGGTTCAGCATCATCATATCAAGATTTGAAGAAATTAAAGATGAAACAAGTGAAGAAGGAAGTTTTTCAAGCTGATAAAGTTCAACCCGAGCGGTTTTACTAACTCAAGGGTTCGGATCAATTATTTTCTGACAAAGAATTTCCACTTCATTGTGTTGATGCTCGGAAGATTGCTGAGGTTTTTTGTGAAAGCTAACATTTCTTCTCAAAGTTCTAAATCTCGAAGCCCTACATCCAAATGGGTACATGATCACAGGCATTAGGTATATGATTCTCATTCTGATCATGTTCGAGATATTCATGTGTGTTCTTCACAGGTACATCAAAGATTGGACAAAACGAAACGAATCTGCTATATTTGTCGTCGACCAGGGCATATGGCAAAGGATTGTCCATCACATGCTGATTCAATTCCAGGGTTTCATAAGAAATCCGTTTTTGGTAAACCTGCCCACACAAAGTTCTTTGATGAACAAGGCAAAGTTTTTGATGAGTTTGAACCTACATTCTTACATAAACAAAAACGCTTTGTTCCAAAGTTTTCAAAGGTTCAATGTGAAGGTTCATCATCACAGTCACCTGTGATAAGTTCATCTAAAACTGAATTACCAAAACAACAACAATGGAAAACTAAGGTGGTTTCTAAGCAAAACAAAGACACTGGTCGACTAGAAGCAATTCGCTTCGGGTCATTTTTGGACTAATTAGTTTGACCAGTGTGTACTTACTTCTAGAAGACCTATCGACGATTGCAAAGTTGTTGATAGAGGAGTATTCTGCTTAACTTAAATTTCATGATACATTTTTCTAATCTGCAAATTTCTAAATTCTAAAACTGATAAATATCCGTGCTGATTGATCAATTTTCTTTGCTTACAAATTTTTCTCAAAAACCCAAAAATAGAGTCTTGTTTTATGTAAAATGAAACTCCAAAAATAGAGTTTTCATTTTAAGGGGGAGAATTGTAAGTAAGGGGGAGTAATTGAGAAAAAACATGTTATGGGGAGAAGGTGAATACATGCCAAATATATAATGAAGGAAAGTAAATACATGCAAAATATAAAAATATGAGAAATTGATCATTGAGAAATGATGGTACATTGGCTTACGTATCTGACTCATGGATAGAGTAGATGAAAGGGCCATAAGATCATTGTGTGATATGCTTGGTAGGCTCGGCAAATCAGAAAAGATTCAGATGTGATATACACTAAATACTAATGCTTGACCATGTGGATAACATCTTGATGCATATTTCATGACACAAAAAGAAAAATAAGTGTGAAATTCAAAATGAGAAGTCACTGTGTATACATGTGTTCATTTTGCAAAGATTTAAACTTGTTTGATTTTCTTTATTTTGTCAAACGATCGGACTTTCTCTGCGTATCGAAAGATCCACCTGATCGTTGTTCATTTGACGTTCTGCTTTATTTTCTTTGGTGTTTCGTATAACTCATCGGACTTTCTCTGCGTGTACGGAAGTACCGACCTGATTGTTGTTGGGTTATACAATTTCAACTTGTTTTATTTTCTTTATTTTGTTAAATCCGAGGCCTTATCTGCGTATCGAAAGATCGACCTTAAGGTAGACGATTTAATGTTCTTATTTGTTTTTGTATGGAATGCAGTTGACTATATCATGAAAAATATTATGTGTTGTGAAAAATCACAAGAGCTATCACACAAAAAGAAAAGAATGAAAAATAGAAAAAGTCTGAATATGTCTGATAGTGTGGGATACACTGGTCAAAGAAAATCTAATCAATACCTTAACATATCCAAATGTTATGAGTATGATTCTGCCTGAGTTTAAGTTGGACAAATTATACCAGCAATCAGCATGACTTATGTGCTTCGATTAATTGAAATTGAAGTGCAGTTCAGTGCGGTATGTTCAATATGATCCCATATAGTGATCTTTCTCATACCAAAAATAGTATTTGATTCTGTATTGCAAGTTCATTTCATATCAAGATAAGCCAAAAAGATTTTCAATGTGTTTTAGCATAAATTTTGAAAAATCAAAAAGATTTTGTTTCTGCTATATTTTCGATCTAGTCAACACGTGATACAAATCAATTTTTCAAAATCATATCTTGGAGTCTCAAAGAGACGTTTTGCGCCAAGATTATTTAATTGTTGATGCAGGATTGCTATGTGCAAGATATCACAACTTCAAGTCTTATGAAGCTGTTGATGAAAGACCAGAGATACATCAGGTATCGTCAAAGTATTCAAGATTAAGCTACGATCGAGTTGAGGAGGAGTTGTTCGAAGATTCATTTCATTAAACGAACAGATTCTACACTTGAGAGGGAGCTTGTTTGAAGATACATATTTGATGATGTTGAAGAGATACTGCACACGGCGAGGGGGAGTTTGTTGATACCTGATATGTGCGTCGTGTGAAGTATCAAACAAAGTAGAAGATCAAATCAAAGTAGGTCTGGACGATCTTGGTCCGAACCTGAAGTACGGACTGGCCGAACCTGGGGTTCGGACAGGGATCGGACCAACGGGTATAAATATGGTTTTGGTCGTTGTAAAGTTCAGTTTTGAGGGTGTGAGATTTTTACTAAGTGTGTGTTTCTGAAAGTGTTTCTCTGTGTCTGTATCTGAGTGCTAATGATTGTAATTGTTCGTTTTGATCAATAAATCAATCGGTTAATTACATTTCGATGCCCGATTAGCTAGATCAAGTAGACGATCCGATGTTCACGCATTTTCAAAATCTTTGGCACTCTAGGCTAGGACATCCATCTAGTCAAGTTCTTGACATTATAAAGGGACTTTGAATATAAAAAACACTGGATTAGACCTTCCGTGTGAGATTTGTCATAGGGCCAAACAACATAGAATTCCTTTTCCATTAAGTGATCATAAATCTATGTCATTAGGAGAACTCATTTATCTTGATATTTGGGGTCCATATAAAGTTCAAAGTAGGGAAGGATTTAGGTTTTTTCTAACTGTTGTGGATGACTATTCTCGTGCCATCTGGATTTTCCTATTAAAACATAAACATGAAGTTTTTGAAAATGTGGTGCTCTTCTTTAATCTAATAAAAATCAATTTGGAAAAACCATTAAAGTTTTTCGAAGTGATAATGGTACTAGGTTCCTGAATAGTAAAATGAATGATTTTTTTGAATCCAATGGCATTGTTCATCAAACGACATGCCCATACACTCCACAACAAAATGGAATAGTTGAGAGAAAACATAGACATCTCTTAAATGTTGCCAGGTCACTACTATTCCAAGGAGGTATTCCTCTTAGATTTTGGTCTGAATGCATCCTGACTGCCACTTATCTTGTTAACAGGATTCCCTCATCGGTGTTAAATGGTAAATCTCCTTATGAGTTGGTGTATGGTTTTAAACCATCTCTTAGTCATCTTCGTAACTTCGGATGCCTGTGCTTTAGTACTATTTTAAACAACACAAATAAATTTGATAGTCATGCTGAAAATGTGTATTCTTGGGGTACTCAAATAAAAAAAAAGGTTTTAAATTTTGGAGTCTTGATAAAAAACATATATTTTTTTCAAGAGATGTAAAATTATATGAAAACATCTTTCCTTTCAAAGAAAACGAGATGTTTACCTCCCCGCGCGTTGCTGCGGGGTTGAATTTGTATACTAAACAAAAGTAAAAAAGTTAAATGGTATAAAACGTAAAAGTTGAAAAGTCTCGTTGTGAAAGTATAAAACTATAGAAGTATACTAAAACCGAAAGTAGAAAGTTAAAAGTGTCGTGGCTAAATAAAATAAAGTAGAAAAGTTAAGAGTATAAAACGTTTCACGGTGGGATGCCCATTTACCCGTCAGTTTAAGTAATTGACATTTTAATGTGGTCAAAGTATTAAACAACAAAAAAATAGTGGTCAAAGTCAAAATCTCTAAAAGTATATTAAAAACAAAAGTTGAGAAGTTAAGGGGTATATAACGTAAAATTCTAAAAGTTTCATAGTCAAAGTATAAAACTATAAGAAGTATACTAAAAACGAAAGTAGAAAAGCTAAGGGACATAAAACGTAAAACACTATAAGTTTCGTGGTCAAAGTATAAAACTATAAAAAAGTTGTGGTCAAAGTCGAAAATTCAAAAAGTATACTAAAACTGAAAGTATAAAAGTTAAGGCGTTTAAAACGTATGTCAAAGTATAAAACTATAAAACTATAAAAAACATATTAAAAACGAAAGTATTAAGGGATATAAAAAAAGTTGTGGTCAAAGTCGAAAATTTAAAAAGTATACTAAAACTGAAAGTATAAAAGTTAAGGCGTTTAAAACGTAGGTCAAAGTATAAAACTATAAAACTATAAAAAAACATATTAAAAACGAAAGTATTAAGAAACTATAAAAAACATATTAAAAACGAAAGTATAAAGGGGTATAAAATGTTAAACCTTTAAAAGTCATGTGGTTAAAGTATTAAATTAAAAAACAATAGTGGCGAAAGTATAAAAAAGAAAAAAAAACATGGACTAAAACTGTAAAATTAAGAAATTGTTTGTGGTTGAAATGAAAGAAAGTAAAAGTTTACTATTCATGACTAATTCCTATTGTATATATATATAATAATACCTTGGATAAAAATGACTCTAATGAGACTCAAACATTGAATACAATCAACTTTTTCAACTTATATGAAACCGAAAGTTATGATGATGATAAAAGACCCGATGATGAAGGGAGGGTTACGAGTGACTGTACTGGTAGTGATCAGAACCCTTCAGCTATTAATAGAACTGAAGGTAACTCTACAGAACAACCTAATAGTTCGAGTCAAAACGCTGAAGGAACTGACGCTTTTAATACTCCTAATGAAGATGTCACACCGTCTGAGGGCAGGGTACATCCCACAACAAGGAGATCTACAAGGAATACATCAGTTCCAAAACGTTTACAAGATTATGTGGTTGAAGGGAAAGTCAAATATGGCCTTGAAAGAGTTGTCAATTACTCTAACTTATCTACTGAAAATATGTGTTTCTCATTTGCTTTAAATAAGAGTGTCGAACCTAGAACTTATAATGAGGCTTCCATGGATCCTAATTGGGTTCGGGCCATGAATAAAGAGATGGAAGCTTTATTTAGAAATAACACATGGAACCTTGTCGAGTTACTACCGGTAGAAAACCAATAGGTTGTAAGTGGGTCTACAAAATAAAGTATAGGTCTACAGGTGAAATAGAACGATACAAAGCTAGACTTGTTGCTAAGGGCTATAGTCAAAAGGAGGGAATTGACTTTGATGAAACATTTTCTCCTGTTGCTAAAATGGTCACTGTCAGGTGCATTATAAGTCTAGCCGTTCATAAAGACTGGTCGTTGTTTCAACTTGACATCAATAATGCTTTTTTGTATGGTGACTTGAATGAAGATGTCTATATGTGTCTTCCTGAAGGGTATTACTCAAAAAATGAAACAAAAGTTTGCAAACTGGTTAAGTCTTTATATGGTTTAAAGCAAGCTCCTCGTATGTGGAACGAGAAACTTGTTAGTGTGTTATCCGATATTGGTTTTGAGCAGAGTAAGTGTGATTATTCCTTGTTTATCAAATCATCTGACAATGTGTTTCTTGCGCTTCTTGTATATGTTGATGATATTATTTTAACTGGAAATAACGTTGATGAAATAAACAAGGTCAAGTCTCTTATGCAATCAAAATTTCTTATTAAAGATCTTGGTGAACTAAAATATTTTCTTGGTATTGAAGTCATAAAAACTGCCTTTGGAATTTGCTTGTCTCAAAGGAAGTATTGCATTAAACTATTAGCTGAATACAGCCTTACAGGGTGTAAACCTGTTGCTACTCCCATTGAACTGAATTATTCTCTTGTTAATTCTTGCAAAAACAGTGATACTTTGTCTAATATAACTGGGTACCAAAGACTGAGTGGAAAGTTAATTTATTTATCTCATACTAGACCCAATATATCATATGCCGTCCAATACTTGAGTCAGTTTATGCATAGTCCTTCTAAATGTCATTTGCAAATCGCGTTACGTCTTTTGAGATATCTCAAGAAAGCTCCAGGTAAAGGTATAGTTTTTTTCAAAAGGTGCGAATTTTGACCTTATCGCCTATGTTGATTCTGATTGGGGTAAATGCTTAGAAACCAGAAGTTCCGTTACTGGTTTTTCTATATTTCTCGGAAATTGTCTGATTTCTTGGAAAAGCAAGAAGCAAGGGGTTGTCTCGCGATGGACATGATCTGCTCATATCTCCCTTCTAGTGCCCTAATTTTCCTTCTGTTGCCCTACTTTTTGCAACTGTCTTTCCATCTTTAGTCCTCTATCTATTGAGCCTGATTGGGGTGATTATGCCATGATTCTTGCTTCCTTTTATGCTCGTTTCTACCATATAAAAGGAGGTGCTGCTGTCTTTGTTTAATCATCAAAAAATTCACCAAGAAATCTTTTATCTGCTCTTAATTCTTGGTTGATCTTGTTCTTCTATTTGTGTAGACGGTTACCACAAGAACCGTCCTAAACAATCGTCTTTTGTAATCAGTCTCTTTCACATCAATAAAATACGTTTTTGACAAATAGGAAGTGGGTTGGAGGAATTCTGTCAAGGGAATGCAGAAGAAAAAAGGGCGCAACCCTTAGGCTGCTTTGGCTGCTTCCAATCGGTTCAAGACGGCAAAAGGGTCTAAGGTAAAATTCTTTTAGTTTTTCTTTCAAGTTTTAACATGTTTTATTCGTTGACAATGCTAGGCTAAATCACTTTTGATTATCCAGGGTGAACGGTTTGTTTATTTGTTTCTTTAATTATGTTCTTGACTATGAATGTTCTGGTTTTCCTTACAACTGTTGAGCATCCGCATGCTAATTTCATTTAAGTAACCAGTCTTCTATCATGAATGTGGTAAACCATTATATTTCAAAATTCCTTGCTCCAGGAATTAAGCGGCTTGCATAAGTGTTAGGTTATTAGGTTGAATAGACAATATGGGACTATGTCTATGTAGTATTCTTACACAGGTTATAGAATTAGGCTAATATGTAGCAACTAGGATCCTTGGGTAATCAAGCACCGAGAAACGCGGTACGCGGACTAGGCGCGCGAGCTCCTGCACGGACGCGCGGAACACACGAGCGATCCCGCGGTTCACGGCTAGGGGTCCTGGGCGAAGCCCGCGCACGAGGCGAGGCGGACCGGCAGAGGCAGCAGCAGCGCGGACGGGCGGCTGCGAGTCGCGGTACGCGGATGCACTCGACGGCTTCAGCGGCGGCAGAGGCGGCGGGCGGCGGCGGCGGCTGTGGCAGCGCCGGACGACGGCGGCGCGAGGAGCAGGCGGCAGGCACCGGCTGGGGTAGCGGCGGAGCTGCGGCGGATCGAAGACAAGGGTAGCGGCGGTGGATCGTCGGAGAACAAAAGGAGAGGGCGGCGGCGGCGGGTCTGCCGTCGGCGTCGGGTTCGCGAAGGGGAGGAGAAGGGGGGGGCCGAGAAGTCTACGCTATCTCGATTAGGTTTTTCGCCTCCCGAATCGAGTCTCACATTTATAACTGAATTCCTGTTTCCGATTCAACCCCTTACGGTTTCTCCTACTCTTTAAACGAACCATTTTGTTTCCGAGATTAACATTTATTTCTTTAAATGTTTGTCTCGCTCCAGCAGAATACTAGTCAAACTAATAATTTTGTTCGAGCTTTGTCCCATGACGTAAATAATGTTTGACGTCTTTTGTCGCATAATTAATCTAGATGATTAATAGAAATCAAAAGAGTAATTAATTATTTATCTATTAAACTATTTAATAAACAAATAATTAATTCTTCGCGAATTTGCCGGTTATAAAAGTAAGCGGTCTTGTACCCGTCGCCTCCGGTGGTAACTCTTACGAGTCTTGACCGGGTCGGGTCTTCGATTTAGTCGGGTCTGGACATCTAAAATCTGATTGGATGAGATGATTTATAAACAGGATAAATTTTACTTCTAAATTGGATAAAATCACATCAGTTGACTGTAAAATCTACTTGCAACAATCAAATTTAGAATAAAATCAACTTAAATGATTGAGATAAAATCAAACTAATAATTAATGGTGTTAACCAAAACAAAACATGAGGAAGAGCTTACAAAAACTTTCATATATATATATATATTGATTAATTTATACAAAGATTCTCATCAGATCCTATACAAAAATCTATCTAACTAGTTAAGACCTAGCATCCGACATATAGTCTTCATCATCCAAGAAGCTGCTGCTGCTGCTGCTGCTGTTATCAGGAAACAGCTTTTGACCAGGCGGCAATCTCGGTCCCAACTCGGAGGTTCTGTAGGTGGAATCCCTGTTCTGGATTAAAAACACCTCCCTGCTGCGAATGTCGACATAGTCGACATAATCTACCTTTCCCTTCCACACATCTTGGCCGGCGGCATTCCGGTGGAAATCGCCACAGTGATGGACCTTTAGGGTGAACCTCCGACCACCTGTAAAAAACCCAAATGCAGAGTAGAGAGTAAGTAACTAAAAAACATAAAACCCTAAAAATAAAAACGTACAACCATTGTTGAGTGAAAATACACTTACGGGGAGTCTTGCCGTAGTAGGGTGCTGGTTCATTAACACCCCTAATCCTCCATTGTTTACCAAAGGCAGCCATTAATCGATCGAAGTTTTTTTTCTTGTTGATCAGGAAATACGTTCGTATAGAAGATTTTGGTGGTGAAAAAGTGGAAATTTAAAGGCAGACAGGACACGCTACCAGCTATGGTGGGAAGAAGTGGAAAGTCAGGCCAAGATAACCGTGTATATTTACTACCTTTACCACGCAAATCCTGTTTTTACCGTGTCTATTTATTACCTTTAGCAACGCAAATTTTGTTTATCAATTATTTCTTATGTGATGGGAGTAATTAAATAAGTTCTGGTTATAGTATAACCAATTAACACTTCTGTCTCAATAGTTCTTCTTAATCTTGTAGTGAGTTCCTTTCTTTTGACTGACCCAGGTTCAAGCCTTGTTTGCTACAATTTATAATTTTTGATTGTCTAATAGTGGATGACAGGATTTATAAACTGGCTAGATTTTAAGTCTTCAATAAATTGGAACAAGAACAAAACCGTATGAACTAACAAGAACAGAACCGGATGAACTAGAGTTCTTCAGGATCAAGAGTAATTATTCAGTAATAGAACAGGATGAACTACAGTTCTTCAGGATGAACCGGATAAACTAGAGTTCTTTAGGATGAACTATATATACTATAGTTGTTATTTTTGTTCGTAGTCTATTGGATATTCCCATGTATTTAAACCCATTATCTAGTGAATTAAAATCATTCTGGTTGAATACAATTCTCTATACACTAATATTTAGTCACACAACCTAATATATATATGTAGAAGACTATAACCTTAGGGAGAAGATTTCATCCGGATTGAGAGAAGATGAACAGAAACGGATGAAAATACATTATATTAAATTAAAAATCAATTCATTACATAAAAGGGAAAAGAAGCGGCTGAAGACAAATCCCTCTTTGCTTTCTCACAATTACATACACATAATCCAAAGGGGGTATGATTCCATTAATACATTGATCTATAAAATTACAACTTTAAAACTACTAACTTAAAGGGAAAAGAAGCGGCTGAAGACAAATCCCTCTTTGCTTCTCACATGGTGCTCTAGAGAGATTGTCTGAGAATCATCATATAACGGCTACTTGCTGCTTTCTCACATGCACTTGCTTCTGATCAACTGAAAATGGTGAAGAAGTGGCTGGAAGAAATCAGGTTCATGGGGCCAGAAGCGAGAGAAGCACCTGGACAATACAGGTGCTGCAAACCACAACATGTGCCGGCCCTTGCCGCTGACTTTACAAAATTATATAATAACTTAAAATCTGCTCCCAGGAGTTATGAAGCCGAAACCCTTGGTGTCGTTGAACCACTTCACGGTACCTGATTTCCTACCGCCTTCGTCCGCCATTTTCGTTTTCAGATTGTCTGGGGCTGAGGGAACTGAAAATGGTGAAGAAGCATCTCTTTTGCTACATCTCCTACATCGTTCCCCTTCCACAATCCAACACCATTTGAGTGATTGGTACCACCCAATGTTGCAACTAAAGTTAGATCTATTATTAATAACAATAATAAATCATAATTTATCAAGCACATTATAAATTAATCAAGGAATGAGTAAAAGAAAGAAAGGAGGGTAGTGAGATCAACTACCTTATTCAAGTTTAGTGTTGCAACAAACAGGGCATGCAAACCTCATATGGGCCCTTACTGCTGATAGTTATAAAATTATATAATAACTTAAAATCTGCTCTCAGTAAAGCATTTGTATGAACCATTAGAGACTCCTCGTCTCCATGGTTTCCACAATAACTTAAAATCTTCTCCCAGGAGATACAGAGCGCAATCTTTCCCTGAATAAGAAAAAATTACCAAATCTGAGACGAAAATTTCAATCGAACTTCAGTGGTGAAGATGATAACTTACCGTTTTCCACATACGGATGACACCAATTCCACATTTTTTTCCGGCGATGATGGACGAAAAACAGAGAGAGAGAGATTGGGAGAAAAGGGGCATGGTGGAGATGATGATAAAAACTGATACAGAGATATAAGTAATGAAATAATCATGATTACAAGCGCCGTCGACTGTTTGTCTTCTTTTAGCCACCTAAAATTAATATACCGTGACCATTTGTCATAATTTGTCACGCAACCAATGTTTAATATGAGTGGCCATATCACAAGATAATAAAAAATGATAAACATATAAACACAAATCTTCTCTTTTTCGCCACGCGTTTATTATTACCGTGACCATAAAATAGATTTTTGTCACTCACAACCTACCATTTAGTCACGGTTAATATATGTGGCCATAGGTAATAGATTTTTGTCACTCACAACCTACCGTGACCATTAGTCATCTAATATTTAGTCACACAACCTAATAACAGTGGCCATATGTACTAGCTTTTAGCCACATAACTAAGTAAAAAGCGTGGCCATTGCTCACATTTAGCCACACATAATATATACTTAATAGTTTTGTTTTCTTTTAATTTACTAAGTAATAAAATCTACTCTTTCGTCACACAACATTATTTAAGCGTGGCCATACATTCCTTTTTGGTCACACGAATAAAAAATCATAAAAATTCCATCGCTGTTTGGTGCATTTCGCCACTCTTTTTTAAGTGTGACAAATAAGTGCCACATATTTTTGTAAAACAGTGGCTAAAGCCACTGGAACTGATTGTTGTTGTCACATAAACAAAAAAATATGTGGCTAAAAGGGTCCAAAGGCTATATATTTGGCCACGGGTACAAAATATATGTGGCTAAAGCGAGAATTTCTTACCTTTGGCCACGTTTTTTACAAAACAGTGGCTATGCGATATCAAAAAAAACCGTGGCCAAAGCCACTTTTTGACGTAGTGATGTCAGAATATACTTTCTTGGCGATCTTTTGTTTCACTTTGCCTTGACTGGAGCAATCAACCATGACACAAATACTTCAAAAAGTCCATGCGGAAATTCAATGAATCCTCATCGGGAGAACTCATAACCTGCTCAACCAACTCCGTCGGGGACACATCCTTGTTCGGGTAACGCTTCCTCCAATCTTTTACAGCAGGATCTCTACGCTTAGATCTTTTACTCTTCAAAAAAATTTTAGAACCCATTGGAACACCCAATAATTTGTTGATTGAAACACTATCAACTTTAACAGAACTTGTGCCAGCTTTAATCTCCATTTCTTTGGGATCGAAATTGTCAACAACAAAATAACCAATCTTTGATGGAATACCATCACACTTAAATGTGAGCAACTGGCCAAATCCCATGTTATAAACAGAATCCCGTTGCTTAGGTTTAAGAATAGATATCAACCTAGCAAATTGAGCAGGAGAAGACCTAGTTTTAAGGCCAGGCATGGTATGTAATTATATTTTTGGTGCTGGATCAACCAATACATCCTTGTGTACACATGCTTTCCTTTTCTTCCCTCTATTCTTTGAACTGGAAGCTGCTAATAATAACAAAAAGTTATTATGGATGTGAACATACTAAAAGTTACATATGTAGATATTCAATAAGTTTATTAAAAATTAACATATGTGACATTTTATTGCAAAAAGTTACATATGTAACTTTTTAAACATTATGAAGAAGTTAAAGTTATATATGCAACTTTTTACACTAACATATGTGAAAAGATAGATATGTAACTTTTTTTAAACAAAAAAATTAAACGGTATAACTTGTGCAGATATGGAAGCCTGTGAAAACATAACAAATATCAAGCTTATAAAACTATATATCAAAATGATAACCCTTGCTTTCAACAAAAGCTTGAACTGGAATATCGTCCGAATCATCATTAGGTTGTTTATCCATATCATCATTTTTCCCTATTGTCACACCCCCAAAAATCCCATGCGCGACAACGCGCCGCAGGGAGCGTGACAAACCAGGATCGAACAGATTAGCCATACGAACAGTTTATATGCAATGTAAAAGTAAAACCAGAGTAAATGTGTTTTTTAAATGCGGAAGCGTAATCGACAAAGTTGTAATAATTGTTCAAGCGCCAAAACATGCGCAAACCAAAAGTTAATAAGTTCGATAAATAAATAAGTCTATGATGCATGCATGGTAATAGTAATCCTTATGTGGTGCATCCTAGCTCGTGGCAGACAATCCAGTTTAGCGACCTGAGATATAACATGCTAAAGTGTCAACACAAAGGTTGGTGAGTTCACAGGTTTATCAGTTCAATAACATTTTCAAGTTCAGTTTAAGATTGACCGTTCAATAATGTCAAGTTGTAAGAGCATAATCACTAATATATATCAAATAGCTAGCTAGGCTATATACATGAAACTTCGCACGTTGATGGTCACCGAAGCTAACAGTTGTTCATAGTTTGCCTTGTTGTGTTTACGACGAATATAACACCCGTTCGATATCCAATCGAGTCAGCGCGACTGACCCGGGTGGGGTTTGTCAGACCCAGTAGTACTACAATATATTTCCCGCTATCGTCATTAATACTAACGGTACCATAAGAATGACTTTGTTGTATAGTGTGCTACAAGTACTTCAAGTGATATATAAAAGTGTAATTATCTCAGTTGTGTAAATCATGCATGTTAATCTCCCCCAAAAGGATTAAAACAGTCAAATGGGGCCATGAAACTCACCTTAGGTTGCTCGGCAAGGTTTCCAGACAAACAGTTAATTCAAGTAGCAAGAACGAGTCTTGTGCAAGCAAGCAATCACCTAACGAGCATAAATGTATAAGTGTGTGTTCTAAACAATTAAATCTAACGTAAGCGATAAAAACGAAGGATCATGAAGTTCGGAATAAGTCGAGGATGGCACGTGTGCCAAATCCGAGCGAATATCGAAATAACGCGAGAAAATCCAATATATATCTTTAATATATATTTTCTAAGTAAATACATATATAGTATATATATTTAACCAAATGTTCAAGTGGCGCTAATAATAAAGTTTCAACAAGTATATATATATATATATATATATATATATATATATATATATCCATAAATATGTTAAATCCAATGATTTAAATATTTATTTTGAAAAGAAACAACAATTTATGGTGAACATAATCCAAAACCGAGTATTTCGTGTTTCTAATCAAAACAACGTTTTTTAATAGTTTCCTAAAAACATTTAATGTTTACACAAAATATTATTTTGTTTCAATCCAACGTCTTGTATATATATATAAAATAGTTTACACAATGAATATATATATCTATTTATCCTTTTTTAAATAAACCCAAAGTTTTATATCTATAAATATATATACATGGATGTTTTAAAATAAAAACTATATTTTTAATTTAAATTGACAAGTTAAACATGTTTTACAACTAAAAATATGATTTACGAGTTTTAACATCTCAAATATATTTTTACGGGTTTTAAGTGTGCTATGGGATGACTTTGGTATAAAATCTAGTTGTTCAAAAGCTTAAAATACTAGATAATAAAAAAAAACAGCAACAATGAGGGTACTGAGGTTCGAACCCGCGACCTCAGGGTTACGATACCGAGTACAACCCACTGGGCTAATGGTCTGTTGGTGACCAGATCCGGATCGAAATGATTTTGTGCACAGGTAGCGACCAGAAATCAAATCAAGGAATAATCAAGAGTTAAAAAAAAAGAATGATGGCGCCGGGTCTTGAGCCCACGCCCCTCGCGTACACGCCCAACACACAAACCATCCATGCCAGATTGGCGTCTGTTGTTTATCCCACACACAAAAATATATAATCAGATATCGCCTGGCTTCATCTTCTTCACACACAACCTCCGGTGATCGGAACCCTAGTTCCGGTCGCCGGAAAATCGAAAACCTCAAATAAAATGCAGAAAAAGATGCGACTAACATGAAGGGAAAGTTACCTCGATTCGGAGATGAGAGAAAACACGTTTTTGACACCGAAACAAAACCCGAAACTTTGACGACCACACCGCACGATGCTTCGTTTCTCAAAACTGACGATCACTGCTTGCTCGCTTTTGAGAGGCGAGTTCAATGGTGGTTGAATGGAGGTCGATGGTGCAGTGGTTGGCCGGAATTTTGAAGTTTACGGCGGCGGTTTGGTGTGTTTGTTTGCGACAGAAACAGAGAGAACGAGAGAGAGTGAGACGTGAGGATTTGTGTAGGTTTCTCAATGATTTGCCATGATATTTAAGTTTCTTGGGATGTCCCAATAGAAACGGAAGAACTTGATTGCCGGAATTAATTTGTTGGAGCGGTGGTCATCGTGAAACCGATTGGGATGTGATTGTGGTATTCAAGTCGGTCGAAGAAGAAAATCTCCGTAACTGTGAATTCAATTCACATAATGGACATTTAATCGAGTATTGAGTATTGACAATTATAGTCCCTCAAGGATTTACAAAGGTGGTCTTGAGTTTTGGAAATAACAAAACCAGTCCCTACAGTTTTGTTAGACATAAAAGATTTAGGAAAATGTCAATATAACCCCCCGAAGTTTTGTAACAATCTAGCGGCTCTAACGGAGGTTAACGGGAAATGTTTTCAACGACGAATATACGAGGAACGTCGAAAATATAAATCGTATAACGTTTATAAGAAAATATAAACTTAAATGACTACATAAAATCATAACTAATAATTCCACTTCTCCATTCAATTTCACATAAAATCATGGGTTTTAATTCTATAACTTATATATAATTAAAATACATAACTCCATGATTAATAACTTGTAATTAGAGTCTTTAAATTACATAAATCATAAATGTGATTAAATTATGTTTTATATATATATATATATATATATATATATATATATATTTATATTTATCACCTAAAATCATAAGATATAATTGTCACATAAAATGACGCAACGTTCACATGAAATCGTAACGTATGATTTACATAAAATCATAGAACAAGAATATCAAACGTCGAACTTAAGTGCATGCTCGTTTAGTGATTACTTCACAAAAAACCCTAATTGCTAAAGTCAACGCAGATAAGCACATAAATGTTCACACAACATTTAATACGTCTTACGTTCAGTTAATGCTAGAAAGTGACCTGAAAAGTCGGATTGTCACAGTATCCCCTTGTTGAAGAATTTTCATCCTCGAAAATTGCGTAACGCGGTAAAAGTTAATGAGCTAAACATTTCTTTAAATTCGACACGTGGAAAACGTTATGGACCCCACTTAGTTCTGCTGGTAAGTTTAGTTCATATGCTGATAGACCAACTCTATTAACAATCTCGAATGACCCAATGTATCTTGGGTTTAACTTACCACGTTTACCAAAACGCACTACACCTTTCCAGGGTGAGACCTTTAACAAGACCTTGTCTCCTTCCTTAAATTCCAAAGGTCTTCGCCGTTTATCGGCATAACTTTTCTGTGTATCTCGTGCGGCTGCCATACGATTACGAATCTGCACGATTTTCTCTGTTGTCTCGAGTACCAACTCAGGACCTGTGAGTTGACTGTCACCAACTTCCGCCCAACATAGAGGTGATCTACACTTTCGCCCGTAAAGTGCTTCAAACGGAGCTACACCAATACTGGTGTGATAACTGTTGTTATACGAGAATTCCACCAACGGTAAGTGTTTATCCCAACTTTCACCGAAATCGATCGCACATGCGCGCAACATGTCTTAAAGAGTTTGAATGGTCCGTTCGCTTTGACCATCGGTCTGAGGGTGATATGCAGTACTCATATCTAAACGCGATCCCAATGCTTCATGCAACGATTCCCAACATTTGGATGTAAATCGGGCGTCTCGATCCGATATGATAGAAACCGGTACTCCATGTCGCGAGACGATCTCTTTAAGATAAAGTTTGCCTAATGTCTCGGAGGTGTCAGTTTCCTTGATCGGTAGAAAATGTGCCGACTTAGTTAAGCGATCAATAATTACCCAAATTGTATCACATCTGCTTGCTGTACGGGGTAACTTTGTGATAAAATCCATGGCGATACCCTCCCATTTCCACTCGGGAATTTTTGGTTGTTGAAGTAACCCTGCCGGTTTCTGGTATTCCGCCTTAACCTTGGAACAAGTCAAGCACTTTCTTACGTAAGTGGCAATGTCTGCTTTCATCTTAGACCACCAGTAAATCAGTTTCAAATCTTGGTACATCTTATCAGAGCCTGGATGAATAGAGTAACGAGACTTATGGGCTTCATCCATAATCAATTCCCTCAAATTTCCATACACGGGAACTCATATTCGGTTCGCACAATACCGGATACCATCGGATCTAGCTTCCAGTAACTTATCCATACCCCGCAAGGATTCTAATTCGATGTTCTCGTCTTTGAGTGCTTCAAGTTGTGCATTCCGGATCTGATCCGGTAATCCTGTATGTATAGTAAGTTGCAATGCACGAACTCTTCTAGGTTTGGGGTTATCCTTCCGGCTTAAGGCATCGGCTACTACATTAGCTTTGCCTGGATGGTATCTAATTGCGCAATCGTAGTCATTAAGAAGTTCCACCCAACGACGTTATCTCATGTTCAACTCCTTTTGAGCAAAGATATGCTCGAGACTTTTGTGATCAGTGTAGATAGTACACTTTGTACCATATAGATAATGTCTCCAAATTTTTAACGCGAAAATGACTGCTCCCAACTCCAAATCATGAGTTGTATAATTCTGCTCGTGAATCTTTTATTGACAAGAGGCATAAGCTATGACTTTTTCTCTTTGCATCAGCACGCAACCTAATCCTTGCTTCGATGCATCACAATACACCACGAAATCATCACTACCCTCTGGTAGGGATAATATTGGTGCGCTACAAAGTTTCTGCTTTAGTAGCTGAAAAGCGGCGTCATGCTTTTCATTCCAGTTATACGCCGTTCCTTTATGCGTTAGCGCCGTAAGAGGTTGGGCTATCTTTGAAAATCCCTCGATAAATCGTCTATAATAATCTGCCAAACCAAGAAATTGGCGAATTTCCGTGGGTGTCTTAGGTGCAGGCCAATTCTTAATTGCCTCAACTTTGATTGGATCAACGTGAATCCCCTGATCATTAACGATATGACCAAGAAATTGCACCTCACGCAACCAGAAATCACACTTAGAGAACTTTGCATATAATTGCTCCTTCTTGAGTAACTCTAAGATCAAACGAAGATGTTATTCGTGCTCCTCCTTAGACTTGGAATATATCAGAATATCGTCAATGAAGACGATGATGAATTTATCGAGGTATGGCTTGCAGACGCGATTCATCAAATCCATGAAAATCGCCGGTGCGTTGGTTAACCCAAATGGCATAACCATGAACTCATAATGACCATAACGAGTTCTAAACGCTGTTTTTGAGACATCCTCCTCGCGGACTCTCAGCTGGTGATAACCTGATCTTAAATCGATTTTGGAATAATGGCTAGATCCTTGTAGTTGATCAAACAAATCATCGATTCGGGGCAAAGGATAACGATTCTTGACAGTCACCTTGTTGAGTTCTCTGTAATCGATGCATATTCGAAATGTTCCATCCTTCTTCTTAACAAACAACACTGGAGCTCCCCAGGGTGATGAGCTAGGCCTAATAAATCCCTTTTCAAGTAGTTCTTGAAGTTGAGTATATAGCTCTTGTAACTCATTTGGTGCTAAACGATAAGGTGCGCGAGCAATAGGCGCTGCTCCTGGAGCAAGATCAATCTGAAATTTGACTTCTCGATGAGGCGGTAGACCTGGTAGATCTTCCGGAAAGACTTCAGGAAAGTCCTTCACGATCGGGATATCTTCAATTCTCTTCTCCTCATTCGTTTTCTCTGTAATGTTCGCGAGAACAGCAAAATGTCCTTTACGCAAACACTTCTGCGCCTTGAGGTAAGATATCACACCCATAACAGTACCACACTTTTCTCCTTGAACTGAGAGCAATTCTCCACTAGGCAATGGTATTCGAACGATTTTCTCATGACAAACGATTTCAGCACGATTCTTGGATAGCCAATCCATTCCCACAATGACATCAAAACTTCCCAAGGAGATAGGCAAAAGATCTATTTCTAACTTATGGCCAGCCAATTCCAATTTACAGTCTTTAACTAAATGGGTAGACTCAACAAGTTTACCATTAGCAAGTTCAACTACGTATTTAGCATCTAAAGGAGTCATGTTGGCATTTATCATATTGCTAAATTTAGTAGATATGAAGCTTCTATCGGCACCAGTGTCAAACAAGACTAGAGCATAATATCCGTTCAGAGAAACTTACCAGTAACGACATTTGGATCCGCCCTAGCATCTCCCGAGCCTATGACAAAAGCTCTAACTCTGGCACCATTTCCACCGTTGTTCCCATTGTTGTTGTTATTATTGCCATTGCGATTGCCAGTGTTGGTGTTATTGTTGTTGTTGTAGTTGTTGTTGTTTCCACCGTTGAGCTGAGGACAATTCCTCTTTATGTGGCCTTCCTTACCACAATTAAAACAACCTTTGGGGGCTTCAGCATCCTGAACTTGCTTCCCATTGTTCTTAACCCTGCAGGTTTTGGACTGATGACCCTTCTCTCCATAATTTGCACACACATAAGAGTCATATGCACCATAGTGATGGAAACCACACTTGTTACAACGTGGGGAATTTCCCATGTAAGATGATCCTCCTTGGCCGCCTCGGCCTTGATTGTTCTGCTTCTGGTTGTTCGAGGAGAAATTCCTAGAATTATCAAACTTATGATTCTGGTTTTGGTGGTTCTGCTGATTGGAAGACTTGTTTCCAGACTGATTCCCAGAATTATCCCACTTTCTTTTGTTATCAGAGGTTCCAGTAGTTCCTTTCTTAGGAGGTAAGACTCCTTGATCAACCGCTTGATTCGTGAGCCTATTAGCAATCCTTACAGCATCACGAATAGTCACAGGGTTTGAAGCAGTCACCATTCCCTGGATTTGGGGCACTAAACCCTTGATATACAGCTCGATTCTTCGGTAAGCAGTGTGGCGATTCTAGGATAAAAATTTGCAAGAGAATTTGGACGAGTAGTGTAAGCTTCAATTTCAGACCCCTCCATCTTGAGATTATACAGCTCAGTTTCCAGTTTCTGGATCTCATCCCGTGGGCAATACTCTTCTTGTAGCAACTCTTTGAACTCGGCCCAAGGCACTGCATTAGCTTCTTCAATCCCCAGCATCTGCACCTCGGTCTTCCACCAGGTGAGAGTCGGTCCTTCCAAAGTACCCGTGGCAATTTTTACTTTGCTAGCCTCAGGACAGTTACACATTTCAAAAGCAGATTCCACTTTTTCAATCCAGTGGAGTAGGCTAACAGCTCCTTCAGTCCCTTTGAACTGATTAGGCTTACAGTCCATGAAAGTCTTAAATGTAGCATTACCTGTACATACATTCATACAATCATTCAATCACAGATTACCAATGTGTGATCACATCAAACAACCAAACACACATTTTGTGTTACCTTGGGGTGGCCCTGCATTGCTCGCACCTTGGACATGTGCCGCTAAAGCATCAGCCACATGTTGGTTGATTAGTGCAGCCAATTCAGCCGGTGTCATGTTTGGTACATTTCCGTCTGCCATTATCTTCAATTCACAATTACCCAAAATGAGAATAAGATATACATGAATCACAACAACCATCACATAAATTACTTCACAAGAGACAATCACATATTAAATAGTAAATCCCATTCAAATAAAAATGCAACTCGTTCACAAATTATCCAACAGAAATTCAAAATTCAAAATGCATAGTCTTGGGAACATCCTCCCGATAAAACAAACAACCAAACAAAACAAAAGTGAAAACATTAAACTCAAGTGCTATCATGATCACTGGATGCATCAGGCATCTCCTCCTCTGGTTCCTCTTCAGGATCCTCTTCAGGTTCTTCCTCGGGATCCTCTTCAGGTTCTTCCTCGGGATCCTCCTTAATAGGCTCATCAACAGGTTCTGCCGGAGCCGGAGGCACAGCCGGAGCCGGAGCCGAAGCCGCGGCCTCCCTGGCCAACTCAAGCTCAGCAACTCGAGCCGTGAGTGCCTCAACCAGCTCTGAGAGATGATCCACCTGATAATATGTGTCACTCGGTGTTACTTGATGCTCGGCCTGGCGCATATTAGTCCCTTTCAACTCTTCCTTAAGGATAGCAACTCTGAGACTGGTGTTGGCTCCATTATCTTGCAGTTCTCTGACCATATCAAACAGCTTCCTAATGTCCCTGAGCGCGCGGTCAAACATAGAGACCATTGCCGCGACGACCCTTTCAATAGCATACGGCAGTTCGGGTAGAAAGAATCGAGTTGACGACGGCTCTGTTGGAGTAGGTGGCACTTGCTCCCGATGAACCCATCTAGCCACAAGTGATTCGTACCAGTTCTAGTTGCCATTATGTCTTCCACGAACGACATTTGGTTCTCCATATACGTGGCCCTCGGAAGTTATCCTCCGAACACCATGAGTTGGGGTAGTAGGACCCGAAGTAACCCGCCTACTGGTGACGGATGGGGATGATGATGATGAGGATGATTGGGAAGCGGATATCCATCCAGCCATGTCTGCATATATACCATATATATATATATATACATATATAAGTACAAGTAACACATAGTCAAATAGTCACATACTAGTGTGTGTGTTCGAGTGTATGACTAAGGTGTGTCTAAGGCTATAGTCGGTCCACTAAATGCAACCTAGTTCACTATAACCAAAGGCTCTGATACGAATCTGTCACACCCCCAAAAATCCCACGCGCGACAACGCGCCGCAGGGAGCGTGACAAACCAGGATCGAACACATTAGCCATACGAACAGTCTATATGCAATGTAAAAGTAAAACCAGAGTAAATGTGTTTTTTAAATGCGGAAGCGTAATCGACAAAGTTGTAATAATTGTTCAAGCGCCAAAACATGCGCAAACCAAAAGTTAATAAGTTCGATAAATAAATAAGTCTATGATGCATGCATGGTAATAGTAATCCTTATGTGGTGCATCCTAGCTCGTGGCAGACAATCCAGTTTAGCGACCTGAGATATAACATGCTAAAGTGTCAACACAAAGGTTGGTGAGTTCACAGGTTTATCAGTTCAATAACATTTCAAGTTCAGTTTAAGATTGACCGTTCAATAACGTCAAGTTGTAAGAGCATAATCACTAATATATATCAAATAGCTAGCTAGGCTATATACATGAAACTTCGCACGTTGATGGTCACCGAAGCTAACAGTTGTTCATAGTTTGCCTTGTTGTGTTTAGGACGACTATAACACCCGTTCGATATCCAATCGAGTCAGCACGACTGACCCGGGTGGGGTTTGTCAGACCCAGTAGTACTACAATATATTTCCCGCTATCGTCATTAATACTAACGGTACCATAAGAAGGACTTTGTTGTATAGTGTGCTACAAGTACTTCAAGTGATATATAAAAGTGTAATTATCTCAGTTGTGTAAATCATGCATGTTAATCTCCCCCAAAAGGATTAAAACAGTAAAATGGGGCCGTGAAACTCACCTTAGGTTGCTCGGCAAGGTTTCCAGACAAACAGTTAATTCAAGTAGCAAGAACGAGTCTTGTGCAAGCAATCAATCACCTAACGAGCATAAATGTATAAGTGTGTGTTCTAAACTATTAAATCTAACGTAAGCGATAAAAACGAAGGATCGTGAAGTTCGGAATAAGTCGAGGATGGCACGTGTGCCAAATCCGAGCGAATATCGAAATAACGCGAGAAAATCCAATATATATCTTTAATATATATTTTCTAAGTAAATACATATATAGTATATATATTTAACCAAATGTTCAAGTGGCGCTAATAATAAAGTTTCAACAAGTTATATATATATATATCCATAAATATGTTAAATCCAATGATTTAAATATTTATTTTGAAAAGAAACAACAATTTATGGTGAACATAATCCAAAACCGAGTATTCCGTGTTTCTAATCAAAACAACGCTTTTTAATAGTTTCCTAAAAACATTTAATGTTTACACAAAATATTATTTTGTTTCAATCCAACGTCTTGTATATATATATATAAAATAGTTTACACAATGAATATATATATCTATTTATCCTTTTTAAATAAACCCAAAGTTTTATATCTATAAATATATATACATGGATGTTTTAAAAATAAAAACTATATTTTCAATTTAAATTACCAAGTTAAACATGTTTTACAACTAAAAATATGATTTACGAGTTTTAACATCTCAAATATATTGTTACGGGTTTTAAGTGTGCTATGGGATGACTTTGGTATAAAATCTAGTTGTTCAAAAGCTTAAAATACTAGATAATAAAAAAACAGCAACAATGAGGGTCATGAGGTTCGAACCCGCGACCTCAGGGTTACGATACCGAGTACAACCCACTGGGCTAATGGTCTGTTGGTGACCAGATCCGGATCGAAATGATTTTATGCACAGGTAGCGACCAGAAATCAAATCAAGGAATAATCAAGAGTTAAAAAAAAAGAATGATGGCGCCGGGTCTTGAACCCACGCCCCTCGCGTACACGCCCAACACACAAACCATCCATGCCAGATTGGCGTCTGTTGTTTATCCCACACACAAAAATATATAACCAGATATCGCCTGGCTTCATCTTCTTCACACACACCCTCCGGTGATCGGAACCCTAGTTCCGGTCGCCGGAAAATCGAAAACCTCATATAAAATGCAGAAAAAGATGCGACTAACATGAAGGGAAAGTTACCTCGATTCGGAGATGAGAGAAAACACATTTTTGACACCGAAACAAAACCCGAAACTTTGACGACCACACCGCACGATGCTTCGTTTCTCAAAACTGACGATCACTGCTTGCTCGCTTTTGAGAGGCGAGTTCAATGGTGGTTGAATGGAGGTCGATGGTGCAGTGGCTGGCCGGAATTTTGAAGTTTACGGCGGCGGTTTGGTGTGTTTGTTTGCGACAGAAACAGAGAGAACGAGAGAGAGTGAGACGTGAGGAATTGTGTAGGTTTCTCAATGATTTGCCATGATATTTAAGTTGCTTGGGATGTCTCAATAGAAACGGAAGAACTTGATTGCCGGAATTAATTTGTTGGAGCGGTGGTCATCGTGAAACCGATTGGGATGTGATTGTGGTATTCAAGTCGGTCGAAGAAGAAACTCTCCGTAACTGTGAATTCAATTCACATAATGGACATTTAATCGAGTATTGAGTATTGACAATTATAGTCCCTCAAGGAGTTACAAAGGTGGTCTTGAGTTTTGGAAATAACAAAACCAGTCCCTACAGTTTTGTTAGACATAAAAGATTTAGGAAAATGTCAATATAACCCCCCGAAGTTTTGTAACAATCTAGCGGCTCTAACAGAGGTTAACGGGAAATGTTTTCAACGACGAATATACGAGGAACGTCGAAAATATAAATCGTATAACGTTTATAAGAAAATATAAACTTAAATGACTACATAAAATCATAACTAATAATTCCACTTCTCCATTCAATTTCACATAAAATCATGGGTTTTAATTGTATAACTTATATATAATTAAAATACATAACTCCATGATTAATAACTTGTAATTAGAGTCTTTAAATTACATAAATCATAAATGTGATTAAATTATGTTATATATATATATATATATATATATATATATATATTTATATTTATCACCTAAAATCATAAGATATAATTGTCACATAAAATGACGCAACGTTCACATGAAATCGTAACGTATGATTTACATAAAATCATAGAACAAGAATATCAAACGTCGAACTTAAGTGCATGCTCGTTTAGTGATTACTTCACAAAAAACCCTAATTGCTAAAGTCAACGCAGATAAGCACATAAATGTTCACACAACATTTAATACGTCTTACGTTCAGTTAATGCTAGAAAGTGTCCTGAAAAGTCGGATTGTCACAGTATCCCCTTGTTGAAGAATTTTCGTTCTTGAAAATTGCGTAACGCGGTAAAAGTTAATGATCTAGACACAAAGAAAAGAAAAGAAAAAAAAATTCTCAGTCGTCACACCTATGTTGATGATAAATACGAAAAATGATAATGTGTTGTCAATGATAAACTGTAGAAAAAAAAAATTATGATCCAAAAGTAACATGTGATGTTTAATAAATGAGAAACAAACAAAATTACTCTTTTTCTTCTTCACGTGTTTGATCACTTGGGCATCCTCAGGAGAATCAGAAATTGTTAAGTTAGCAAGCCGACCTAAAAGTTCATAGTAATCTCAATCAATAAATTAAAACAAAAAAAACTAACTATTCTTATCTTTGACTGTTTAAATTTTGTATAACAAAATAATCTCGTTAAAATACTAATTTGTGATGAAATACTCTACCAAATCACAAATTTGAAATATACCAAAAATTAGGGGAAATCTAATTATTACAATGTATAATGAATTACCTTGTAATTTTGCCTTCCCCTTTCCAGTAACATCATTATAATCATCAGTAACATCATCTATGGGTTTGCTATTACACAAATTACAGTCGATAACATGAGAATTAATAACATAATATCAATATAAATAATTCAAAAATCAAAATGAGGGATCAAAAATCAATACATTACGGGGGGCGACGTTGATGTACAGGGCATAGATGAGGAAGGCGTTGAAGTTGAAGCAATAGATGTTGATTGCATGCTTGTAGGCGTTATACTAACTTGGAATTGACTGTCGTATTTAACATACGAATCAGGTGGTGGACCATCGCCGTGCCATACCATATGGTATCTCTTGGTTTGCGACTTCGATTTCTTACTGTGCTTCTTACTCTTGATATACATTGGGTTAACCTTTAATTTCTTCTTCCCCTTGTTAGAACCAGAACGAATCATACGATGAAATGACTTCATCTTGAATGTCGAACAGTCGGATGGTTTGAAATCTTGAATGTCGAACAGTCGGATGGTTTGAAATCTTGAATTTTGAATGAGAGAAACTAGGTTTGGCTAGTGTGATTAATGGAGAAGGAGAGATGTCCGTTTGATAGGACACTAAAAGAAACCGCCAACAGGGTGTTGTACGGTGGGGGTGTACATCGGGAGAGGAGACAAAAACTTTCTCCATAATACCCCTTAAAGTAACTTCGATAAGTAATTAAGGGTTATAAATTAATTCTAAAATGGAGAATAAATAAGAGCCATCGGATTAACTTGATCAATGGATAAAAAGTGGGTTCCAACGATTCTCCAACTCAAAGTGGGTTCCAAATTATCTTTTCCATATATATATATATATATATATATATATATATATATATATATATATATATATATATATGGAAAGGATCAAATAAAAACAAGATGTTATTGTGAAAACACGAAAACAAATATTAAAACCTCTATAACTCATCACGCGTTAATATTTTTTTTTAAATTTGCACCAAAAGTCTTAAAATTATGTCGCCTTTAATTCTGGGGTAAAAAATGAACATTTAAAATTTCATGATTTTTTTATTATTGCACATGTGCAATAATACGTATTAATTATATTACACGTGTGCAATATTAACAAAAAGAACGTTAATTTGTTTTTAATTTTTTTCAAGAATTAAAGATAACAGAATTATAAGATTTATGGTGCAATTTTTTATCAAAAATATTAACGTATGAAAAAGTTATAAAGGTTTTAATATTATTGCACATGTGCAATAATAATTTTTTATTGCACATGTGCAATAATAAAAAAATAAAAAAAACATTGAATTTTTTTTTAATTTTCCCCAGAATTAAAGATAACAGAATTATAAAATTTATGGTGTCATTTTTATAAAAAATTTTAACATATGAAAAAGTTATAAAGGTTTTAATATTATTGCATATGTGCAATAATAATAATAATAATAAAAAATTAGTGCACCTGTGCAATAATAATTTTTAAAAAAAAGTTGATTTTTTTTTAATTTTTTCCAGAACTAAAGATAACATAATTTTAAGGATTTTGGTGCAAATTTTTTTTAAAAATTATTAACTTATGAAAAAGTTATAGAGGTTTTAATATTTGTTTTCGTGTTTTCGCAATAAAAGTTGTTTTCACATGAACCTTACCCTATATATATATATATATATATATATATATATATATATATATATAGAGGAAGGATAAAATGAAAACCTCTTTGAGTTTGGAAAACCGTGAAAAACCAAACAAAAAAATTCGTTTTTTGTTCCGATTTTTTTATGGTGACTTTTTAAGTTAAAAAAACTCCCTTTATGCAAAAAAGTAAAAAAAACGCCTAGTAAATTTTTTTTAAACAAATATTTTATAACTGATGTTACATATGTAACATTACCCTGTTACATATGTAACATCGGTTATAAAATATTTATAAAAAAAAATTACTAGGCGTTTTTTTACTTTTTTGCATAAAGGGGTCCTTTTTAACTTAGTGAGTCACCATAAAAAAAAATCGGAACAAAAAACGAATTTTTTAGCTTGTTTTTCACGGTTTTCCAAACTCGGAGAGGTTTTCATTATATCCCTCCCCTATATATATATATATATTAAGATGAATAACGAAATTAGCTTAAACGAGTCAATCTTCAACTCCTAACTCGTTAATAATTAATTACGTTTTTACTCGATCCAAGTTAATTACATATTACAAAATCTATATTGATAATTAATAAAATTATCAACATTGCAAGCACCTTAATAAGTTCAAACGTACTAATTACATGCACGTAGTTCATAATTTTCAAATTATTGATGGTTGATAACATAATGCATTTGATTCTAGGTGTTTGTTTATTAACCAATTTAAAGTTGTTCACTTTAGATAAAAGTTAGAAAAACTCTTCAACACATCAGTTCTTAACGGCTATAAATTATTCCAGCCAATTCTTTTTGACTTTTTTTTTAGTGGAAGTAACACTTGTAGTAAAGAACTTAATAAAAAAATTAGAGGTTACAAGTTGTGTTTGGAAAAATATTCACATATATGATGAGTTTCTTCCTGATTAAGATTAAAGATGATCAGATAGATGGTTTAGTATCCCGTCTAAGATTCAAATATATCATAAAAATTTGACTAAAGAAAAAGTGGTCTTAAAAGGTTTTTGGGTGTTATTTGGTTTCTAAACAAAAAACTTTAATAAACATTAAGATTTTTGTATATTAATAAATATCAAGATTTTTTTATATTAATGTTTAACAGTTAAACATCCAGTTCTCATTACGTGGCATGAACTTCATAGACCAATATATTTTTTTCACCTTTACACTTACCTTACCATGATTGTCTCATTTACTTTACCATACGTGTTCAAAAAATTAGAAAATCTTGAGATTTTATAGTTAAAAGTTCTAAATTTCGAGATTTTGTAAACAGAAGTTATGACATTTTCTAATAAAGATACTGAAACCACCCATTTTACTACACCTAGATGCGTGTATATGCAGATGTCACATGAAGCCGTAACACCAAATGGATACAAAGTAAATAGAAAAAATGATAGATATGATTAAAAATGATACTTTTATTTAAATGATGTGGTATAGTAATATAGGGTAGTTCATGATGCCAGCTAAGTTTGCCCTTTAGTCTTCACAAGTGGGACGACCCGCGCTTCGCCGTGGCACCGAACCGTTAAGAAAACTCAGTTAGCCAATCTGTAAGAGAAAATGCGTGGGCGAAAGTCGTGTTGTGTTGTGAACGCACAAAAATTTAACAACCATGAATGACCCGTTTCGCAATACTATCACCTTAGCGAGACCCCTACCTGTACCAAAACGAGTGAGAAATTAGCAGCAGGAGTGTAACAACATTTTCGTAAGGATTAATGACTTAAAACATGCAATTGGGAGAGCATAGGAACTTAGAATCTACAATCAAATAAACCCACATGAAGAAACCACAACTATCCACACCTGCATAAACCACCAATTTAAACCTATAAAACAAAGATATGAAATCTGAAACAGACTAAGCTCAAATATGAATAACCATTAACAAAACCAAATAAAACATTTACCTGCAGAAACATAAGTCAAAAGCAAAAGGCCTACACTCACAAAATATATAACAAAATTAGGTAATATACAACCCTCAAACTATCTGTATCAACAATTTCATAATACTAATACAACTACATCTGTAATAATAAGATTTTTCAACCCGCACATTACCATTAGGGGGGGGGAGGGGAGGGGGTGGGGGTGTCGGGTTGGGGTTGGGGTAGGGGTAGCTGGCATGCAAAATGCTAATACAGATAATTGATTTAACAAATCTCATACATATTGGAAACTCACCTACAATATCATCTTCTAAAAGGGCTTGAGTATTGCAACTATAGTTATGCGTTCGCGGCGGATAGAAATAGCAACAATAACATAATAAAACATTGTATGTAATGTCTTCAAAGCGAACATCCTGACCTTTGATAGTCAAAATATACAAATATATGTACAAAACTCTATATTGTATGATGATGAAAATACAACCAAACCAAATAAAGAACCACATGACCTGCAATTCAAGAACAAAGCAAAACATCACAAAATTAAGAAAAAAACACTAACTAAACATGTGCTTGGAATCAAGATGATTTTCTTATAAAAGATTATGGTTAAAATGGCTTACCAATTTATGTTTGAATCTACAATTTGAAGATTTTGAGTGTCGATTGCTTTCAACCCTTCTGTGAATAATTTTCCAACTCCTCCATTCCATCCTTACTATCTCAGATGGAGGAAGCAACTTTGAACAAATAATTTGCTACAAAGGGAAAATCCTAAAATCGTGAAACAATAAATAAATAAGGAAAACCAAAACCTAATGTATAGTTATATTAGTAATTCACACAAACAAAAACTTACCAACAGGAGAAAAGAGGACACCTAAATGATGCCTAACCTGACTTGGATTGCATTTGCTTGATACTTGATATTGTGATTTCAGCATTCAAACATGGAACAATAAACAAAACACCTGATACTGTGATTTCAACATCCAAACATGAAACAAATAAACAAATCATATGTAGTTATTTAAATTACCTTCCTCTTGCCTCTAATAAATTATATGTAGTTATTAAGATTATTTATGTATGATTCAGTGACTTCATTTCATGGGAAACTACTTGAAAGACAATGGAACAAATGAAGAGGCATCTGGTAGCAACCACAATCAATGAATATCAAGGGCGCTGTAAATTGCTAGGCTCAGAATAGGAAACCCAAATCATCACAGCCAATTTTGAAGCCACCGGTGGCGGCGACAAACCGGAGATCGGCAATCACCAAGCCACCAATGACGGCGACACACCGGAGACCGGCAGCCACCAAAGCACCGTCTAGCAAAAATATAACCATCCAAAGAAGTTCAAATCGCCTTAAGATCATCATAACCAAACCTCAAGAGCATCAGACAGGGATAACAGGAATCAAATCAGGCTCAAATGACACTAACATGATCAAACCGATCTGATTTAACAACATAACACATCCGATTTTTTTAAGCTATCTGTGGTAGCGACACACCGGAGACTGCCAATCACTAAGTCACAAGTGGCAGCGACACACCGAAGACCGGTAGCCACCAAACCACCGTCTAGTAAACATATAAACATCCGAATAGGTTGCAATCGCCTTAAAATCAACATAACCAAACCTCAAGAGCATCAGACAGGGACAACGGGAATCAAATCAAACTTAAATCACACCAACATGATCAAACATATCTGATCTACCAGCACTAAGCCTCAAGAACATTATAAAGATAATCACAACCAAGAAAGACAAAGAAGTTAAAGGCCACAACAGTAATTTAAAAAATGTATAGACTACCTAAAAAGGCTCGGAACCGGTCACGAAAGCAAAGTCTAACATCCCTAGACACCATCATCACAAATGTAACCTGGCAACGCCAAAATCGAACCATCAAATGCACCATGAACAACCAGACAGTGGAGATCTATGTAAAACACGTAATCGATCTTGCTAGTGCATTATTACAATCGGATTTGGACACCACGAGGTAAATAATCTTCTTTATATTGATCACAGCTCGTAAACAGAGAGTACAGAGAGTATTCAGGTTACACCAGTAAAAACACACAGTTAAGAACGCTCAGACCTCACTCACACTCTCTAAAACAAACTGAGACCTATATATAGAGACTGGCCAGCGGACCAACTTACTAGCGTACCAGGTGGTCCGGCGTACCACCTGGTCCGCCACTGATCCGCTGGAACTATAAAATACAAACTTATAAATTACATATTCAAAATACCAAGACCTAGCACTAGACAACACAAAATGCTCTAACAAACTCCCCCTTGTCTTGTGCTAGTCTTCAGAAGCTCTTGACTCTGTCTTCTTCCAATCCCTTCTTCTGTTATTTCCAGCGTGTATCCCACCACCAAAACAAACTCGTATAACCTTCTGAAATTGCATAGCTTGATCATAAAATTCAGGCTTGTAAAGAATCTTGTTGGAATGCAGCTTTTCAATATCATTCTTCGACAGATTTATCAGTGACATTGGGTCGTAGATTCTCACAACCTTGTTATCTTCTTTGATCACAATTACTGCTTCACCAGAAACTTCATCATAATACCACCACCTCAATGTTTTGATGAAATCCTGTTCCAGCCTTTTTAAAGGTATCTTCTTGAGCTGAACTGGCTTCTTATATTTCAGAATCACTACTGGTCTGCCTGTGATAGGATGAATATCTGTTGGATGCTCAGAGTAAGTTGGTCTTTGAGGAGTCAAAAACCTGAATCTTCCTTGACACTCTTCAATTAACTTCTCTTTAAACACAGCAGCCAAAAGATTTCCTTCATGATTCAAAAACGGACTTCTAGACAAGTCCCTCACATCACAAACAGGTAACGTGTTGAACCTTGAAGCATTCTTCAGATATATAATCCCAAACTCCTTTTTGATAGCATAGCATTTGAGTTCAGAATCATACATCCAGCTAATAATCTTTCCAGAAGCTTGTCTTCCTTTTCTGTCAAAATACCTTTTCTGATCAACAATCTTTGAAGACTTTTCAACTTGAACTGGAAGCTTCTTTGCCCTTTGTTCTTTTAACCAAGCATCAAACAACAGCTTCTTTTCCTCTTCTTCGGACACATCAACAGATTCAGATGTTTCAGGTTGTTCTGATTGTTTCTCTGTTTCAACCTTCTCTTCACTGTCTTTACCAAAGAAATTAAAACCCTCAGAATAGTCGTTATCAGAAAAATTCCCATACATCGTCGGATCATTGGGATATTCTTCAGCCGTCATATCTTCCACCTCCACCTGTTCATCTTCAAACACAACTTCTTCTTCTGAATCATCTTCCTTGTATGGATCAGCAACTGGCACCTTATCAACATCGTCCACATTTAAAGCAAATATGGCTGCCAGCTGCTCTTTAGTGAAGGGATTAACAAACTCTCCCTCTTTCATTTCAACCCTTGATACCGGAGTCACATCATATATCTCTTTATCTGCAGACTCCCCCTGAGATGTTGTGGCTGTACCAGCAGTAGCAGATGATGTTCCTGCTGCATCAGTACCAGTACCAGCACCACCAACACCACCTTCTGGATTATCAGGGTCATCATTTAAAAATTTCATAACATCCTCTTCTTCTCTGCAAGTTTCCTCAGGATTAGGCCTTTTCTCCCCCTGAGCAGATAAAGCAGTAAGCATCTGCTTAAGCTGCTCACCCATAGTCAGAGACAATTGCTTCAACTCAGCAATTTCCCGATCTTTTGCTTCATCCTGAGCTTTTAATCTAGCAAGTTCCTTTGTATGAGATTGATCTCTGGCTACTAACTCTTTACACAAATTCCTTAACCCAGAAATCTCTTCAGCTTGCAACTTGTTTGTATGCTCTACTTTTTCAAATCTGGCTTGAAACAATGCGAGCTTTAAATCAGTAGCAGAAATTGTGGAAGTAGTTGAAGAAGCAGATGTGGAAGCAGAACCAGTAGCAGACGGTCTTTTAATAGTCAACTTTCTGACCGAAGGTTGTTTTGAACTTTGAACATCAGCAGCTTTGGTGGTTGGTTGAATTGGGATTGAAGACGAAGTAGTCACTTTTTGCTTCTTGCTTGGTGGACTTTGCCCAGACTTTCTGGCATCAGCAAGAAACGACCCTTGTTGCACAACAGATCTCTTAGCCATATGCTTGACCTTTCCAGAATAAGTTACTTTCGCTTTGCCTTTATCCACGGGCTTTGACTTTGCAACAGGTTCCTCCATCATAGGAGTATAAGATGGATCATCTGCAGTATCTTCAACCTGCTTGGTTCTAGACTCATAGAAAGAAGTATCTTGATTCTGAGATTTCAAATAAGCAATGTGAGCCTTAGAACCTCTCTTTACTGGAATTTCTCTAGTATTATGCAAAATGATAACATATTCACCAGAGTCTGAGTCAGTTTCAGACGAACTCTCAATAACATCATCACCCTTAGATCTAGAAGCATCATCATCCGGAACATTCACCAGGTCAGGATCATGTACATTTTCAGAAGTTACTTGCTCGGGATTCTGTTGTTGCTGAACAGGTTCTTGAACTACAGGTTGTTGCAAAACAGGTTCTTGCACAACAGGTTCTTGATTAGCAGGTTGCTCAATTTCATCATCTTCTACAATCTCAGTCGGAAATCCATTATCATCATAATGTAATTCATCATCAGAACTATCAGAATGTTTAGCAGCACCATTATCTGGAGCTACATAATCAGGATTCACAAGATGACCAATCAAACGCTTATTCGGTGGAGCAACTGCATTTCCTTTTCGCTTGTAATACACGGGAATCTTTCCAACAGCCACTCTGTTCATGTGCTTCATATCTATAATGGCAGCAGCATTCTTTGGAAGATTCGGATGCATATCATTCAAAATCATCTGTATAAACCTTGGATACATGATACTTCGCACTTGTTTCACCAAAATATTCTCTCTCATGTAGTTAAAAATCCATCCAGAGAAATTGAATTCTCTATTTAGCACCAATGCACAAAAGAAAGATAGCACCCTCAAATCAAACTCTTCCTGACCTCTTGTTCTATTTCCAAAACACTTAATGATAACGTGCATCAAGTATTTATATGGAGGACTCAGATTAGCTTTAAGATACCATGGAACATACAATTGTCCATCGTACTTTATTCTTTTTAATAAAGCTATCAAATCTGCTTCAGGAAATTCAGTTGGATAATCAGCTTGATCATTTAACCGTAAAACTCTTCGCACGTCAGCTTCAGAAATAACCACATCAGTTTCTAATATCTTTGCACGAATTACTGACGGCGTCACCGAGCAATCCACTTGCGCTGAATTCCAGAACATTACCAACAAATCTTTATAAGGTGGACATTCATGAGTAGCAGCAAAAAATATTCTTGATCGTCTGACGAACTCAAAAATGTTAAGAAATTGTGGCCTCCACTTTTCTGCAGCATCTAGGAAAGCACAAACATTGTGTTCTCCAATCGATTTAAAATCTGCCATTGCTGTACATATCATCAAAACAAACCATCATTAAAATCAGTCAATATAATCATAATTCTCAATGTCGAACTCTGATGTTAAGTAAATCACTCAAACGAATAACTTTTGAAAAATTTTATGAGCGGATCAAACCACGGATCAAATTTGTGCATCCGGATCATCTGGTCCGGCGGACCAGTTGCGGATCATATTATCCTGCGGATCACTTGATCCGGCGGATCAAATTCGTTGACTGCGGATCAGTTTGGTCAACCGGATCATCTCCGGATCAATTTGAATGTGGTCCGGCGGATCAGTTGATCCGGCGGACGATCAGTTTATCGAACAGTCATTTTGAATTTCATGCAATTTTGAAGTGTTTGTTTTGGAATCAAAGAACAAGGGTTCATTCTAGAGTGTATTGCGACTCTAAAAATGTGTTTTATACACATGAACATTGAATAAATCTGGTTAAACAAGTATCCAGTCGGTTTTACTAAAAAACCGAAACTTAAATCTCAATTTTAACACTAATCAGACAACCATTGCAGAAATCAAGACCATCAACCTGTGCGTATTCAGTGTACCTACCTGTAGCAACAAAAATTTCGAGCAGCACTTCGTTATCGGATGAGAAATCAAGAAAATACGAATGAGAGAAGTTTTGGGGGTTTTCTGTGTTGAATGAATGTGATCCGCGAGTTATGAGCTCTCGCGGATCAAATTTTCTATTTATACCCAATGTGGTCCGCCGGCGGATCAGCTGGTCCGCCGGATCAGAAAATGACCACATTGCCCCTATCATCAAATTTCTCATTTTTCATCAAAAACGTTCAATTTCTTCAATTTCAAACATGATAATCTGATTTAGCATCGATTGTGATTCATTAAACAACAGATTGTCGATTCTGAAATTCAGTTGATCTAAACCAAAGCAGAAAGAAAATCTTTTTGAATTTTGACAAATTTATATCAAAACACACTAAAATCTTTTTGATTTTTCGAACTTATGCTAAAACACACCTAAAATCTTTTTGAATTTTCTAAAATAAGCAGAAATAGCAAACCAACAGAAATCAAGAAATCAAAAAACAATAAGTTATACTTTTGTGAGAAAGATCGCAACATGAGATCATATCAGTGAGATGCACTTAACACACTTCAATTTCAACCTAATCAGCATGCAAATCAAGTTGTCCACGAATACAACACATAATGTTTATTTCAGCCAATTCAAATCAATTTTTACAGTTTTCTGATATGCATTAGGTATATTTATCAAGTACAGAAATCATGGCACCCACAAACTCAAGTAATTGATAATCTGATTTATTCTATATTTTTTTTATTTTTCACTGATTCATCACAGAATCTATGTACAGAGACAATCGGTTCATAGTGTTTCATGCAAAAAGAAAGCAGAACCCTAAACAAACAACAATCAGGTCGGCCGGTAGGCACGCAGAGAAAGTCCGATTGTTTAGGAAAATAAGAAATAGAAAATAAAGCAGAAAGCGTATAATCCAACAACAATCAGGTCGGTCTTGAGGACACGCAGAGAAAGTCCGATGGATTATACTAAACACCAAGAAAATAAAGCAGAACGTCAAACGAACAACAATCAGGTCGATCTTTCGATACGCAGAGAAAGTCCGATCGTTTGACAAAATAAAGAAAATAAAACAAGTTTAAATCTTTGCAAAATAAAGCATGCATACACTAAGACCATCTCTTATTCTCTTTTTGAATTTTTCATATAAGCTCAGCATTAAACAAAAACAAGAATCATGGTTCGCCACAGATTTCAGACAGGCATTATCTTTATATCATACTAACATGTATCAGATATGAATGGCACATTCAATGAAACAAGCGAGTATCTACAGCCTTTCAATCTAGTCTATCCATGGTCAGTAACATTCACTGATGTACTATCATTTCTCACGAGGTTGGATCACATTTCTCAAATTTTTGGAATTTTCCAATTTTTTTTATGCTTTTGCATTTTTCAATTTTTTTATGCTTTTTCATTTTTGGAACACAAAACAGCACACTATTTTTGTATTTTTCATATTTCTCCCCCTAAAAAGCAGAAAACATTAACAGAAAAAATAAAACGAAAAGCAAAAACGATCAACTGAACCAAATCATGTGACATTTAACTTAGTAATCCCATTGATTTTCAACAAAAATTGGAACCGAGTTTTATCAAAAGCTTTTGTAAACAAATCAGCTCGCTGAAAATCCGTGTGAATTTTCTGCAAATCAATTAGTTTCTTTTCAAAGCAATCACGGATAAAGTGATATCGAATCTCAATGTGCTTAGTTTTAGAATGCTGAACCGGGTTTTTAGTGATGGATATAGCAGCCGAGTTATCAATAAAAATCGGAGTAGTAAGAAAATTCAAACCATAGTCGCGTAACTGCTGTTGTATCCACAAAACTTGTGAACAACAACTAGAAGCAGCCACATATTCCGCCTCTGCTGTAGACGTTGCAACCGAAGTTTGCTTTTTGCATTGCCACGACACCAGTCGTTCTCCCAAAAACTGACATCCTGCGGTTGTAGATTTGAAATTGATTTTACAGCCACCATAATCGGAGTCAGAATATGCTGATAACTCGAACTTATTATCATTAGGATACCAGATTCCCAGATCCGGATTACCCTTCAAATAAGCAAAAATTCTCTTTACTGCCATCAGATGAGAAGCCTTTGGAGCTGCCTGATACCTAGCACACAAGCACACAGCAAACATTATATCAGGACGAGATGCAGTTAAATACATAAGCGAACCAATCATAGCCCTAAACAATGTGGGATCAATAGTTTCACCAGTCTCATCTGGTGCTAAACCATGTGAAACCTGGATTGGTGTACTAGGAACCCGAACATCGCCAATCTTGAACCTAGCCAAAATATCAGACACATATTTGGTTTGGTGTAAGAATATGCCTTTGGCCGATTGATGGACTTGAAGACCTAAAAAGAACCCCATCTCGCCCATAGAACTCATTTCAAACTTTGTTTGCATCACACGTTCAAAGTCCTTGCATAACGTGTCATTTGTGCTTCCAAAAATGATATCGTCCACATAGACTTGGACAAGTAACAGATCCTTTCCAAACTTCTTCGAAAACAGCGTACAATCCACCGTTCCTCTCCGAAAACCGTTTTCCAGCAGGTGCGTAGATAAAGTTTCATACCAAGCTCTCGGGGCTTGATGCAATCCATATAAAGCCTTGTCTAACTTGTACACTTTGTTTGGATAATCTGGATCATAAAAACCAGGCGGCTGCTTCACATACACTTCCTCACGAATCAACCCATTAAGAAATGCACTCTTGACATCCATTTGATACACTTTGAATCCATGATATGCCGCGAAAGCTAAAAAGATTCTGATAGCCTCGATTCGTGCAACAGGAGCATAAACTTCATTGAAATCAACGCCTTCAATCTGTGAGAAACCCTGAACCACCAATCGAGCCTTGTTTCGAACAATTATGCCTCGATCATCTTTCTTACATTTAAATACCCATTTAGTACCACATGGTTCTTTGGAATTTGCGGGTAAATCCACGAGATGCCATACACCCAATTTCTGAAATTGCTGCAACTCTTCTTGCATAGCCTCAACCCAAGAAGCATCTTCCAACGCCTGATCGACATTGGTTGGTTCAACTTGAGACAGAAAACATGAATGAAACACATCATTCTGAACTCCTGAATCCCTGATTTCAGCAATTAAAGCATCAACGGAATCTGCTACTTGATGACGTGTGCGAACTCCAGAACTCGGATCACCAATAATATTCTCTTGAGGATGAATGGTGTGTATCCTCAGAGTAGTTGAATCAGCAACAGGAATATTATCTGCCAAATTATTAGGTAAACTTGCATCTGCTTCTTCTGTGCTTGAAAGATCATCTAACGGTAAAGAAACTGGTACCGAAGAACTTGTACTTGGTAACGGAATTGGATCGTCAACAGGTGTTGACTCAGCTTCATGATACGAACTTTCATCATCATCGTCAGACGAACTCATCGTTTCTAAACTAGAAACATCCTGACTAGATGAAGTAGTAACAAATGAATTTGGAAGCTTAGGAATCCATGACCCGGAACCAGGAGTAGACAATGTATACATTATAGCAGCAGATAAGATTTCAGACTCATCTTCTTCATCAGAACTCTTTTGTGCAGCCGAGAACGAATCAACAAAAGAATTATAATCAAAAGCTCGAGAATCAACCGATTTAGGTTGTAAAAAGGTATGCCGATGACAATCCACATTCATATGATTCTCAATGGTTTTGGAAGACGTAAAATAAACCCTTTTCATTGGATGATGATATCCAACAAAAATGCCTTCAACAGCTTTAGCATCAAACTTTCCACCTTCCTTGAGAACCGTGCATGAACACCCAAATGGTTCCAAGAAATTCAAATTTGGCTTTCGACCTCTGATCAATTCATAACTTGTCTTGTTAAATCTTTTAACAATCAGAACACGATTGAGCACATAACATGCAGCATGAACAGCTTCAGACCAAAACTTAATTGGTAAATGTGCATCAGCTAGCATCGTTCGAGTCGTTTCAATCAATGTTCGATTCTTTCGTTCAGCTACTCCATTTTGTTGCGGAGTATACGGCGCACTGAATTCGTGATAAATTCCAAACGAACCACAAAAAGCCTTCATTTTGTCATTTTTGAATTCAGAACCATTGTCAGTACGAATGCGACAAACTTTATGCTTGTACAACGATTCAAACTTAGATAACATGTTCCGAATTGAATCTGGAGTATCAGCCTTGGTCGCCAAAGATGCCACCCACGAAAATCTTGAGAAGTCATCCGTAATCACCAAGCAATAGAAACTACCCTCAATACTACGAACATTCATAGGACCAAACAGATCCATATGAAGCAGTTCCAAGGGAGTGACAATCGAATTCAAACGCTTAGAAGGATGAGACTTCTTTCTCTGTTTACCTTTCTTACATGAGACACACACATCATTGATAGAGAATCTATTCTTTGAAACACCTTCTACCAAAGAATGATTGACCAAGTAATTCATCTTTCGGTAATTGATGTGACCCATGCGTCTATGCCACAGAATTGATTCCTTTTCAGTAGCTTTTGAGATGAAACATGTAGCAGATACAGCAGATGAAGTCTGATTCATATTTAACACATATAAGTCCCGAAATCTGGGAGCTCGCATCACAATCCAGTCTTCAGGAATTCGAATGCCAGGTTTCAGAATCAAGCATTCTGAACTTGTAAAAGCAGCCGTGTACTGCTTATCACAAATTTGAGATACGCTTAACAAGTTGTGCTGCAGCTCTTGCACAAATTGGACTTTTTCAAAAGTAATCTTCTCGTTACCCAACTTTCCTTCACCGGTTATCTTCCCACCTTTATTGCCAGCAAAAGTAACATTTCCTCCTTGAATTGGTTTGACTTCAGACAGCAAGGAAATATTACCCGTCATGTGCCTGGATGCTCCACTATCAACGACCCAAAAGTTGTTAACAGCTGGCTTTCGAGCACCCTGCACATAGTAGCAAGCAATTAGTGAGTATCTGGACCCAAGCATTCAGCTTTGGGTCGACCGGTATCTTCCGAATAATCCTCAGTGGCTTTTGAAGTCATTTTAGGCAGCCACTTTTGCCTGACAGATGGAATGGATGAATCAGCAGTAGTATCTGAAGTAGAATTATTACCAAAAGATTTGTAATATTTATTGAAAAAATTTCTCCTTTTAAAATGTTGTTTGGTAACAATCTTTTCATCATCCATCTTGGGCTTTGCATCAGATTTTGAATCTGAATATGATTGCATATAAGCTGAAGCCCTCTTTCTAGCTAAAACAGGACACCGACTACGAATATGTCCTATTTCAAAACAACAATAACACCTTCTGAGATCAACAAAACCCTTAGGAACACCATCCTCAAAATTATTAGGAATGTGATCATTGTAATTTGATTGAACACCTTGTTTAGAAACATTGGTTTTAAACCTTCTTCCTTTGGAGGTTGGCAAAGGTTTAAACAAAGGGCCAATGTATCCATGTTCATTGTAAAATCCATAGTCATCAACACCACAACGATCAGCATATCCTTTAGGTTTAACATTTTTGGTTTTGTTTTGTTCAAATTTACCAAAATCATCATAAAAATTGTAATCATCACAAAAACCAAACGCTTCATAATCAAAACTATTAGTTTCTGATGAATACTGACCATCAGAGTTATAAAAACTCTTTGGTGAGTAAGATGATTGTTTTGATTTAGTCTTAAACTTTTGATCATTTGATGACTTTGGTTTCTCAGAAGGCCTTTGACCTTTGGAGTATGATCCTTGATCATTTGAACCAGACGGCACATCAGACAAAACAATGAACTGCTCGTCTTCAAGATCTGACTTAACCACCTCAGATGGTTCTACATACCACACTTTGGCAACACGTGATGGATCAACACAAATTAACGGAAAATCTAAATCAGAAAACACTGAATCACTTCCTTTCAAACTATACATTCTCAATTTCTGAGAAGAATCACCATCAACAGTTTTGCCTTTCAAATTTTCATCAAACTTTCCATTTTTGGCAAATTTCTTTTCACGTTTCTGAAATTTCTGAGGTTTCTTTTGATTGACCTTAGAATTTCCAGCAAACTGACCAAACCCAACACCATTTAATTTTGCACTTCTTTCAGGTGCTTCTGGTATAGCATTGACATCAGGTGTGATTGTGTTACTTACAGAAACAGCATCTCTTTCAAAAAACAAATCTGGACCTTTAGTAAATTTTGAATTTTCAAATGTTTTCATTGTTTTTGCAGTTTCAAGTATTTTCTGAGCAGCCTCTAATGGTGTCAGTTTGACACTTTGAGGCTTAACCTCAGTGACAGGTTTTTCAACCTTAGAATCACTGGATTCAGACTGTTTTGACACCTCAACCTTAGGTTTGGACACATGTTTGCCTGATTTCTTCTTATCAGTGCTTTTGGATTTATCAGATGATCCCTCAGTAAACATTGAGTAATCAAACACAACACCAACTTTGGTTTCAGATTCCTTTGGTCCTAAACCATGAACAATGGGTGGAGGAACTGAATTACACCTGGATTCTTTGAGAAAATCTTTTAAATGTTCATCTTTGCAAAGAAAACTTGCAAAGGAAGATGAATTTTTGAAATTTTCAAGTTGCCTTTTAAGATCCAAAATTTCAATGTTTAATTCGGAAATTTTAGCATTTGCTTCAGCAAGCTTCTTTTCACTAAAAATATAATCTTCCGTTTTGTTATTAAGCTCAATTTTTGTGCTCAGAACCAAGCATGTTCACTTTTCAGTTCAGCTTTAACAGCTTCCCACCTTTGTTTGTAAATTTTGACATTCTCTTCTGCTAACGAGTATTTGTCAAAATACAGGAGTTTCTCATCAGAGAGTTCCTTTAACTGGTTAGCAAAAGTAGGACAAAGTTCACAAGAATTAGAAGCAACCTGAATGTTGGCCATAAACGCATGTTGACCTTCAGCAAAGAAATCTTCACCAGGAAGATCAGGATCATCTTCAATCTTTACACTCTGCTCCTCAGTACACAGAAAAGCAGATTCATCTGGAAAATCAGCAGCCCAATCATATCCTTCACCAGTTTGTGAAACCAACGCTTTAGTGTCTGAATTTGATCCACTAGCATTTGCATTTGAACTTGAAGGATTAGTATTGCTTCCTGATGGCTTGTTACTCTGTGCAGCATACTTTTGATACAACTTTGAAGTTTCTTGCTGTTTTCCCTTGGTACACTCCTTGGCAAAATGCCCATAATTCTGACAATTGTAGCAACGAACCTTAGACTTATCAAATCCAAGTTTTCCTTCAGGATTTAAATCCTTCCGACCCGTTCTTTGCATATACTTTTTGCCTCTGCGAACAAGCATTGCCATGGACCAGTTAATATCCATCAATTCTAAGTCATCAGAATCAATCTGTTCATAGTCTTCATCAGTTAACTCAGCACTAGTTAACTTTCCTGCAACAACTCCATCATAAGACGAAACCATTGCTGAAAATAAAGCCATAAAGTCATTTGTAGTTTTTGCTGAAAAAGCACTCTGATTGTGAGTTGGAACAGAAGACGACTGATGTGAATACACAGGATATGTTACAGCAGCTTTACTAGCATAACTTCCACTTGAAGAACCTCTAGACATGTTTGCATGACCACTTGAAGTATTTTCTACATAAAAAGCAGTAGATGGTGGATTTGAGTTAGCCTTTGCTTTAGCATGCATGGTAGAAGCATTTTCACCAAAGTAGACATCGGGATTCTGAACTTGAGATGGTAAAGTTTTCACACGCATCATATCCAGTTCCCTTGCTAGTAGATTCCTTGTAAGTTCATCATATGTGAGATCATCAAAGCTTTTATCATGAGTCAGCAACAAAATATAACCTTCCCATTTCTCGGGCAAAGCATCTAATAGCTTTTCTTTCAATTCTCCAGCTTGAATTTTTACTCCAACAATATCAAGTTCACTGACCGAATGAGACAATCTTGAAATGAGATCATTAATGGTTTCATTCGGAACATGAGCAAAATTATCATACTCTCGCAACAACACTTTCTTCTTGCTCTTCTTGTATTGTGCATTACCTTCACATCGATGACATAAAGCATCCCACAATTTCTTAGATGTTGTATGTGTTTTAAATTGATGCAAAATATCCTTAGGTAAAGCCATTGATAAATTGGAATATGCTTTTCTTTCAAGTTTGAATGCCTCTTTCTCAGCATCGTTCATCTTGTTAAACGGCTTCTCTTGACCAATAAACTCCCCAGTTGTGTATTTTGGAATCTCATACCCATCAAGCATAGGAGTCCAAACATTGACATCGGTCACACCGATATACGACTCATACCGAGTTTTCCAATTATGAAAATCTTCAAACTTCATCAGTTTAGGAACTTTATTCGTAGTTCCTATTTCATTATCGTAGTTCAACAACGCTTGAACAGTCGTAGACATAGCAGCAAAAGCCTGAAACGGATCCATGATTAACAAAACCTCAATTCTGTAGTCAGTGGACCAGTATATCGAACCCCGGATCAAAATCAGACCTCCGGATCAAATTCCAAGTTAACGGATCAGAAAAATTCTCCCCGGATCAAAACTCAACCCGCGGATCAGAATTCTTCTACCGGATCAAAAACACTCCGCGGATCAACTGATACGCTGCTAACTGATACGCTGGAACTGCCGCGTATCAAACGATAACCGCCACGGACCAGTGTTTGAAGATTGCTTGGCGGATCAAATTCAGCGGATCACTGAATCTGATGAATTTACTCTTGCGGATCAGAATCTTCAACCGGCGGATCACCAGCGGATCACCCACGGACCAGAAGCAAAATGCATAATTTTCACAATTTTTGACTTTTAATGCTTGAATACAACGTACAACTCAGCGAAAATGAACCAGAAGCAATCCGAATGAAGAAAACATACTGAATTGACGAAGAACTGAGAAGAATTGATCGAAATCTTACCAAAACCGAAGTTTTTCTCTCCAAAAACCAAAACCGAACTGCAAATCACAGCAAACTAGCAAACCTGCTCTGATACCACTTGTAAAACACGTAATTGATCTTGCTAGTGCATTATTACAATCGGATTTGGACACCACGAGGTAAATAATCTTCTTTATATTGATCACAGCTCGTAAACAGAGAGTACAGAGAGTATTCAGGTTACACCAGTAAAAACACACAGTTAAGAACGCTCAGACCTCACTCACACTCTCTAAAACAAACTGAGACCTATATATAGAGACTGGCCAGCGGACCAACTTACTAGCGTACCAGGTGGTCCGGCGTACCACCTGGTCCGCCACTGATCCGCTGGAACTATAAAATACAAACTTATAAATTACATATTCAAAATACCAAGACCTAGCACTAGACAACACAAAATGCTCTAACAATCTAACACAACCAAAACGTTTGTAAGCTATCCTCTTTCGTGTTTGGTTTTCGGTTTGCGACACCGTCAGATTCGATCTCTTCGTGTCTACTAGGTACGTCGACTTTCTTTTTTCATTGTCGGTGTGCGGTTTTCCTCTTGAACCCTAAAGATTCGCCGATGTTTCTTAAAACCCAAATATTTGGTTGATTTATTTGGTACTTTTGGTGTTCGATCTATACTGATTTGGTTGTTCATGGCGCTTTTGATGAATGAATTTTGGGATTTGGTTAATTCTCTGTTCCTGATCTGAAAACCCGAATATTTTGGTCCATTTTTGTATTTTTAAAAACCAAATCTGGGGGACCATTTGGTTTCGGTTTTGTACCGTTGGGTATCGATTTGGTTGTGTTTACTGCCTAAGCGAACTACCGCGTCGTCTCATCCAAAATGCCATAAAGATCACGGCGGCACACAAAGAGATCGAAGGAGGTTTATCGAGTGGAGCAGACTGGTCTCCTTCTTGAGAGAAAAATCTTATGGCGTAGCAAATAGAGAAAGAGGATGAGGTTTGGTGGAGGCGTGGAGCAGATAGGGATGAAATGACCATTTACTGCACATAAAGTTAAGAGTTGCTTGTACCAAATGTTTAAAGGATGGTACCATAAGGGGTTTTTCATTGTGCAAGTTTAACTTGTACAACATGCTTTAAAAAGGGTATCATTTGTGCATCATTGAGTTGTACAACATGTTTTAGAAATTGTACCATAAGTTATCTTTTGTTAATATAGGATAATACTACCGTCCTTTTTTTTAAAGTACATATTTTAAAGATTTTTTTTATTATCTTTTCCCAAGTCATCTTCATCTCTCCATCTCTTATTTCTCTGGTTCAATTTAAAAAGACAACAACGATTCATTTCAAGAATACAACAACGGAGATCGTCTCCCCCCCCCCCCCCCCACTAATGCACAATATTGGCCTTCTAATTTTATTTGTGTGTAGAATCTTCATAGCCATCTCTTCAAGTAAGTGTAAAAAACACTTTCAAAGCCAACAAAAATAACAAACAAAGACTTACGTAACTTGAATCAGAAAAAAAAGAAGCAAAAAAAGTATTGATTCATGCTAAGATCTAAAAAGAGCTCAAGCCACATCAATATAACAGAAAACTGAATTTACTAAAACAAATGCTTCAAAGCCCTAATCAGCAAAAAGATACAAAAGAAAATCAAAGAGTCATTTGATATTAAAAAAAAAGCTCAAATCAAAGCTTAGGGCATGGGGTATACTCCATGTTATGTTAAAGTTTAACACCGCCACATAGGCGCCACGTCATCTTTAACACCACATTTGAAAGTTTAACATGGGTGGGGGATACTCTATGTTGTGTTAAACTTTTTTTATTTAATTTTTTTTCTTTTTAATTTCGAATTATTTTAATGACTACAAGTTGGTTTTTTTATGGCCTTCGAATAATTAAAATAAATTAAAAAAAAATACTTAAATAATTAAAATAAAAAAAAACACTACAAATAGATTAAAAACATAAAACCTACAAATATTCCAAAAAAAAAAACTACAAATACTTCATTTAAATAAAACTACTCGTCCTCTCCGAACCCGCTCCAGCACTTGGGTCTCGGGGATAACCTCCACGTCGTCATCTTCTTGATCGAGATTTGGTGTTTGAGGTTGTGATTGAGTAGGTGGTGGTGTCGGTGAGAAAGCGGGATGGGGTTGGAATTGCCCCCATTGAGCGTAATTTGAGAATAAGGGGTTGGGTTGTAGAGGTTTGAAGGTGTTTGACCCGTGTACAACGGGTTTGGTTGCCCCCCCCCCCCCCCACATCGGTAAATGCCATGGATTAACATTTGGATTGAAGGGTTGGGCGTTGCTTGAAGAATCTTGATTTGGTTGGTTGGGATTCATGGTGGTTTTTTTTTAAGAATAGAGAAAGAGAAGAGTAGAAAATGATAGAGAAAGGTGTAAAAAATATGTGTAAATGGGGGGTTTTTATAGTGGAGTTGGTAAAATAGGTGAATAATTTTTTTTTAATTAAATCAAGCCCAACGGTTAAAAAGATGAACGTTGGCAACGTTCAAATTGGATTCAATGGGCACCAAAGTTTTGGCGGAAGGGCTCGGCGCCGGGCTTCAACGCGGGGGGGGGGGGGGTGTTGGCGCGGGTTGCGCCGTTAAAGGCATGCATGGCATCGTTTGGCGCATGTATACCGAGTGCCCTTATAATAAACGAACGATAACGACTGAGCAGGTTGACAATCCTAAAAATATCACAGCCGCACGCAATCGTAAACCCTAGATCTTAACACCATTAAGGACCGGATCTTTAAATGGCTCAGATCGGAGTAGCGACAGAGATAAAACAACTCACCGCTGCCAGATTCCATCATCACCAAGTTTCAACCGGTTGTCGGCTGCGACAAAGATGTCAGGTAAAGGAAACAACACACAGCGGTGGTCATCAATGAAAGGACGATGGCGAGCTAGAGAGAGAGGTCTTTATAGAGAGAGAGAGGACATCTCCAAAATGAACACAAAATAGAGCTTTTAAGGGGGTTAGGGGAGAGGAACCTGGAAAGGCACGATCCGTGTGAAATTGTGTTTCTTTCAAAACAAAGCTGGATTTTAAAAACATAGATGGCTTTGGTGTGTTGTACACAATGCATTAAAACTTATAAATTTCTTAATTTTTCAACTTTCAACACCCTCTCTCTAATATACATATTAAAGTATTATATATATATATATATATATATATATATATATATATATGATGTGTGTGCTTTTGGACATGAAATGATAGCGGGTTTTGGGCTAAAAACGTCAAAATAAACTTGAAAATATTAAATTATATTTATTTATGATGATTATCGTGAGTTTTTAGGTTTAAACGATGTGGGCACGGAAAACGAGGCAAAAAATGGAGAAAATAGTGAAGCTGAGAAAACTCATGACTTGGAAGCCCTGAGACCCCTTTTCATGGCTTGCCAGGCCATGTGATCAGGAGTCAGGGTGTCACCAGTGATCGGAAGCCATGAGACAAGCTCACAGGACTTGAAGACTTGATTTTGGCCAGCGCACCACTTGCCCAAGCCTTGAAAGGCCCTTGCCTCCAAGCTGTGTGCCGACACAGTCCCAAGCCCTGCAGCCCAGTCACAGTGATCAGATCTGATTTGCCGATGGCGTACCACTTCCCCATCCCTTGAAACCACCTCCCACGGCTTGCAAGTGGTGCGCCAGACCAGAAAACTATGGAAACCCTAGATTTCGAATAATTATAAATAGGGGGCCTCCACAACGAGAACAAGCCTAGAGTGCAGCCTTTCGAAGCATTCGAAGACTTGGAGAATTCGACGAGTCGAGAATCTTCGATTTTCATCATTTCGAGCAACATTTCGATATTTTGTTTGAGTTTGATTATGCAATTCAATTTGAACTTCATTTATTTCTGTTTGAGAATGAATATGCTTGGCTAAACTCATAAGATCATTTAGGCTAAGACGAATCCAACTATGGTTTGATCATTTATTGTATCGGTTTTTCGTTTATGATTGCGTTTTCAAAGTAAAAGGTTGGTTCTTATTGTTTGGTTGATGTAATTGAATTCCATATTGAATCTGGTCCATTTCTTAACCTTATGGAAACCTAGCTTTAGTGTGCAAGCCATCTTGAGTTAGAAATCTACCGAATCACAGAATCTGCGGTGTACGCACGAACTAGAATTAGTCGTGATCGTTAGGAAACCCTAGTATCCAATTAGGAGTCCTACCCGTAGGGATGAGTGAGAATTCACCTACCCTCTGCTAGTAGCTACCCTTCATATTGTCTAGTAATCGATTAGTCACCGATAGGTCGGGTCTATCGCTGCTCAGTCGTATCCAGGGCCTTCTAGGTCAACCATGCAATAGGAACACAACCGCTTCACAACCCTAGAACTGTTAGGGCCATACCTATCCTAACCCTTCGACTGGTTGTGAGTTGAGTCACCGATAGCTCGGGACTTAGCCTAGGGCACTTTGAACCACAACCAACTTATTAGTCCTTAACCATGGAACAGTAGTAATCGTGTAGGGCGTGTCTATAACCCTGAACGTGAACCTATCCATAGGAGTTAGGTAGCCTTGTCTTAGGACCCTAATTCACCATAACGATAAGGCATAAACGTAGCTTGTGCGTCTATCAAACCTAGGTGGAGGAGTCAATGCCTAAGCGATCCTCTCTTAATGCTGAATTTTCTCCGCCATTTTCAATTGCATTGTTATAGTAATCTTTATTGCAATTAATTTTCAAAATTACAAAAACAAAACCCGGCTAAATTATTAATCGAGTGTTTCAACAAATCTGTGTCCCTGAGGTTCGACAACCCAGTGTTTACCTATATTGTGCTACGCACGACAGGTATATGTGCCTTAGTGTGTTGGTATAGTCCCCTGGTGAATAACCAGTTCTATAAATTTAAAATTTGATAGTGTAGAACCCTACTTTTCATATACACTAAACAACACATCAAGTTTTTGGCGCCGTTTCCGGGGACGCGGTAACGTTTTAAATAGTCAAAATTTGTGGTTTAGCCAAAATTTCTAATCCTACAACGCACTAGTGTACGCGATGAAGTTCTCAATCTAAGCTACTCATACCTTTCGACGAACCTGAACGAGAGTTTCGACGCAGACGTCGGCAGCAGAGGCAAACGATAGGCGACGCAAATCCGCCACGAAGAACACTTTCCTCCTACACGAAGCCGAGCTTGGCGGGAGCAAGCCCGAGCATCGCAGTAATCGCTGGGAATGAGTCGTACACCATTCCACCTCAGGTCATCACTATGATCAAAAACTCAATCCAATTCGATGGATTGACAGATGAAGACCCCAACGCGCATATCAGGGCCTTCATTTAGGTGTGCGACACATTCAAGCTACCAGGCCTGAGCGGTGATGCAGCGAAGCTACGCCTGTTCCCATTCTCTCTCCGATCAAAATCCAAGGTGTGGCTCGATGGACAACCTGCTGGTTCGATCACCACCTGGAACGACCTAGCAGAGAAGTTCCTCTACCGATTCTTCCCTCCTGGCAAGACAGTGAAGCTACGACTAAAGATCTACGCGTATCAACAGGACCACAGAGAATCGTTCTTTGAAACTTGGGAGCGTTTCAAGGAACTACTAAGAAAATGTCCTAACCACGGGTTGGAGCAATATCAACAAATCCAAACCTTCTACAATGGGCTCAGCCCACAAACCCGTCAGTTAGTGGACATTACTGCTGGTGGAGCACTCGACGAGAAGACTGCTGAAGAAGCCGAGCAATTACTAGAAGAAATGGCTCTGAATGACTACCAGTACCCCTCAATTAGAAGCAGCGTTCCACTCAAAGCAGGGGTGCATCAGGTGAGTCAAGACACAATGGTAGCCGCCCAACTCGAGGCATTATCGAAGATATTCGACACTCTTTGTAAGGTAGTCTTGCCACAGACAACAGAGCCACATGATTACGAGATATGCGGAGAAGCACATAGTAGTGCCAGTTGCCCGCACAACACAGAGACGGTCGATTTTGTGGGACAAGGACAAAGAGGTCCAGTTTATGGGCATCGCTATAACACCTCTTGGAAGAATCACGCAGGGTTCAGCTACAAGAACCAGGCAGGAAGCTCAAACCCACCGGGGTTTGCACCGAAGAACCAACAGCCCTAGGGACAGGAACGAGAACCCTCCATGCGAGAGATGATGACTTAAATGTACGCCTACACCAAGAAAAGAGATAAAGAAATCAACTCTCAGTTCCAAAAGCACGACCAGGAGATGGCAAAGATCAACCAGCAACTGCAGAATCAACTGGCATCCCAGAAGGCACTAGAGCGTCAAGTGGGTCAAATCGTGCAATCACTCTCAGGGAGACCACAAGGCGGACTGCCATCAAATACTGAAGGAAACCCTAAGGGGTATGCAAATGCAGTCACAACACGAAGCGAAAAGACGACTCAAGAAACGCCAGTGAATCAAGACATGCCTACAGAGGACCCAAAGGAAGCCACATATGCTACTCCCGAACTTGAAGAGCCACAAGCCACAGCAGCAAAGCCGAAGCAAAGGGAGTACAAGCCTAGGATACCATATCCTGAGAGGCTTGAGAAGGAAAACATGGAAGAGCAGCATGGTAAATTCCTTTCGTTATTCAAGCAACTCCACATCAACCTTCCTATCATGGAAGCTCTGCCATCAATGCCCAAATATGCCAAGTTCCTAAAAGATATTTTTACCAATAAGAAGAAACTCGAAGAGCTATCTACAGTAACTCTCGATGAACAGTGTTCCGCAGTTCTCCAATAAAAGTTACCTGCAAAGATGCGAGACCCAGAGAGTTTCACAATTCCCTGTCTAATAGGTAACACTTTGGTTTGTAACGCCCTGGCCGATCTAGGGGACAGTATTAATCTAATGCCATATTCAGTCTATGAGAGACTGGACCTGGGGGAACCTATGCCTACTCGCATGACACTTCAGCTCGCTGATCGATCAGTGAAGTACCCCAGGGGGATAGTGGAGAACCTGTTGGTGAAAGTCGACAATTTCGTCTTTCCGGTCGACTTCGTCATCCTGGACATGGACGAGGATGAGCACATTCCACTGATATTAGGAAGGCTATTTTTGGCCACTTCTCGCGCCATAGTCGGCGTGTATGATGGAAAGCTCACACTTCGAATGGGAAATCAATCTGTCACTCTCAACATGCACGACTCTATGAAACGCCCAGCCAGTCAGGATGACACTTGCTATTTCCTTGACTCCATCATGACCATTGTTAGCAGCATGCTACACAACATATGCGGCAAGGATCAAGAAGACTCCCAAACCCTCAATAGCACTTATCAAGAAGTGGAAATGGTAGCAGCCGTCAGCTTCAACGAGGAAGCAGGATCGGAGCAAGAGCACAAGGAAACGGTCGTAGAAGAGGCTCCACTCGAGCTAAAACCACTCCCATCGCATTTGGAATATGCCTTTCTAGATGACCAAGGCAAGCGGCCTGTGATTATAGCCTCCCACCTCGAAGCAAATCAAAAGAAAAATCTTCTAGAGGTTCTGAAAAAAGCATCAGCATGCCATAGCATGGAAGATATCTGACATCAAAGGGATAAATCCAGCCTTCTGCACTCATAAGATTCTGATGGAGGATGATGTCAAACCTGTGGCACAGCATCAACGAAGGTTGAACCCTAACATGCAGGAGGTGGTGAAGAAAAAGTAATCAAGCTCATGGACGCATGACTCATCTACCTGATCTCAGATTCCAAATGGGTGAGTCCAGTGCAAGTCGTGTCGAAAAAGGGTGGCATGAAGGTTGTCACAAATGAGAAGAACGAGCTGGTTCCCACCCGCACGGTGACTGGGTGGCGAGTATGCATTGACTATCGAAAGTTAAACGACACTACTCGTAAAGACCACTTCCCTCTTCCCTTCATCGACCAGATGTTGGAAAGGTTGTTAGGAAAGCAGTACTACTATTTTCTTGATGGTTTCTCAGGGTACTTTCAGATCCCCATCGCTCCGGAGGATCAAGAAAAGACAACGTTCACATGCCCTGTTGGAACCTTTGCATATAGGCGTATGCCCTTTGGGCTCTGCAATGCGCCTATAACCTTCCAACGCTGTATGGTCGCAATCTTCATGGATGACTTTTCAGTATATGGGGACTCATTCGACACATGCTTGAGAAACCTTGACAAAATGATGGCCAGGTGCGAGGAAACAAATCTGGTGCTCAATTGGGAAAAGTGCCATTTCATGGTCACTGAGGGCATCGTGCTTGGTCACAAAATTTCTAAATCAGGGATTGAGGTGGATAGGGCTAAAATCGAAACAATTAGTAAACTACCTCATCCTACCAACGTCAAGGCCGTTCGAAGCTTCGTGGGTCATGTGGGATTCTATCGCCGCTTCATCAAAGATTTCTCTAATCACGCGCCCCATGACCCAACTGCTCGAAAAATACACTCCTTTCAACTTCTCCCCCGACTGCATTCGTGCCTTTGATCTGATAAAAGAAAAATTGGTGAATGCTCCAATTATGATGGCGCCTGATTGGTCGTTACCAATTGAGCTCATGTGCGACGCAAGCGACCATGCCGTCGGAGCAGTCCTTAGGCAGCGTAAGGATAGAAGATTCCATCCGATCTATTACGCGAGTAAAACCCTTGATGATGCCCAAGAGAACTACACCACTACTGAGAAGGAGCTTTTGGCTGTGGTCTACGCTTTTGATAATTTCCGTTCATATCTCGTTCTATCAAAAACAAAAGTCTTCACTGACCACACAACAATCAAATACCTATTCAACAAGCAAGATGCGAAGCCTCGTTTGATCAGATGGATCTTGCTGCTCCAGGAATTTGATATCGAAATCATTGATAAGAAGGGAGCCGAAAACGTCGCTACGGACCACCAATCTCGTTTGGAGAACCCTGAAGTCCAGAAAAAGGAGCCCAAAATCAACGAAAAATTCCCTTGTGGATCCTTGTTCGCCATCTCTGCTCGTGAAGGCCCCGCCAAAGAAAATGGAACCCCCTGGTTTGCAGATTTCGCGAACTATCTCGCTGGGGGTGTTGTTAGGAAAGGCATGACGCATCAACAACGCCGTAAATTCCTCACGGACGTGAAATACTACATTTGGGAGGATCCATTCCTCTATCGCACAGGAGCTGATCAAGTCATTCGTTGTTACGTCTTCGGTAAAGAAGCGCATAAAATTTTTGTTGGAACTTAAATCTATGTGACTGACGCCATCAAATCTGTTTACTGAAGCATTCGACTGAAGAATCCATGTGAATTGATTCAGAGACGCGGGTTGTGATGCTCGAGGCTTGCAGTTTGGACCGAAGACCGTTTTCTGGAAACGTCAACCGTTCGGGTCAACGGTCAACGTAAAAGTCAACAGAAGATCGGTTCGAGCGAGTCAAGCTTCGGATTAATTAAATCAACTTTGATTTAATTAATATTTCATGTTATTTGATTTACTTGTAATTTTGTTCATTTATGTTTCTGTTGTTAGTCACCCTCACTATATATATAGTGAGGGTGCCCATTACAAGACAGAGTCTTTGAGTGTGGAGATGATGATTTTCTTGTAGAGTGTGAGATTTCCATTCTAGAGAGAGAGAGTGTGAGTCATGGATTTCTAGAGAGAGAGTTTTGTCATGATTTCTTGATTGTAATCATTCAATTAATGAAATCATTCGACTTGTTCATCATCTTTCTTATGTTTGATTATCTATGATTCTTCTTCTTCATCATCTTCATCTCTTTTTTTGGGTTTTCGAATCCGAACCACGTTCTTGCTCAAGATCAGGATTCTTGATGTGAAAATCGGTCCTGACAAATGGTATCAGAGCGGGTACCGATCAGATTTCATCTCACGATAAATTTGGTCACTCGAATCTGGATTTTGAGCTTGAATTGAGTGAAGATGAGAAAACCCACTTTTTGAGACTTTTTCATTTTTTTCTTCATTTCTGGATGGATTCTAATGATATGGATGTTTGATTTGTGTTATGGAGTTCATCTGGATGTTATTTCATCTTCTACTTGTTCAAATCTGTGAGAAAAATGAAGATCAGAGCTGTTTATTCATAACTTTGGAGTTTTTCCTGTTTTTAGTGTTTTTGAAGAATTTTGGGTTTGATTCTGAGTTTTTTGGGCTATTCTTCATGTTTTTGGATGAAGTGAGGTATGATTCTCAGTGGAAAAGGCATTCCGGATCCATTGGAAGCATCCATTTCGTCTGAATCTCAACCATTTGGGCAGATCTGGAAAAACACACACTAGTGCGTGTTTCTTGGTGTTCTTCATGTTCTTGAAGATTTCCAGAATTTGAGGACTGTTTTGATCCGATTTGCTACTGTTTATGGGTTGTTGGTGGCCATAATAGTCTCGTGAATGGTTTAGCTTCTCATTTCGTGCATCATTACTGGTTCTCCTTGCGTTTTTGGGCAGATTCGAGTTCACCAAGTAAGTGATCTTCATGTTTATCATTTTCCAGATTTCTCTAAGTGTTTTGAAGCTTTGAAGATTTCCTTAGCGGACTTCTGAGTGCTCTTAGCGAACTTGAGGTCTTGTTAGCGGACTTGTTGAGGTTCTTAGCGGACTTGAGGTTTGCTTTAGCGGACTTGTTTAAAGCTTAGCGGACTTGATGTCTTCTTAGCGAACTTGTTCCTTAGCGAACTTGTTCCTTAGCGAACTTCAGGAGTGTCCTAGCGAACTTCTCAGACCTTTAGCGGACTTGTTCGAGTCTTAGCGGACTTGTTTTTCGTTAGCGAACTTATCAAGTGGGTCTTCGTTCGAGGTTTTTTCAGACAATTTTGTTTGTCTAGGATGATAGAGGACGACGCTACGAGCACGGGGATATAAAATTCGAAGGTTTTCGTCAAGTATTCGTTGAGTTATGAGCGAAATACGGTTTTCCGGCGATGTCGTGGGTTATTTCCGGCCATATTAGAGTTTTGGGGGTGTTCGGATGATTTGTGATGATGATGATGATGTGTCGTGCGCTCATTCGTTGTAGAGAGAATTTCTCTCTCATCCTTGTCGGTCAACACTTGTGGTTGTCGCCATTCTATTGGCTGCTAAAGTCAGGTGGGCCCAGATTTTTTTAAGAGAACCGTTAGAAGATTCTTTGTCTCATTCCCTAGAATTGGCTGTCTATTTTCTATTGGTGTGAGAATTCTCGTGGGTCCCAGGGAACATAATATATCCGTTGAATGTCAATTCGCTGGCACTTTTTGATTGGCTCAGCGGACTTCACATGGATCAGCTTTTCTTGACCATTGGATCCTATTATCCTCAGCCGTAGGATCATATATTGTGTTTTCTCAGCTACATTTTGATTGGGTAGCCGCCAAACACATGGATCCCAATTATTGATTGGCTCATTTAAATTCACATGGATTATGGCTTTTTATGAGGGATTTTCCACCAATTGAATTTTTAGCATTTTAGTTAAATGCGGGGTATTATATTAGTCTTTCACGAGACTAACGGAGACAACGCTTCAACGGAATTGCGGGAAATTTTTATTGGTCAAGGATTAATTCTAAATATATTGGGGTTCTCGTTAATTGACGTCACGCGCAACGTTTGCTATCGATCACTGATGGGTTAGCTTTATTATGAGGTTAATTACTCAGCTTTCTCGTTATATCTCACGGTTTATTTTTAGTGGATGCAGCGCGGATGTCAACTAACCGGATTAACTGGAATCTCAGTTAATTATGGAATTTATCCATTAAATTTCTCGAGAAGCCGTTACTTGTCGAAAACTGACGGAATTTTTCAGATCGCGCCGCTTTCACCAGTATTTCTCAGAAATCTTCACGGAATTTATTTCCGAGCTCGTTTTTCTTCGACCAAAATTACGAAGACTCCGGTTATGATTACTTTTCGCTCGGGATCTCAAATTTTCTCCGATTTGACACTTATGTTTATTTTCGCATCCAACCCAGTCACGCGGAACACAATATTTATTTATGGATCATTCACAACTGTCAGCATCCGGCTTCCGGTTTTTCGCAAGATTGTCCGATTTCAAGATTGTTTATCTGGTTTCTCTAGGCAACCGATCGCGACGGTTCGACTCTCCGCATCTGTTTTTATGCTTCCGACTTGATGTTTTTGGAGAGATTTAGAGAAATAGGAGAAATTATTATGGATTTGGATATCGGGTCGATTATCCGGAGTTAGAGCATGTTCGATGATTGATTGGTTTATCTGATTCAGTTTGTTGCGGTTATGACTCCGATGTTCAGCATTTTCTCAGTAGTGTACCCGACCGTGTGAACCGAGTGAGCTGCAGCACTTGGCTCTCAACTGGAGCAACAAGAACAGAAGAAGCTTATTCAAAGGGGAAATCTCTACGACAGATTGTCTCCGGTTTATCAGTTTCTCATTGAAGATGTACGGCAGAGCGATTCTTCAGTAGTTGAACAGATTTGAAAGCATCAGTCAAGGGGGAATTGTTGGAACTTAAATCTATGTGACTGACGACATCAAATATGTTTACCGAAGCATTCGACTGAAGAACCCATGTGAATTGATTCAGAGACACGGGTTGTGATGCTCGAGGCTTGCAGTTTGGACCGAAGACCGTTTTCTGGAAAAGTCAACCGTTTGGGTCAACGGTCAACGTAAAAGTCAACGGAAGATCGGTTCGAGCGAGTCAAGCTTCGGATTAATTAAATCAACTTTGATTTAATTAATATTTCATGTTATTTGATTTACTTGTAATTTTGTTCATTTATGTTTCTGTTGTTAGTCACCCTCACTATATATATAGTGAGGGTGCCCATTACAAGAAAGAGTCTCTGAGTGTGGAGATGATGATTTTCTTGTAGAGTGTGAGATTTCCATTCTAGAGAGAGAGAGTGAGTCATGGATTTCTAGAGAGAGAGTGTTGTCATGATTTCTTGATTGTAATCATTCGATTAATGAAATCATTCGACTTGTTCATCATCTTTCTGATGTTTGATTATCTATGATTCTTCTTCTTCATCATCTTCATCTCTTTTTTTGGGTTTTCGAATCCGAACCACGTTCTTGCTCAAGATCAGGATTCTTGATGTGAAAATCGGTCCTGACAATTTTGCGTCACTGTCATGACGGGCCAACCGGAGGTCATAATGCCGCCAACAATACGGTGAGAAAAGTTCTAGAATCCGGTTTCTACTGGCCCACAATCTTCAAAGACGCCCATGAACTCGTGAGAGGATGCGACGCATGCCAAAGGGCTGGAAACATCTCAGCCAGAAATGAGATGCCGCAGAACCCCATTCAGGCTTACGAGATATTTGACGTCTGGGGTATTGATTTCATGGGGTCGTTTCCGTTATCATATGGAAATAAGTATATACTCGTCGCCGTCGATTACGTATCGAAATGGGTAGAGGCCCAAACCCTCCTAACTAATGACGCGCGAGTCGTTACAAAATTCCTTAAGAAGTTGTTCGCACGCTTCGGTACACCCAAATCCCTAATCAGCGACCGACGCACCATTTCTGCAATTCCCAGATGGAGAAGCTCTTGAAAAGATACAGTGTTAACCATAGGCTAGAAACACCCTACCACCCACAAACTAGTGGGCAGGTCGAGGTGTCCAACAGAGGAATTAAACGTATCTTGGAAAGAACATGTAGCGTTCATCGAAAAGACTGGTCTAAGAAGCTCGATGATGCATTGAGGGCTTTCCGTACAGCTTACAAAACACCAATCGGCATAACTCCCTTTAGGCTTGTTTACGGAAAGTCGTGTCATCTTCCCGTAGAGCTAGAGCACAAATCATATTGGGCAATGCGCACAGTGAACGCAGACTTGATGAAATCTGGTGAGGAGCGCCTCCTGCAATTGAACGAGCTGCAGGAACTGAGAGACACGGCATACGAGAGCGCGAGGCGATATAAGGACAAAACAGCAAAGACGCGCGATCAAAAACTCAAGGAGAATAAGGAGTTCAAGTATGGGGATCATGTGTTGTTATACAACTCTCGTTTAAGGTTATTTCCAGGAAAACGCGATCTAGGTGGAGTGGTCCGTATACTGTCACGCAAGTGTTTTCATATGGGACAGTGGAGATAGTGGGGGAGGATGGACTCCCATTCAAGGTAAACGGGCACAGACTGAAACGATATATCGAAGGGCCCGTCAGCAGAGATTATGTGGAAGATCTGAGCTTCAGAAGCCCCCAAAATGATTCACAAGGGCCGAGTCAAGTTAAAGACTCGTTAATAAACTAAGCGCTTCCGGGAGGCAACCCGATGGTTTGATTTACTTTTTAATTTAAATTTTATTTTTGTGTGTTTTGTTTTTTGTGTGTTTTGTTTTTTGTGTTTTAGTTTTCAGGAATTCGACTGCTCGAGACATGGAATGATGCAAGTGCCAAGTGTTCGATGTGTGTGGAAGTGAGAATCATGGGCAATCACAACAATCAGGGAGTTCGCTTTATCCAACCCTTTTTGCTTGATTTTATTTTTCTGCATTGAGGACAATGCAATCCTCTAAGTATGGGGATGGCAAGGGTTGGCTAAGCAAATAGAATATAACTCCCCCACCACATCGAAAGTCTGAAAATCCCCCAAAAATTTTAAAATTTTTCCCAATCTCACTTGACACGAAAGTACACCGTTTTTAACGTAAATCATAGATAATTTATTTGTGCCTTATCGTGTCTGCAAGTCGCAAGAACGGTTTTCCTCAAAAGTTTATTTTTATAAAAATCACATGATCAAAGTTTTCGATCGAGTTCTGTGAACAAGCAAAAAAAAAAAAAAAAAAACCACTCACCCGATTTCCCTTGTGAGATTAAGCCTACAAAAGAAAAAAATATATATTTAGGTGAAAAGTGAAAAATCATAGTTAGGAGGGATGTCATATGTCTAAAACATGTTCTAGGTTTATGTTGAGACCGTGTTTAACTAATTGCCTTGAGTCGTTATGGATCTTCTCCGGGTCGTCAATTGCCCGAAGATACTGGACTTTCTACATAACTCCAGTATATATATATATATATAAAAAAGAGAACAAATCAAAAAAATTAGTCTTGTATTGAAAGGTTGCAAAACCCTAAATCAAGCTAAAGAAAAAAATATATGAATAAATCATAATGAAAATTGTGAAACGGCTGTACGTATACGCCAAGTTATACGTTTGGGTGGTAGCTCATACACCCGTATATGTGAGCAAACGTTTGAGTATCCCCCTCCATTCTTTGGTCGGATACCATAACGAACTCGGTGGCACGATCGTTTACGTAAACCCAAGAAACACTTAGATATGCTTGACCTGAGCGTTCACTACAAATACTACACCCATAGGTCGAGCGAATTGGTGAATTGAGTGAAAAAAGTAATAATAGAAACATGGTTCGCATTATTTGGTTGAGGAATTTTGTGAGTTTTCAAAATCATTAAAATTCGTGAGGTTGTAACCCTAGTATTGATAGTGAATCTTGTGGACCGAATATGTACACTTAAATGTCTATGTGGTTAAGATAGAGTTGTAGTAGTATCGAGATTAAAAATGGTTGCTTGGGGACAAGCAATGTTTAAGTATGGGGATGTTTGATTTGTGTGGTTTTGGACATGAAATGATAGCGGGTTTCGGGCTAAAAACGTCAAAATAAACTTGATAATATTAAATTATATTTATTTCTGATGATTATCGTGAGTTTTCAGATTTAAACGATGTGGGCACAGAAAATGAGGCGAAAAACGGAGAAAATAGTGAAGCTGAGAAAACTCATGACTTGGAAGCTCTGAGACCCTTTTCATGACTTTCCAGGCCATGTGATCAGGAGTCAGGGTGTCACCAGTGATCGGAAGCCATGAGACAAGCTCACAGGACTTGAAGACTTGATTTTGGCCAGCGCACCACTTGCCCAAGCCTTGAAAGGCCCTTTCAAGGCCTCCAAGTCGTGTGCGGACACATTCCCAAGCCCTGCGGCCCAGTCACAGTGATCAGAGCTGATTTGCCGATGGCACACCACTTCCCCATCCCTTGAAACCACCTCCCACGGATTGCATGTGGTACGCCAGACCAGAAAATTATGGAAACCCTAGATTTCGAATTATTATAAATAGGGGCCTCCCTAACCACCAAAACTCTTCCAAGAGAGCAGAGAACAAGCCTAGAGTGAAGCCTTTCGAAGCATTCAAAGACTTAGAGCATTCGACAAGTCAAGAATCTTTGATTTTCATCATTTCGAGCTACATTTCGGTATTTGTTTGAGTTTAATTATGCAATTCAATTTTAACTTCATTTATTTTCTATTTGAGAATGAATATGCTTGGCTAAACTCATAAGATCGTATAGGCTAAGATGAATCCAACGATGGTTTGATCATTTATTGTATTTGTTTTTCGTTTATGATTGCGTTTTCAAAGTAAAAGTTTTGTTAGGAATCTATCGATTAACCGAATCACAGAATCTGTGGTGTACGCACGAACTAGAATTAGTCGTGATCGTTAGGAAACCCTAGTATTCAATTAGGAGTCCTACCCGTAGGGATGAGTGAGAATTCACCTACCCTCTGCTAGTAGCTACCCTTCATATAGTCTAGTAACCGATTAGTCACCGATAGGTCGGGTCTACCGCTGCTTAGTCGTATCCAGGGCCTTCTAAGTCAACCATGCAATAGGAACACAACCGCTTTACAACCCTAGAACTGTTAGGGCCATACTTATCCTAACCCTTCGACCAGTTGTGAGTTGATTCACCGATAGCTCGGGACTTAGCCTAGGGCACTTTGAACCACAACCAACTTATCAGTCCTTAACCATGGTACAGTAGTAATCGTGTAGGGCGTGTCTATAACCCTGAACGTGAACCTATCCATAGGAGTTAGGTAGACTTGTCTTAGGACCCTAATTCACCATAACGATAAGACATAAACGTAGCCTGTGCGTCTATCAAACCTAGGTAGAGGAGTCAATGCGTAAGCGATCCTCTCTTAATACTGAATTTTCTCTGCTATTTTCAATTGCATTGTTTTAGTAATCTTTATTGAAATTAATTTTCAAAATTACAAAAACAAAACCCGGCTAAATTATTAATCGACTGTTTCAACAAATTCGTGTCCCTGAGGTTCGACAACCCGGTGTTTACCAATACTGTGCTACGCACGACAGGTATACGTGCCTTAGTGTGTTGGTATAGTCCCCTGGTGAATAACCAGTTCTATAAATTTAAAATTTGATAGTGTAGAACCCTACTTTTCATATACACTAAACAACACATCAATATATATATATATATATATATATATATATATGAAGAGAAAAAATGATTATTGCAATTGATATTTTTCTAGATTCCATGTGCAGACCATATTATATATATATATACAAATCACAAAGTTTTTTCTGAGGGAGGTAACTATTACGTTGAGAGCCAATGAAGAATTTACATCTTATTGTTGTGCCAATCCGATTCTAGCAACCCATTTCTTGCGGTCCAATGGTGTAAGGTCACCATTCTTTGTTCCAGTTAATGTCTTTTTTAAGTAATAATTAAAGTAATTTATTTTACTTCTTTGCACCCTCTGTCTTTTGCAGCTCCATGTCACTCTCTCATCACGAAACCCTATAGCTATCACCGGCTCCCTTGAAATCTGGTGACGCCCGGTGACTGTCGTAGTAGCCTTTGGTTCCCTGGCTTCTTCGTCACCGGTGGTCTGGTCTCTTTTGCAGCCCCATCGTCTCTGTCTCATCACGAAACCCTATAGTTATCACACGCTCCGTCAAATCTGGTGACGCCCGATGACCGTCGTAGTAGGCTTTGGTTCCCTGGCTTCTTCGTTGCTGGTGGTCTCCGATAGTGAATGGCTACTGCGTGACGGATTTAGATCTTCTTTTTGTCACGGGTGTTCTCCGTCGTCGGTGGTCGCGGGTCGTTTGGGTTGTGAGATATCTTCTACTGTTCTTTTGATTTGGGTTTTTATTAAGGCTGTGATGATGTTTCATTTCTTATTTTTGCCTTTGATGGTTGTTGCATCAGCGTGTCGTAAATTGCTACTTTTGTGTATTATTGCAGGTCTGTCTTGGTGCAGGTCTGTCTTGGATACTTTTGAAGTTCAATTATACTTTGCATATGAACATCACTGGGCCAACTCATAGTCAATATAAAGTTTCCTACATTTTGACCTATATTGTAACAACATCTTCACAATAACTTGAAGAAACTAACAATCCAAAGTCATAAATATATTAAAAACATAAATATATATGTCTGAAACTAATTCAAATAACTTATATTTCATTAAAAAAATTTAACCAACAATATGAAGATTAAAATAAAAAAATTGTAGCTTCAATTACAACTATTGAAACCAAAACTCATATTTCGTTAGAAAAACTGAATCCAAACTCATACTTTTATTCGCATCTTAATGTTTTGTTTGGTGGTGTGTCTTACATTTGCAGGTGTGTCTTTCAAGTGCATCTCTCTCTTTAGTGTCAGTTAGAAGGTATGTATTTTAAACATTATGAGTTACAAAGAAACTTTGTTGCTTAGGCTCATATTTCAATTGCTTCTTATCCATAAGTGCTTATAATGCAGTAATATGGTTATTTGTATAGAATGTATATAAATTGATGTGTTAATTGTGGTTAGTTGTGAAAAAAATAAAGATTAAATGTGGGATTATTTTTAGAACTTAACTGATGGTTACAAATTTATGTTTTTTGAACATTATGGTTTGTGAAGAGAATTTGTTGATTAGGCTCATACTCGAACTGATATTTATTTTATGTATTAATGTTAACTGTGGCTCATTTTTAACACTCAGCGGATGGCTCTGTATTTATGATGAGGCATCTTCTTTTCAATATTATTTTGACTGTAATTGAAGTTGTATTCCTTATTATTCTAAGATTAGATTAACTGTACAGATCCTGCTACTAACAATATTAGTTACTATCAATTGTCATCACAAAAGCATCTGCGTAGATATCATGCCTTAACTTTTAGATTATTTATATCCAAATTCTCATCTTCTTAAACTAAAGAAAGGTAGTTTTCTGTGTGTAGCGGGTATATGATGGCTCGATTGTTTCTTTGGTTTATTTCAAAATAATTATCTTCTCAATCTAAAGAAAGGTAATTAGTTATCTTTGTATAGCAGGTATGTTGTCTCTACATTGTTCCTTCTATCTAAAATTGTATTGGTCCTGCTACTAACAACACCATTTAACTTATACATACTTTAATCGGTTAGTATCTAGATTCTACTAGGCAAAAGTTGAAAAACTTACTTGATCTGATAATAAGAATGATGCTTTTATGGATTTATCAAATTTTTAGGATTAATTTCTACAAGTATGCATGTCTTGATTGTAGATCTCTATGTTCTATTTGTAGATCTCTGTGGGAAATACCAGTCCACCCAACAAATAGAATAAGCATGTATGGTGAGAATTATATGCTTTGGTTTCAACGAATTTCTCAAGTAAATTCTTTCAAGTATCATATATGGAAATGATCCTCTTAATTCCTTGAAATTTGCAATTTCTTATGTTTGTGGTCAACCATATATGGCAACCAATATTCTTATGTTTGTGGTTAATCAATAAATATGGCAATGATGCTCATAATTCCCCAAATTTCTTTTGTTACATGTTTATATTCTCATATAGTCTGTTAATACTTTTGGTCTCTTATATGTTTTGCAGGTTTAAATAATTTGGTCAAGGTAAGATACATGGATATTACTTGGAAGAAGTTAAAAGTTAAGGAGAAGATCAACGATTAGTCATTATACTGTTGAATCAAACTGCAGCTACCCCCTTTTAGAGCAATACTTTGAAGATGAATAAATTCATATACAAGCTTATAGAAGTCAGATTGTTAATAAAAGTAAGTTTTGTATTTTCATACAAGTTTAAAGTAAGTTTTGTATTTTCATACAAGTTTTAAGTAAGTTTATAGATGAAAAGAAGAAGTTTGCTCAAATCACAGATATGGTTTGTGACAAACGAATCGTTTTACGATGTAAGATGTAAGAGTAGTGATCGTAATTTAAATATATATGGTTTGCCCGCCGCAACGCGCGGGCGGATAAATAACTAGTATAATTATATATTGAGAGATACTAATCATTATCTGGAAAGGTTCATTTTTTAAAAGGTTTTGGAGCTGCTCTTTGAGTTTACGACGAATCTGCTGCTGTTTTCTGGGTTTACGATAAATTATTGGGCATTTCGGAGTGTTTACGAGTCTGTGTTCATCGTGTTCTTCATCATTTTGGTGTTTACGACATCAAGGAGGGATTTTTGATAGTTTTCGATCACTGAATTTGTGTTTACGACATCAAGACGCGATCTTTAGGTGTTTACGAGTTTTCTTACCGGAATCGTGTTTACGAGTTTTCTTACCGGAAACGTGTTTACGATTCAACTTAATCGGAATCGGTGTTTACGACTTGTTTCTATCGGAAACAGGTTTACGATCAGGAGATTATGATCCACTGTTTGACTCAATCGTAAACGGGTGTTTACGATCGGAAACTCTTCTTTTGGACATTTGGACATTTGGACATTTAGTTGTAAGTTTTCCCTAAGCTTTCGTCATGGATTTCGAACCGAGCATATACCAAAAACTGGACTCTGAGATTGGATCAACTACACTTCCTCCTAGACTCACTTCTGCTGATAACTTCCTTGAATGGAAATACAGATTCCAGAACCATTTGAAAAGTGTAGATCTGAGACTTTGGAGATCTGTTGTCAATGGACCGTTCATTCCCACACACACTGAAGCAGGAAAGATAGGAGTGGTAAAGACTGAAGCAGAGTACTCAGATGACGATTGGGAGAGATGCAACAAGGATGAGAGAGCTTATGCAATCATGACTATGGCTTTGACACCGGAGATTGCACAAGGATTTAAGAAGTACAAGACTGCAAAGAAGCTATGGGATGCTCTGGTGGTGGCCTATGAAGGTAATCCCGATATTAAGGCGAGCCGTAAGCAGATGCTGAAGCAGAAGTTCAACTTGTTCAATCATATTCAAGGAGAGTCCTTTGAAGCTCAAGTCCAAAGATTTGTGTCCTTAATTACTGAGATGTCAAGCTATGATGTTGAACCTGAACAAGAAGACAAGAATCTGAAACTCTTAAACAGTTTACCCAAGAACTGGAATACCAACATCTCAATCATAAAAGATAACAACAAGCTGAGTGAGTTAACTGTTGATGAGCTGATCAACAAACTGAAGTCAAAGATGATTGATGATAAACAGAGGGAGCTGAATCATCTAAGCTCAATGAGCATGGCAGGAAAGTTGAATCAGGCACTTTTATCTAAAGAAGTAGGTTCAAAGCAAGCTGGAAGTTCATCTGGAAATGATTCAAGTGCTAACAGAAAGTCAACTGCTTTCGTGGCATGACCTCAAGCAAGTTCAAGTGGAATGGTCAATGCTGATGAGGTTAATGCTACCAATGATCCCAACTTTGCCCTTGGAATGGGATTCATGAACAGTTACCATGCACTTATGGCTGGAACATTGGTGCCTACTGATATGCTGTCAGGAGAACTAAATCAGATCGATCCTGAAGATGTGGAAATGCTTGATGTTTCCTGGCAGATGGCAATGGCAGTTTTCCGTGCAAAGAAGTTTATGGCCAAGACTAGAAGGAATGTATTGAAGGATCAGGACAAGATCAGGATGGGTTTTAATAAGAGTAAGCTCAGATGCTTCAACTATGATGAATACGGGCACTTTACGAGGGAGTGTACCAAGCCAAAGAGAGAGAAGCCAGAAGAGAAGAAAGCTGGAGATGGTAAAGGGAAGGCAGAGACAAAGGCTTTGGTCGTTCAGGATTGCGGGGAATATCAATGGGCTTCGCAGGTAAGGGAACTCAGTCTGACGGGTACTATGATTGCTCAGATGGAAAATGATGCTGATGAAGAACATGTCGTTGTAGTCACTGATGAGGAGAACCTGGTTGAAGACAAAGAGGCATTTGCAGCCGAGGTTGACAACACAAAGGTATGTACTAATCCCACTTGTGCTCATTTAATTCCTGGCCTTAGACAACTTTGGAAAAATAGTGAGATAGAATTATTTGATATGCAATGTTCTATGTCACACCCCCAATTTAACCACTAACGGAGTTTATACCGTTAAGGGGTGCGAGCAAACCAGGACCACAACCATTAGTTACAAATACTAAACGAATCAGAGTAAAGTCCAAACATTCATCATAAAACAGTTTAAGAGTTTGCAGCGGAAAGAAAACATGAGTATCTTAGCACTAACCACGTGCTTAAATTACAAAACATAAATTGTTGTTCAATTCCCAAATTTAAGTTCAAAATGAAATAAGTAGCTTCGGGTGCCATGCCAACCTCCGGTGGATACTCCTCAGCGATCTGCAAAAGTGAAAACCACACAAGTGTCAACCTAACGGTTGGTGAGTTCACAGTGGGCATGTCATGCAGCGGCCCGGTCTCATAAGCGTATGTATCAACATATAAATAAGTAATAGTTTTGCAAAACAATGCCAAGTGCTGAATTATCGAATATGCACTAGTTAAGTAAAGATTAAAGCGGTCAACCGATATCGCGGGTAGCTAATCCATTTTCCATGCACTTAGGAAGTTCGTACCAAAGCTGACGTAACAGAGTTCGGCATTTGCCGATGGTTTTTGCCTCCAGCTGTGTTCCTCGTGGGACCCACAACTAAAATAGGCTGATATTGAACTCTGTTCGGCCTCCAACCGGTTGGCTACACATTTCTGCACCGCGGAGCAGGGTTTGTCAAACCCTCAGTAGATCTACCCAACATCCCCTCGCTTCACAAATTAATGGTACTAAATTGTTGAGGACTTTTAAGTTTTAAGGCATCCTTAGAAATCATGTGATATCATTTGGTTTAGACTTTAACCTACACTAGTCATATTAAAATCGTTTATTCTGGATTTCATTTGAAATCCTGAAAAGAGTTTAAGTGTCAAAATGGTTGTTCCGGATTTCATTTGAAACCCCAAATGAGTTTAAGTATTAAATAGTTGGTTGCGGATTTCATTTGAAACCCCAAGGATGGACAGTTGCAAGTGCTTCCCATAAAACACTACAACTTCCATAACAGATACCCCATTTGGCAATACCTCAAAATGTCAGCGTTGTTTTCCGTTAAGTAATTCGTTGTGACCCAAACGGGCTCACATTAAAGGGTTAGTGAAACTCACCTTAGGTTGCTCAGCTTACACTTCAAATAATCCAATTATGATTGCTCACGAAGACCTAATAATCACATTAAGGTCTTAGGTGTTAGGTTGTGTCTAAACTTTACCTACGTCACTATGGCCCATAACATAGCACGTTGGAACTACGACTCGACATACCGACACACGACACCGATGGTTGATCATAAACGAGGGTTCACATCACTCAGAAATCAAAGCATGTTTCATTATTTCATAATCATGTAAGTCATGGCATAACATTCAAATAAGTTGCACAAGTTTGGGTTTTGGTCTGGCACAGTTTCGCTACACAGTTTCGCTAGCTAGATTCGCTCGAAACTGATGACACAGTTTCGCTAGCATATATTCGCTCGAAACTGGTTTGAACTTTCATTCATAGAAGGCACAGTTTCGCTAGATAGTTTCGCTCGAAACTGATGGCACAATTTCGCTATCTAGTTTCGCTCGAAACTGATTTGAACTTTCGTTCAGGAGTCTATGGTTGTTTCGCTCGGTAGTTTCGTCCAAGCAATACACTTAGTTTCACAGGCGACACTATAGTTTCGTTGTATAGTGTCGCTGGAAGGATATTCAAACAATTTGCGAAACTACCGTTTCGCCTAACGAATGCACAGTTTCGCTAGTCGCAGAAAACTCGTAAATCTGACCAAAAATCAATCTAACAGCTTCCATACTTCATATAATTCAGTATCTAGCATGCATAAACATTTACCAACATTACACAAACAATTTTAACACCTTAAACATGGGTTTTCACCATCAAATCACCAAGAACACTTTTTAAGCATTAAATGACCTAACTAGCATGGATCTTCATTATGGCATGATTTTACACGTAAAGTTGCAGACTTTAGGCTAGATTTAACATCTCTAAACATCATATCAGAAGATCAAACGATTCCATGAAGGTTTGGTCATGCTTTAAAGTAAAACACATAAGAAATGCATAAAAAGTTCATGGGACTCACGGTTTGGTTTCCAAGCACGATGGATGATCTTCAAGGCTGAGATCACGGTGATCCTTGGTGGTTCACGGCTGACCAAAAATGGTTCACGAGAGAGAGAGAGAGAGAGAGAGGAGGTGGAGAGTGTGTGTGTGTGTTTTGTGTGATGTATGAATTAAATGAGGATTAGGGTTTTTATTTCATTTAAATACTAAAGCCTTGGTGGGCTTTCATTGGGATTTGGGCCCCAATGATTAGTCCATCATTAGCCCATGATTAAAACAAATGCATACACCCTAATTACTTGATTAATCACATAAATACACAATTAAGCAATTTGTCACATAATTCAACAAGTAAACAAATAGTCATGCTTTTGATAAAAAATCATACATTTAAATCACGTTGCACATAATTCCACATAGTGGCAATAATTAAATAAACATATAACACATATGGACGGGTTCGGTGATCAACCAAAGGTCGTGGACGTATTCGGCCTAGTTAAGCATTAGTTACTAAGTTAACACTCATAACGTAACTAACGGAGATTGTCTAACGGAAGTTAACCTTGGAATTCTCGGATGTCACATTCTAGAAGTTCGTTTAAAGGTAGATGGGAAAAGAGTGAGGAGAAAGTTAAAGCTAAGAAATTGGATATAGAGAAATACCAAGCCCTAGCCCCTGAGAAATCTGTTCTTTATGACAATGCTAAGTTAGAGATTGCTGAGCTTAGAAAGCAAGTAGATGAACTTACACATCAGAACAATGAGATGCAAGTAAAATTAGATGTGAATCAAATGAGAAATAAGAGAATGCTTGAAGCTGGAAAGACCTTGTCCAACTGCATAACCGATGTTAGGTTTGGTAAGGATAAAGGAGGAATAGGAATTAGCTCTTCTGAACAAAACAAGAATAATGTTCCTAAACATGTGCCTAGAGATATAATAGGTATGATCTATGAGGAAGATCAGGCAGATAGATCTGAATCAGAAATGCATGAAGCAGGACCTCCCTTAGATAGTGTATTGGTTGGTGTGAAACCTATGACAGAAAAGGAACTAGAAAATGAGAAACATATGATGTATGGGCTGGGTAATCAGAATAGAATTGTGGCATCCACTAGTGAACCAGGTCCATCTCAGGAACCATTAAACAATAATGCTGGTTCGTCTGACATTTTTTTTTCATGTGCAGATGAAGTAAGGATCCAAGATGTTTCTGAGAAGGATGGTGAATGCTTAAGAGTCAAAGAGTGTCATGTGTCTAGTAGTTTAAATTCTGATTTGCCTAAGGACGATGTTCTCGCATCTGTGTCAGAACTTACTATGTCCAAGTCCTAACAATCTGTTGTGTCTTTGTCATCAAAAAATGTTTCTGATTCTAATGAAAAGGTTAATGGTTTTAAGATTCGTGTGCCTAACATAAGAGTTGTCCGTGAGTCTAAGCCCAAGGACTTTGTCCCTTATCCCCAGGTTCTGTCTACTTTTAACAGAACAAACAAATCAAAATCGGAACAATTTTGTTTAATTGCACAACCAGAAAATTTTCCAAAACATGTAATACACAAATGGAATGATAAGCCTGAATGGAAGTCGTCTTATCCAAGACGCTCATATCTCTGTAGTCATGTTAATGGGCCTAGACTTATGAATTGTTTTTTCAGTGTGGAAAACCACGACACTTTGCTGCAAACTGTGTGAACAGACCTTACCAACCATACTATCCGCAAAACCCACAGACTAGTATGTTGGAGAAAATGATGACAGGTGGTGATAAAAATCAAAGACAACAAGCTTTGTCACAGGGGAAGCAATGTTCAGAAACAATGAAGACTCAACAGTCTAAGGTTTTAAACACAAAAGCTCCAGTGACGAAGCCTGTTGATGAAAAATGGAATGTGGCCAAAACTCCAAAACCAACTTACATACCTAAAGGAGTTTATAAAAAGAATGATAAGATGAAACCAAAATTTGTTGAGAAACAAGTGTCTAAAGTCAAAAGAGTTAATAAACCTAATAGCAAAACAAAGGTTGAGAAACAGGTTTTAAAACCAAAAGATGTCACTCAAACGAAACAAGTTGTTTATACAAAATTAAAACTTGAGTGGACACCTGTTAAAAAGCCAGTAGGTAAAAAGGTCACATCACCACCAAAGAAACCTGCATCAGTGAAGAACTCAACCAATGTGATGAAACCACAGAAACATCATGTTTCGAAACCAAAAGTCAAAACTCAAAGTTTGAGTATACCTGAATCAAAAGCAGGAATGTCTCTTCAATTAGTTAACTATACTGATTCCAAAGGTGTGCCCAGATCTGTTATGGCCTGGGTACCTGACTCTAACTAATCTTTGATCCATGTAGGGACAGCCGAGAAGAACTGTCAACAATCTCTGGTACGTTGATAGTGGTTGCTCCCGACATATGACCGGAGATTTATCTCTTTTGGAAGAGGTTGAAGATTTCAATGGAGGAGGTGTATCTTTTGCTGGTGGAGTTGGTGGCAAGATCAGCAAGAAAGGTGTGGTGAAGAGTGGCAGCTTGAAGTTCTCAGATGTGCATTATGTAGAAGAATTATCACATAGTCTGCTCAGTGTGTCGCAGATTTGTGATCGAGAATATTCTGTGTTGTTCAACAAGAAGGAATGTATCATTCTCAAGCCTGGTGTCAAGATTCCTGAGGAATGTGTCCTGATGCGTACTCCAAGACGAGCAAATTCTTATCTTCTCAACATGGGTAATCCTCCGTCATCTGAAGAAGCCTGTCTTATATCAAAACAAAATGAAAATCTGGCTTTGTTATGGCATCGTCGTTTGGGACATGCTAACATGAAGAATCTAAACAAGCTGGCAAAGGGAGAGCATGTTCGAACTCTTCCGATCAAGGACTTCACATCAATTGAGAAGTGTGTTGCATGTGCTAAGGGGAAGCAGCACAAATTACCACATCGATCTAAAATGACGAATTCTATCTCATCGGTGTTGCAACTACTTCATATGGATCTCTTCGGTCCAATGCAAATTCTGAGTATCAGCAAGTTAGTGTATTGTCTGGTGATAGTGGATGACTTCTCTCGATTCACTTGGGTTTTCTTTCTGTCAAACAAGTATGAAACTCCAGAACTGGTGAAACAGTTTGTACTTCTCATAGAAAATCAGATGAGCAAGAAAGTGAAGGCGATAAGATCAGACAACATAACGGAATTTAAGAATGCGGAGTTGAATATGTTCTATGGAGAGAAAGGTATAGAAAGGCAGTACAGTACACCATACACACCTCAACAGAATGGTGTTGCTGAGAGAAGAAACAGAACACTCATTGAAGCTGCCAGAACTATGATGTGTGAAGCAAGACTACCAATCTTCTTCTGGGCCGAAGCAGTCAACACTGCTTGTTATGTGCAGAATCGAGTACTTTTAAACAAGCGGCATGAGAAGACGCCTTATCAAATTATTTATGGAGAAAAGCCAAGGGTGGGATACTTCAAGACCTTCGGATGTCCTTGCATAATTCTGATTCAGTCTGATGTGGGGAAGTTCGAAGCAAAGGCTGATGAATGCTACTTTGTCGGATATTCTGCAAACATTGCTTATCGGGTCTACAAGAAAACCATCAAAATGATAATCGAGGCATTCAATGTTGACTGGTTAGAAGACAATCCAACTGATGCAGGAACTGGACCAGACTGGATTTTTTATTATGGATCACTGTTTGAAGGTTTCAACTACTCAAGCATGTTTCCTAGTATGGGTGAAGAAGAAGACATCATTGCTCCAGCTCCTGAAGTGAGGCCATCTGTGGAAAATGTCAGAGACAGTGTATCAGCAACAGCTTCTAAGGATGTTGTGAATGTTCCAGGATCTTCAGGAACTCATGATAATCAGAAGGAGCCTGAAACCCAAGGTATGAATAATAATGTTAATGATACTAACCTGCATGTTTCTGTTTCAATACCAGATGTTCAAACCACAAGAATCAACAGAGATCATCCTCTTAGCAATGTGGTCGGGCCAGTGTCAGTAGGTGTCACCACTAGAAGCCGCACGGGTAACATCAACCATTGCATGTACTCATGTTTCATCTCCCAAATAGAGCCTCCAAATGTGATGGTAGCTCTTAAAGATCCAAGCTGGATTGAGGCTATGCACAATGAACTGAATCAATTCTCAAAATTGGGAGTGTGGCGTCTAGTGAAAAGGCCAGAAGATAAAAAGGTTATACCCACAAGATGGTTGTACAAGAATAAGAAAGATGATACGAGTATAATTGTTAGGAACAAAGCCAGGCTGATTGTTCAAGGACATAGACAGGTTCATG
>JBCNJP010000003.1:42368658-42438929 GCA_039602395.1 Deinandra increscens subsp. villosa | reverse complement strand
AGAAACAGGGCCTTCCTTGACACGCGAACGATGACACTCGGTCCTTTCTTGACGCGCAAAAACGTGTGTCATAAAAAAACTGTCAAAAATTAAAAAATCCTAAGGCTTAATGACGTGCATTTTTACTCGTCATAAATTTCTGTCATAATTAAAAAAACACGGAGGACAGAAGAAAGGCGCGCGTCATCTACTAAGTGTCGTCTTATGTTTTTTTATTTTCCCGCTAACTTTTTTCGTAAAAATCTATTCCCCGCTCCTTAAAAAATTTCCCCCCTCCATAGGCATATACTCTCCTCCGAAGCCCTAATATTATCCCTCTCCCTCTACGCTTCTGCTCCCCTCCGCTAATATTTCCGTTTCGGCCGGCGCTCTCCATCTTCAAACACCTTCCTGTTCACCATCTAACGCTTTCTCTGCCACCACTTCCAAAGAAGAAGCCACCTTCTTCCTCGAATCTCACAATTACGATCTCGATTCCGCCGTCTCGACCTTCTACGAAACCACCGCCGACGAAGACGCTCCACGTGGCCGGAACCCTTATCGGTCTTCCGACACGCATCCACCTTCGTTCTCCCCGTCGTCGTCCCTACTCCCTTTCGCGTTCCCGATCAGCTTCTCCGCTTCCTGGTAGTCCGTACAACTTACGATCTCGGAATACCACCGGTGCGGATAAGAAGCCATCATGTAGTCGGTCTACAAGACGCATACGGACTTTTGCAGATCTGAATCTAGCCGGTGATGAATCCGGGAGTGATTCAGATGAACCTCAAGAGTATTATACCGGAGGAGAAAAGAGGTAATAATGTCGAGCTCTATTTTTGCTAATTAGGTTTTCAGTTTAGCTTAATTTGATACGGCGATGGGCGCAAACTCGAATATGTGCTCGCTCTTGTGATTATTATAGGTTTAATTTCATGTTCTAATCAACAGGAGGATTTATGTCTATTGTTTGAACCTTCTGTTTGAACCTCTTTTGCGATTGATAAAATCGATTTTGGGTTCAATTATGCTTTCTAGACTACTGATTCAAACTGAAGGAAAGTAGTTTTTTATCTTTTATCCTTCTGAACTTCCATGAACATGTTTTTCAGTTTTGCAAAGCTTTATAACAGCTTCTTCATCTCACATCACAAAAACGTGCAAGTGATTTTATTACTTTTCACAAAAAGGTATGATAGTATTTTGTTTCTATGTTTTAAATGAATCAAAATTCATTCTCTGTTTGTACTTTGGCATTTTCAGGGAATTTAGCTAGCATATGTTATGAGCAAGGTAACTTGAAGATGGCAATTAACCATTATAAGCATGCTTTGTTTTTTTTGTGATTCTGTATGCAGTGCAGGAGCATCGTCGTTGTTGATTTGTTTTTGTGTGTGTGTGTTTTGCAGCCTTGCAAATGTTCTTCAAGTTCTCGGTTGTGTTTGTCCCTATTCTGCACTAAGGTCGGTTCAATTAGTTTTGAAAAATATTGCTGCTATATGATTTGCTGAGTTCATGTTGTTGCATGTGTTTTGATAGTTATAGATTTTTGATGTTGACTATAGGTAATGTAAGATTTTAATAGCAGAATCTTCATAGCTACTTTATACACGACTTTATCTTCATTTTTTTGCAGTTATGCCTATCAGTTCTTGTTTAATAGACTTTTTATGTAGGTATTCAAATTGATTTTACTGGAATTTGCAGTTAAGACATTTCTACGTGATTAATAAAACTTTCTCTGTTTGTACAGTGAATTTCGAATTATTTGTTACTGGAATTTGTATTAAAGATATTGCAGTGAAGAAATTTCTATGTGAGTAATCACATATACTTATTTGTCCCGCACAACACTAAATAACAACAGCAAAAATAAAATTATGAACAGGTACTTCAAGTTCTGATATATTTAATTGTGTCGTTGTTAATGAATTTACATTACCAGCGGCCTATATTAGGTATATAATTTCTGATTGAATGTATAACTCTATGGTATGCTTTACCAGAATTAAATTGGTCCTTCGTATTGTATTTAATTTAGCAGCATGTTATATAAGCAATTTACTTCAGATGTATTCTATCATATATGCTTACTGTATGGAGAGTCTATACCATTATAGATGCTTATAATGGTATAGACTCTATGACATATCTCCTTTTTTGGTCAAAATTGTCCCTGAGATAGGTATGTGCTTCTTTACAAAGTTTGTTTCTAGCACATGCTTAGGGATTTCATATATTTATTTATCTGTTAAGCCCAGTTTCTTTTGTAATTTTTTTACCTTACTATGACCCGTTTACATTTGCCTAAATTGACTCTTTTTCCTATGGATAGTTTGAAATTTCGCCTTTGAGAATTTTTATTTGCTGACCTGTTTCTCTATTCTTTTAATGTTATTAGGTTTCTAAAACAATTAATTGTGTAGTTGTATAACTGTTTCTGTGTTTGGTCCAGGTTTGGAGGATGCCAAAATTATGGGTTGGATTTCTGAAATGCATTTATTACAAACCTGTTTTTATTTTATGAGTTTTGCTTTTGTACCATGTTACCCAACTAGAGGTGGCAAGATGGTTGGTTAGCCGGGATGGTTAATGGGTCATTATTAGCACGAGTTGAATGGGCTGGGCTGCAAACACTTCCTGTATATTTTTTTGAATAATCAATGTGACAATGAATAGTAGAGAAACAATATTTTTCCAATGATATTTATATCTTCCAAAGATATTTATACTTGTAATAACAAGTATAGAAACATACTTGTGTATCATTACAAGTATGTTCTGTTCCAATCATTGCGTTGGCCTTCAGAAGGGTCCTTTTGTTTTTCATACCATTAGTTTTAAAATTTTAAAATTTAACTGTTGTTGCAGTTTCCATCACTGCAACTCGAGGGTGCTCTGAACAAATAGACTTTTTACGGTTTTATGCGTTAAAAATAGACTTGTGACTCTCCACTTTAATAGAATCATCATACTAGTATCTAATGAAAAGAGAACCAAAATTATTGCAGATTGTTGGTGGGAACACTACAAACTGGTACGGAAATGGTAACATGAGTTCTAGTAATGCAGCTGACTCTTTAGGAGAAGAGTACGATTGGGCCGATATCGAGACCGATCTTTACCACTGGACAAAGACATTGCCACCCGTTCAGGTTCTGTTAATTTCCTAGTTTCTATCAATTTTTGTTGGTGCAAAATTTTTGTTCCCCAAACTTGTTCCCTTATGTTGCTGTTCATAAACCTTGGTAATTTTTTAAATCTTTGTTCCCCTAACTTTTTGGGTAATATTCGTAAATGAATTCACGATTATCATGGCTTTCAAATGATGATCTAAATGTGTAGCAATTTGAAACTACTAGGACTATCTAGCCTTTTATAAATGGGTCAAATGATGTACCCATGTAAATGTGCAGCTGATGTGAACTTTTGTAAATGAATTATGGTATTATCTCATGTTAGCAATTCAGGAACTACCATGACTGATCTATATAATCACATGTAGGCCAAGTTGAACCAAGTTAAACAAAAATAACATATATTAACTCATGATTTTAGTTGAAACATATTCACTTGATGATTTTTAGGTGAATTATTTGTTGCTTCTTTTTTTAATATTTGAATGGAGATCAAGTTGAAGTAGGCTGAAGGAGAATATATTATAACTAAAATGCAGGTGAAGCTTTGATATGCAGTGACAGTGAATATATCCTACTTCTGTGACCAGTTAGGGACTAAATAATAAGATTTTGATAATCATTTCAGTTTTAAGATGAAATTTTATGAATTTGAACTATATTTTTGCAGATGTGCAACTAATGACAGCAGCAGCAACAACAACTAAACTAGTAAAGTATTGATAGTATAGTGTTTATATTATGTATTAATTAGTTCATAGTTTATTTTTTTTATGTAAACTCATGTTAAGTTTGTAATGCTTACTATATATATATAAAATGCATTATTTTTTTGTAAGTGTATTGTATTTTGTATTGAGGTTAATTGCCATTTAATGTGGAAATTAGTGATTTACAAACAAAATGTTTTTTTTTAATTTTTTAAAAACATTCTTGACGCGCAAAAATGTGCGTCATTGTCCGCGCGTCAAGAACTTCTTGACACGCATTTTGCGCGTCAAGAAGCTTCTTGACCCCGGCTTCCTTGACACGCATTTGCGTGTCAAGAAGACCATTTCTTGACACGCAATGCGTGTCATAAAATGCGCGTCATCGTTCGCGCGTCAAGAGCTTCTTGACACGCATTTTGCGTGTCAAGATGCTTCTTGACCCCCGCATCCTTGACGCGCATTTGCGTGTCAAGAAGGCCCTTTCTTGACGCGCAATGCACGTCAAGAAAGCCAGTTTTTGTAGTAGTGTATAACCAATAAGTTGTGTTTACGAACAATTAAGGCCCAATATGGTGTGTTTAGTTGGGACTAATGAGTCCCACTAAGGTGTATATATAACCAATAAGTTAAGTTTAGGACTAATTATGGCCTAATAAGGTGTGTTTAGTAGGGCAATGAGGGTCGGTTGGGACCAATAAGTCCTAGTAAGGTGTGTATATAACCAATAAGTTGTGTTTACGACCAATTATGGCCCAATAAGGTGTGTTTAGTTGGGACCAATGAGTCCCACTAATGTGTGTATATAACCAATACGTTGTGTTGAGGACCAATGATGGCACAATAAAGTGTGTTTAGGGACAATGAGGGTCAGTTGGCACCAATGAGTCCTAATAAGGTGTGTATATAACCAATAAGTTGTGTTTACGACCAATTATGGCCCAATATGATGTGTTTAGTTGGGACTAATGGGTCCCACAAAGGTGTGTATATAACCAATAAGTTATGTTAAGGACCAATGATGGCCCAATAAGGTGTGTTTAGTAGGGCAATGAGGGTCGGTTAGGACCAATAAGTCCTAGTAAGGTGTGTATCTAACCAATAAGTTGTGTTTAGGACCAATGATGGCCCAAAAATATGTGTTTAGTTGGGACTAATGAGTCTCACTAAGTTGTGTATATAACCAATAAGTTGTGTTTAGGACCAATGATGGCTCAATAAGGTGTGTTTAGTAGGGCAATGAGGGTCGGTTGGGACCAATAAGTCCTAGAAAGGTGTGTATATAACCAATAAGTTATATTTAGGACCAATGATGGCCCAATAATGTGTGTTTAAGGGCAATGAGGGTCAGTTGGGACCAATGAGTCCCAATAAACTGTGTATATAACCAATAAATTGTGTTTACGACCAATTATGGCCCAATAAGGTGTGTTTAGTTGGGACCAACGAGTCCCACTAATGTGTGTATATAACCAATACGTTGTGTTTAGGATCAACGATGGCCCAATAATGTGTGTTTAACCGCTAAAACTGAGAGCACGTTAGATAGATGGACCGTTTCACAAATGAAAGTTGAAGAGATGCTCGTTAAACAACGAGGAGCTAAAATAAAAACCGGAATAGGCATGGAGAACAATGGGAATGTGTTTCCTAAGGTTTATCCTCCTCCTAGCACGCATTGTTATTCACCTACTCCGAAACCTCATCCCTTAAATGATTTAATTCCTAGTGATGCTAACAGTCTGCATGCAGGTCTAGAAGGAGTGAACCATAAGGAGATCAGGGAGGATTATGATAATGGATACGGTAACACAAGTGGGCTTGGATGCGGTAGTCTAAATTCTAAGGAGTCTGTTTCAAGTAGTGGTTCGAATTCCAAGAAGTCTAGTTCAGACAGTAGCGTAGCTAGCAGTAGTTCTAATTTAGATAGCAGTAGTGAAGAGTCCGTGTCTGTTAGTCAAGAAAGATTTGTTTCAAATGAAAATGTTCCTTGTCATGCTAGTACATCTCAAAATCGATTCAACAAATTTCTTTCTAATCCAATTCCTTCTTTTACACCAATACGAATTTCAGAACCTACAGAAAAACATATTTCTCGAAAGAAGGAATCATTTTTGAAAAACAATAATCCAAGGATTTCAAAAGATAAAACAAAAGTGGATTTTGAAACCAACAGTGACTCTGACTATAGAACATCAGATTCTGAGGAGGAAAGTACTTCAGAAACCTCCTCTTGCACAAGTCACAGGTCTCACTGTTTCAGATGTGGTAAGGATGATCATGTTGTTAAAAATTGTAAAGAAAAATTAAATCGAACAAACCATGATAGATCCTTTGGACACAAGGTAACCAGCTTTGTAAAACAATTCTTTGGGGGAAAACAGAAAGTCACAAATCCCGGTAATGCAAAAGTCTGGGTACCAGTTATTAAGTAATTTCTCGTTTTGTATTGCCAGGCACTCCCGAAGAACAGTTACTGGCATATTGATTCGGGATGCTCTCGGCATATGACAGGGATGAAAGACCTGCTCACAAATTATAGAATCTTGGATGGTGGATTCGTGTCTTTTGCAGGAAATAAAAAGGGTGGTAAGATGGTTGGACAAGGAGACGTGTCAACTGGGTCTCTTACTCTGGAACACGTCAATCATGTACCCGAATTAAAGTTTAATCTTCTGAGCGTATCACAAATCTGCGACAAGAATATTCCAGTATTGTTCAAAGCAAATGAATGCCTGTTCCTCAAGCCTGAATTTTCTGTGTCCGAAGAGATGGTGGCGATGCGTGCGCCTCGCATCAATGACACATACTTGCTGAATTTGACCTCAACTGCATCTCTCAATTCCTCCATGACTTGTTTACTTTCAAAGGCATCTGTTTCTGAGTGCTTCTTGTGGCATAGACGTCTAGGACACATAAACTTCAAAATTCTAAACAACCTTGTTAAAAACAATTTGGTCCGAGGTCTTCCATACAAAGATTTTTCTGTTGTTGAAAAATGTCTTTCATGTGCTAAAGGAAAACAACACAAGAAGCCACATAAGCCCAAATTGGAGAATTCTATTTCAAGTCCCTTAGAATTGCTCCACACTGATTTATTTGGACCTATTAGTGTACCAAGTTTGGGAAAGAGAACTTACTGTCTTGTTGTGACTGATGATTATTCCAGGTACTCTTGGGTCAGATTCTTGAAGCACAAGAGCGAAACGTCTGAAGCTCTACAAAATATCATTCTGTCAGTGGAAAGCTCAAGAAGCAAGAAAGTCAAGGCAATCAGAAGTGATAACGGAACTGAGTTTCGAAATCAGATCTTTGACTCATTCTGTGCAAACAAAGGTATTCTTCGGCAATACAGCGCAGCAAGAACTCCACAACAGAATGGAGTTGCCGAAAGGAAGAATCGCACTCTGGTTGAAGCTGCTCGCACAATGCTGATTGAATCAAAGCTACCAATCATTTTCTGGGCTGAAGCTGTGAATTGTGCGTCGTACGTGCTGAATCGTGTCCTGATCGTAAAAGATAAAATGAAGACGTCATACGAGCTGTATCATGGAAGGAAGCCACTGATTGACTTCTTCAGGCCGTTTGGATGCTCGTGCACATTGCTGAATACCGAAGCTCAAATCACAAAATTTGGAGCTGTCTCCGATGAGTGCTTCTTCATGGGGTATTCTTCATCACAAAAAGCTTATCGTGTGTATAACAAACGTACTCGTATTGTGCAGGAATCTTACTACGTGGACTGGCAAGAATCTAACTCTCCCAACACCGGAACTGGACCCGAATGGTTTTATGATTCAGACACACTGTTCAAGTCTTTCAATCTTCCTATCCTAGCTGAAGCAAATGACAATCCTCCTCTCGTGATTATCACCCCTCAACCTGAAATTCCACAACAAAACCCATCCTCATCCTCAGAAACCCCACATCAACCCGATCCTCCATCTTCATCTCATGAACTACCTCAAACCACCGAACCCGCTCCCGCTCACCTTGACTTAAATCTCAAAACCTTAAAGGATCATCCACATGACCTCGTCATTGGCTCAATTACGGATGGAGTGAGGACTCGTCATCAGTCAGGATTGATTAATGAATGTTTGTTTGCGTGTTTTCTGTCTCAGATTGTTCCTAAAAATATTGATGAAGCTCTTGCAGATCCAAGTTGGGTGGACTCCATGCAGGCTGAGCTGCAACAATTCAGAAAGCTGAAGGTCTGGCAACTCGTGGACCTTCCAGAAAACAAGGTTCCAATCGGCACAAAGTGGGTTTTCAGAAACAAACCTGATGATAGAGGTGTGGTGATCAGAAACAAGTCAAGACTTGTGGTTCAAGGTTTTTATCAAGAAGAAGGCATTGACTATACTGAAGTTTTTGCACCCGTTGCACGAATCGAGGCCATTCGAATCTTCCTGGCTCATGCTGCGCACAAAAATTTCAAGGTGTATCAAATGGATGTCAAGTGCGCCTTCTTATATGGAGATATTGATGAAGAAATTTATGTGAATCAACCTCCTGGTTTCGAAGATCATGAATTTCCCGACAAAGTGTACAAGCTCGACAAATCTCTATATGGTCAACATCAGGCACCCAGAATTTGGTATGAAACTTTGACTCAGTATTTATTGGGAAAGGGTTTCACTCGTGGGTCTATCGACATGACTTTGTTCAAAAAGGAGGTCAAAGGTGAAATGCTGATCGTTCAAGTATATGTCGATGATATCATTTTTGGATCAACAAATGAGAAGTTATGTCGTGAGTTTGAGGAATTGATGAAAGAAAAGTTCGAAATGAGTATGATGGGAGAGATGTGTTTCTTCCTTGGGTTGCAGGTGGAACAAAAGCCTGACGGAATTCTTATTCATCAAGAAAAGTACATTCTGGAGATTCTGAAGAAGTTCAAGATGAATGACGCCTCAGCCGAACTCACTCCCTTCACATCTCAGACATGTTTGACTCCCGACAGTGAAGGAAAACGGGTTGACCAGAAACTGTATCGATCAATGATTGGGTCCCTCATGTATCTCACAGCCAGTCGCCCAGATATCACCTTTGCTGTGTGCTACTGTGCTCGTTATCAAGCTGATCCAAGGGAATCTCATGAAAAGGCGGTCAAACGTATCTTCCGTTATTTGAAAGGATCATCAAGATTGGGCTTATGGTATCCTAAGGGTGGAAGTTTTGAGCTTAATTCTTATTCAGACAGTGATCACGGAGGATGCAAACTTGATAGAAAGTCTGTTTCTGGGGGATGCCAGTTTTTGGGGGAATGCTTGGTTTCGTGGCAAAGCAAGAAGCAAACAACAGTCTCCTTATCTACAGGCGAAGCCGAATACATTGCTGCCTCTAGTTGCTGCTGCCAAGTGCTGTGGATTCAACATCAGATGATGGATTACGGGATTAATTTTCTTCATACACCATTGTTCTGCGACAACGAAGCTGCCGTCGGAATTTCCAAGAATCCAATTCATCATTCCCGAACCAAACATATTGAAACACGGATTCATGCAATCCGTGATGCTCAGGAAAAAGGGTTTATTGATGTTGTCCTCATCGAAACCAAAGCTCAAAAAGCGGATATTTTTACTAAAACCTTTGATAAACCCCGCTTTTATGAGCTTATTAAAATGCTGGGCATGATAACTTTTTAAATTTTTGGTAAATAAAAAAATAAAAAAAAAAAAAGGGGGATTAAATAAACCTTTTTGGAAATACTTCTTTAAATTTCACTTCATCTTGTTTGTTATTGTCTAAACCTGAATGCCAATTTCATTTTGTCAATGAATCAGGTGACGGTCGGAACTAAATCTGGACATCAAGAAATCATGATAATGCAGTACTCCACAAATGATTTCTGGCCATTCGTCATCTGAATATGATCAGGGGAGTATTTTAGTTTCATTTACCTTGCAATTCTCTCTTAACTGCTTTGTGATGTCCTTACCGTTATTTTGTGGGGGATTTGGGGGTAAATCATACTAAAATACCTAAATTTCATGAATTCGAAGCGAATTTCCTGTCAAACTTTTCTTAGACTGTATGCCTCCTTTCCAGTGTCTGTCTTTCCTTTTTCTTTTGTGTCAAGTATCGATCGAATCATTTTATTTTGTTTTTAATTTCTTTATTGAAAATCCAAAAATAGAGTATTTGTGGATTTTGGGGGAAAATTGGAGTCCTCAGAAAATTTGGTACATAAATAAAATTTCAAAAAAAAAAAAAAAAAATTTAAAAATTAAAAAATGAGAAATTGATCCGACCTTGTGAGAAATGATTGTTTATCAACCTGCGTTATCTGCCATGGATAGAGTAAAAATAAAGGCTGCATTGTGCTTGTATGATCTTTGAGTGTGTATGCCTAATATGATATCTATGAGTAGGATATAAACATAACGCTTACCTGATTTTGCTCTGGTTTTCATTTCTTGATAAGTGTTGCAATGATTCTGCCAATTAAGAGATGTTCTGATGTACGCATGCTTTGCAAATAAGGCTTTATGCCAATTTTTTACACTCGACTCAGTGGGTCTTCTCTGCGTGCCTAGGCGGCCGACCTGATCACCTGCTGATTGAGTTTTCTGCTTTATTTTCTTGGTGTTTAGTGTATATCATCGGACTTTCTCTGCGTGCCCACAAGCCGACCTGATTGTTGTTGATATACACGATTTCTGCTTTATTTTTCTTTTTTATTTTCCTAAGTGTATCGGGCTTTCTCTGCGTGCTTAGCGGCCGACCTGATTGCTGTTCTCTTAGGGTTCTGCTTTATTTTTGCATGAAACATCATGAACGTATATCTCATTTGAAAAAGAATTAAAAGAAAAATAATGATAAATATGATGACTTGTTAACATCTTTGATAGAGTGAAGCTGGGTAATCAGTGCTTGATTAATATACCTTAAGCATATCCAAAAATGTTAAATACTATTAGTGCATGCTTAATATCAATATGATGCATTCGGGATCTGCTTGACGTGCATGCTGATTAAAATTGAAATTGAAATGCGTATGATGCGTATCGGTTGATGTGATTTCACGTCTGGATCTTTCTCACAAATTAAATTAGTATCTGCTTGTATAGTTGTTTTAATTTACTTTTGAAAAAGCTCAAAAAGATTTTTCTGTCTGCGTTATTTTTGATAAGATCGATACTTTGTAAATAGTTTGACGTTTTGTGTGTGTTTGTCGGTTTTTCAAAGTCAAAATCAAAATTTGGTCAAAATTGGCTTTTTAGGGTTTCCAGCGAAACTATGTTTCGCCCGCTCAGTTTCGCCGTATTTGCTCTCAGCGACATTATACATCTGTTACCGGCGAAATTAATCTGGCTGATCTTTGGGTCGAGCGAATCTGTTCTTTCGCTTAGCGAAACTACTGTTTCGCCAAAGCGAAATTACGGGCGAAACTACCCTTGTATATATTCATCAACCCAGACTCTCGGCCATTTACCGAAACCCTAACCTAACCGTCGAAACTCTCATATCGCATCGCGAAACTCAAATTCGCCCTAACTGTATCATCCGAACTGTTTCATCCTTTCTTCGTCATATCGATTCTGGTTTGAGATTCATGTAAGTTTGAAGTAATCTCATGAGTTTACCGCATCTGTAATCGTTTCCAGATTCGAAATTTTTGGGGGTTTTTGAACCGAATAGTCAACAAAGATTTTTGGCACTTTAAACTGGTGTTATACCCTTGTTTGTACCCGCATTGCACTCGTCTTGTTGCATTTCTGGTGTGTGTGGGTTTGGATTGCGAAAACTGTGCTTAAAAGCGAGTTTCGGTAATTTAAAATTCAAAAGTCGCGACCAGCGAAACTGCTGGTTCTTCCAGCGAAACTGAACGAAAGTTCACAGTCTCGAGCGAAACTGTCTAGCGGTCATGCCCAAACTTCGTTGACAGTTTCGCCGTGATACGCAGCGAAACTGCTGTTTCGCCCTCGGCGAAACTACAATTTCGCAGCGAAACTACAGTTTCTCGGCGAAACTGACCTAGTCAGTGTCGCCGAGACCAATGTCGCGAATCTAACTGTTTCGCCGTGTGCGACACTGTGGTCTTTTTAGCGAAAGTACAATTTCGCAGCGAAACTAACAAATTTTTCAAAAATTCAATTTAATTCATTTTAAATTCTTTTCAACTCACAAAATCTCCGTTTCGTGTGCAGACAATGTCTAATCTTAAACACGATCCTCGAAGCAATGTCACTGCCTGGCTGAATGATAACCTCGACAAGTCTACCGGATTCCGAGACTGCATAAAGTGGCTCAAACAATCCTGCATCCATTACGCCATTTCACATTCAATGATTATTGATGAAAGGCACATCAAAGACTTCTGGCTGTCTGCAGAATATGACGTTAAAGCTACTCCTGAATGCATTCGTGCTAGGGTCATGCAGAAAGATATTGTCATTACAATGAAAACCATCGCTGAAGCACTTAAACTGGAAGAGGATGTTGGTGATGCACCCAAGTTGAATGACGTGGATGTATTGAAGGGTTTTGAAAGGCATATGGGTTATGAAGGAGGCCATTTGTGGAAGAATAAGAAAGAGATTAAGAAGTCTTACATGTCTAAAGAATGGAGATTCATCGCTCACGTCATCATTTCCTGCATCGATGACAGAAAAGGTGGCTCAGATGGCTTGAACTTGAACTGGGCAGAGGCTATGTTGCTGTTGTGTAAAGGAAAGAAAGCTAACATCCCTCAGAGAATATTTGAAGCTATGGTTGCGAATATTCAAGCTTTGAAGAAATCCAGATGGCTTCTGTATCCGAGATTTCTGGAGATGATTATAGAACATCTAGAACCTGAGTTGCCGAAGCAAAGTACAGCTCTTGTTATAAATCCAATGCACTCAAGGATTCTATCAGATTGTTGTGCAGTAAGAGAGGATTTTTCTGGGCATACCACTTATCTAATGAAACATATGTATTCTGAAGAAAGATATGAGTACATCAAGAAGTTGATCGAAGACGAAAACAAAAGAAAAACTCAAGGAAAGGTAAGTGAGAGTGTAAAGGGGAAACGGAAACAATATGTGAGGGGTTCGGGGAAAGAAGCTGAAGATGAAATTGAAGACGAGCTTGAAAATCTATCTCGACAAGGAAAGAAGTCCTCACAAAAGCAAAGCGCTCCGACTGAAGATGAGCTGAGAGCTTCAAAGAAAAGAAGAATAGATCCCAGAGCTGAATTGGACGAAGACATTATCAGAGGTGTAAATACCTCTTTGTCTAATGAATTGGGAATGATCAAAACCAAGCTGGTCAATTCTGAAATTAGAGAGAAGGAAAAAGATGCACAGATAAAGAATATGAACGAGATCATTTCAAAACAATCGTCTCTGATCAAGACTTTGCTGGTTGAGTTGAACGGGATCAAGAAGCACTTAAATCTGCCAAACATAATGAGTGAGGCTGAAATCGATTCTATGACTGATTTTTCAAAAGTCACAACTGAGGCAGCCGGTGGCAGTGGAACTGGGGGAATGGATGCTGGTGGTTCGGGTGCAAATGAGGCTGGTGGTAGTGGTACTGTGAACATTGAAGATCTTGACCACATTGATGTAAGCGACGCGAATCTCTTCAGCTTTGAATCTGATAAACAGCCTGAAATCGTTCAAGCAAAATTTCATTTAATCGATGAAGATGAGGAAGAAGCTGAAATTGATGATCACTCTGAACCAGAAAGCTATGATTGGAAAGAGCATGGTCTTACGTATCTTGCAAAGATAAGCTCTGTTAGTGAAGAGGTTCTCGAGTTCAAGAGAGAAGAATGGTTTAAGAAACCAGAGCTCGCAGATCAGACGCCTTTGTTTCAAAACATGACCCAACCCAAAAGAAAGGAGTCTGATAGGCACATTATCAGCTGGAAATACAGTGAAGCGGTTCATGGCTTCATGATCAAGCGAAGAGGGGGGAGTATTACATATATCCGTAAACGAGAAAATTTCAATACCTTGCCAAGATGGGATCTAAGAAGACTGGCAGAGCTCCCCCTCCTAGACGAAGACAAAAGCGTGAGAGCCTCAAATCTGAGATTAATGATTCAGCTGGCGGCGAAGGACGACTTTGCGTCGTTTGGTTTCATGAAGGGAAAAAGGGTAAAGTCCACAACAGAAATTGATGAAGCTACCGGGAAACCGAAGGTCACCCTAAAGTTCAAAGCAGCCAAGACTATGACCAGAATCCGGATTCCTGATCAGCAACTGTCAAGGCTGCAAAACTTCCAGAAGTGGTTCTATGACAATCTGACTGGCGAAGCCGTTATACGAATTGGAAATGATGCTGAAATAAGATTATTTGATCCCATGGAAGTATTTTCCTTCAGCAATGATGATTTAAAAATTCTGTGCGAAAATCATATCTGATTCGGGGCTGGAGAAGACACTGCAGAAGAGGCTGGCTTGTTTATGCGAGTAGCCAACAAAGCCCGGGGCATCGTCAAGGAAATCAAAGATTTAGCCGTGAAAGTTAGGGCTACTGAAGATAAAATGGAAGAAGATCGGGATCTGGCGAATCAAATGAACAAATCATTGAGCGGGCTTGGAGAATCTTCTACTAAAATCACAGAACCAGAGACCGACAACCCCGTTGCTGTAGAGACAATTAACCTGGGGGAACCAGAGTCAGAAACCCCAGATGCTGATGAAACAACTATTGTGGGGGAATCTGATGTTAATGTCCCCGTTGCTGATACGTCAATTACTTTGGGGGAATCAGGGACTCCTGATCTGAATAAGGAGCCGAACCAGAATGAAGCCGATGCTGACAAGTGAAGATCCAGTGGCTGAATCCCTCCCTAGGGGGAATATTGAAGATCAATGTAGGGAGGAATTCATTATTTTGTTTAAGTTTGATTGTAATAGTTTAGTTTCTTGTAATTTTTATGTTTTGGTAGGCTAGCGAAACTACCGAGCGAAACTGTAGTTTCGCTCGGTACCTAGATTAGACTGGCTCAGTGACAGTTTCGCTTGGCCAGCGAAACTGCCAGCGAAACTGTTCACTGGACAGTATATATGCGCAGCCTTGTGCAGCCATTTGCAACCTTCTCAATCATTGTGAACCCTAATACAAGAAATCTTCTTTTGGTGAGTTTTGGTGACGGCTAGGAGCTTATTTCAGTATATTGTAGCTTGTTTATCATTCCTTATCCATCCTTTGGTTCATATTGAGATTGTTCATGGCTAGAAAACCATTTTAGTCATTGGAAATCACATATCTTGTTGTTTGTTTAGTTTTCTTCTCAAAAACATCATTATTTGCACTGATAAAGATCAGTGAGGACCAACAGATTATGATGAGGTATATGCTCCGGTGGCTAGATTGGAAGCAATTCGGATCTTTCTTGAGGTAGCAACGTATCTCAATTTCACGGTGCATCAGATGGATGTGAAGACAGCCTTCCTCTATGCTGAAATGAATGAAGAAGTTTATGTGGCTCAGCCGCCAGTGTTTGTGGATGAAGAGCATCCGGATGATGTGTATCTCCTGGATAAAGCATTATATGGTTTGAATCAAGCTCCTCGCACGTGGTATGAGACTCTTTCAAAGCATTTGGTGGAAAATGGTTATACACGGGGAGTGGTCGATCAAACTCTGTTCAGAAAAAAGTTGAAGGATGATATCATAATGGTGCAAGTGTATATGGATGACAGCATCTACAGATCTACAAATGAAGAATTATGCACTGAGTTTGAGGATATCATGAAAAAGAAGTTTGAGATGAGTGATCAAGGGGAGATGAACTTTTTCCTGCCATTACAAGTGAAACAAGATGAAACTGAAATTCTCATTCATCAAGCAAAATATGTGAATGAGATTCTGGAAAAGTTCAAGATTCAGGACTCCAAACCTATCTCCACTCCCATGGCATCCAGACCACTACTGACAGCAGATGCAGATGGAGAATCAGTGAGTGAGTTCATGTATCGTTCGATGATCGGATCACTCATGTATTTAACAGCCAGCAGGCCAGATATTATGCATGCAGTGTGTGTGTGTGTGTGTGCGCGCGCACGTTATCAGGCTAATCCTAAACTCTCTCATTTAGCTGTTGTTAAACGTATTCTTAGGTATCTGAAGGGCAGGCCTCGGCTTGGACTTTGGTATCCCAAGAATATTGATTTTCAATTGTTTGCATTTACTGACAGTGATTATGGAGGTAGTGACATTGACAGGAAATCAACCACTGGTGGATGTCAGTACTTGGGAGATAGACTCATCTCTTGGCAGAGCAAGAAGCAGCATACCGTTTCCAAGTCAACTACAGAAGCTGAATATGTGGCAGCATCAGCTAGATGCTCACAGGTAGTATGGATTCAGAATCAGCTCACTGACTACGGTATGGAATTTCTTAATACTCCAATCTTTTGTGATAATGATGCTGCTCTGCAAATTGTCAAGAATCCTGTTCAACATTCCAAAACAAAACATATAGATATCAAGGTACATTTCATTCGTGATTGCTATGATAGCAAGTTGATTCAGTTGGAAAAGGTAAGCTCAGATCAAAATGTTTCTGACCTTTTCACAAAACCCCTTCCTCGTCCAAATTTTGAAATGTGTGTTGAAGGCCTAAGGATGATTGCCTTCGAGGAATGATCTGATCAAAACTTTTTGTATATAGTTTTGCTTTTATTTTTTGCTTACTTTTACTTTAAGTTTCTTTTTTTTTAAATATTAAAAAAATTAAAAAAAAGTGTTTATGTTTCAAAAGCCTCATAAAAACAGGGGAAGAAATGTCATTGTTTTAGAAAATCTGAAAAATATGTTTGAGGTTTTTATGAAGTCTTTTATTTGCCTTGAGTTGGTACGAAGTGATATAAATGTCCAAGACAATCGGAGACTGACACGTGTAAGGCTGAAGTGAAAGATTGCTCAAAGATGATTTGTCGGTAAGTTCAACCCAAAACTATGATCATCAATGTAAGTGAAGTAAACTTAACTTCTATATATGTTTAGTTTCCCGTCCTAGTGACGTGGTCAGCGAGAATTAATTATTGGGGACAGACAGACCGGTAAAACAGCAGTAGCAACAGATACAATTCTAAATCAACAAGGCCAAAATGTAATATGCGTGTCCACGGAGGGTGAGTCAGGGCCTAAGATCAGGCCGAAAGGCGTAGTCGATGGACAACAGGTGAATATTCCTGTACTACCCCTTGTTGGTCCCGAGGGACGGAGGAGGCTAGGTTAGCCGAAAGATGGTAGAGTGGTAATTGTACCTAGTATTCACTCTCTCACACGCCATGTTTCTGCTATCATGACAACACCTCAGAAAAGAAAAAGAAAAATCAAAAGGAAAATGAAAAATGAAAAGAAAAAAGAAAAATAATAAAGTAATTATTTTGTTTGGTCTTCTCTGCGTTCTTATGCGGCCGACCTGATCATCAACTGATAATTAACAAAATAAGTGTTTGTCATGACGGTGTTGCATGGTTCCTCAAGTTGGGGGTTTGTGAATCCTCAATAAACTCTGAGGTTGGGTAGGTTTTGCTATGAACAATTGGGTGTGGGGACAATTAAACATGACGGTAATATTGTACCATAATTTAAGCACTTCAAAATAACTTGATGTGAGTTTGTGTGGTATAAAATTATGGCAATTGTCTAGAGCGTCGAGTAGCAGAAGCTGAAAAAGGTTCCTCAGTTAAAGATATGTCTGGTTTGATCCATGAAAAACATCAACTTCAAGGTAAGTATGTTTTTATCTCGGTTTTAGGTTATCTTAATTTTATGATTTTTATATTCACTCTTTTTAAGCTTTTGAATAGTTAAAAATTTAAATTTTTATTGATCAAGATCAGATACTCGGGGTATGAGTCTGAGGGGAAGTTTTACAATTCTCAAATATTTCAAAATTAACAACATTTCAAGTGGTTTTACATTTAAATGAGGTTTGGGAGTTATTTGACAATTTTGAAAAACATTAAGGGGGCATTGTGAAATTTTTTTAACAAAACCTCCTCACCCCTCATTTCCGACTCACATTTTCTGATTCCCTCTCTCTCTCATCTCTGCGTTTACGACCGCCGCTCTTAAACCCTAACCGCCTTTTTGTCGCCGGAAAAACGATCGCAACCATCTCCGACTACCTATGGTGTAACCCGAGCACACCAACACCTTCGCAATCGATTTTCCGACCACAAAACCCACAAAACCCCTTTCCGATCGACTGTTTCGTCGGTGTATTCACAGTTTTTGTGAGTTCGGTGACTTTTCTCGGGTTTTGTGTCTAATACTCGAGATTTGGAACCGATTCTATGGTTGCGATACTTATAAGGTAGTTGTTGATGAATCTTTTCCATCAATGTTGTGTTTTATGTGTTTTCGAAGCTTTTGCAGGTTCAAAAATGGCGGACCTCGGTGATTACGATCGGCTCAAGGTTGAAGATGACGTTTATAGAGATTACGATCGGAGTTTCCGATGGTGTTTATGATCCTGATGATTACGATCGATGGCGTTTACGATCGACTATGTTTACGAGTAGACTTGTTTTGACCCAATCGTGAACCCGTTTTTCTGATCGTAAACCCATTCAAGTTTGAGTTAAAATCGTAAACATTTGAATTAATATAAAAATGATTTAATTTCCTTATAAAATTCAATTGTTTAAGATGAAATTAAATGTGTTTAGTTAATTTGTGATTCAAAATCAAATCATTTCCTTGAAAGTATCAATTGAGATTTCTAAACTTAACAATAAAATGTGATAATCAATTGAACTTAAAGATGATATTAACTAACAAAATTGCTCATTGATGACTAAGAATGATGCACTTGTCTCAGCTTTTCAGATGGCAGAAGATATGCTTGACGAAGAGATTCACTTTGAGAGGGATCACTGCATACCTGCTTATCTTGATGACCCTCCTGAGAGACACATGCAGTTGTTTTACTCTTTGGTGGCAGGATTGGACGTGTACAAAATCAATCATGCTCTCAGAACAAGCGTGTTGATCGATAAACAACTTGTCAGAGAATTCTGGGGAACTGCAAGAGCAAGTGCAGATAAAACAAGGATCACTGCATATATGGAGGTTCTTGATTCTTCTCCAAGTAGCAACAACTCATGGAATATGATGTTGACGATTCTGCAATGTGGAGTGAATTTTAAATATGTTCATAATGATCGACGGGTTGTGCTTTATTTGAAAGATTGTGACTATGGGAAGGAATATTGTCGTGAGAAAGCAGCACATAAGGTTAAAAATCATCTGCGAAAAGCCAGCCTTAAGGACGTCGCTGTGGAATATTTAATAGAATATAGAAGACAGCAAGGAACAGCTGATACTGTAACAGATGATGCTGGGGTTATTGGTCATGTTCATCTTAACAAGACACTGTTGAAGGATTCAATCTTTCATGGAACAGCAAACCGGATCGTGGAACGAGAATGGTGGTCAAGCAAGAAGCCAAATACCTTCAGATTTGATTTACTGCTTCCGTAGACGCTCTAATGGTTCATGCCTAGGGGAAGATTGTTGGGCTATACTTTATGAGGTATGAACATTAGAGTGGGCTAACTTGGATTGGGCTTAGGAGGTTTACGATCTGGGCTTGTTGGGCCGGTTATCCCTATTGGGTTTATGATTATGTTTAGGGTTTTGTAATGGGTACTATATAAACCCAAGTAGTTTATGATTTCCCTAGTTGTTGGTTTACGATTTGTTCATTCTCTCACATATTTCTGATCGTAATCCTCAATCAAAGAAAGTTAGTTTGTTCTTCATTCAAGATTTGATCTTTTTGTGTTGTGTTTCACTCATATCAAGTGTATTTCATCTACTTTCTCTTGAATCGATCTCGTACAAGGTTTCCGCACTTGTTCGAGATTAAGATTTCGTGAACGGTTGTTGATCCCGGACCAACACAGAGGCTTGTTCACCAGCAAGCTCATCAAATCCACCCTTCTTTGGAGTTAGGCATGCCAGAATTGTATGAGCCAAGAACCTCCAGTTGTATGGTAACTGCCCTTTCTTGATGGTTTTGCTTTGCAGGGAACCACCATATCCAATATCTCTGAACAGTGGTAGATACTTCTTGGAATCGACTACCATGTATCCACCTTCATCCCTTACCAGAATTGTATGAGCCAAGAACCTCCAGTTATATGGTAACTGCCCTTTCTTGATGGTTTTGCTTTGCAGGGAACCACCATATCCAATATCTCTGAACAGTGGTAGATACTTCTTGGAATCGACTACCATGTATCCACCTTCATCCCTTAGTTTCAACACCTTTCGTACTTTAGCTTCATGAATTTCCACTTCGGTTCCCGGAACATTTGACACAATCCTTTCACTACCGTTATCTCCTTCAGCAACCCTAGCATGAGACCAAAAATTTTCCATAATTTCTTCAAATATCACCGCTTCAACTGTCAACGCGTGATGAAGGTGAGATTTCTTAAGAAATTCGATCATGCCATTGTAGATGCTTGTTTTACTTGGTGGTTCAAGATACGCCACCAGGTTGTGTTCTACCGGAAACTTTGAGTCGCTGACGGGCTTCTTGCCACTTGAACTCGCTTTAGGAGCCATTGTTGATGGTTGATTTGAGAAAAAATTGACGGTTATATGGAAGTTACGGAGAGGGTTTGGGAGAAATTTGGGAGTAATTTCTGAGTGTATTCGAGAGAAATGGGGAAAATGTCGGTAAATTAGGGCTTTTACCTTTTTCATCGGTGACGTGGAGGAGAGAGGTTTTAAACCGTCGATTCAGTAACTGATGTGACTGGTGCTTTATAGGTTATACGGTACAACTTGATAAAGCATGTCATTATCCAAAATAAAATTTACTGAAACCTCGAACATTTAATGGCTAAAAACTCAATGGGTAATTAAATGTGTATCCACATAAAAAGTTGTGCCTTTCGGGTAATTTAATGAAAAGTAACTTTGACTTGTTGACCCGGAAGTTCAAGCGGAACCCATTTTCTCCTTTATTTTAAAAACCAAATTTCTTCCGTTTAAACTTCAAGCGGAAGATTTTTCCGCTTGGAATAATTGTTTTCAAAAACTTTTTGCCACCCAATTTACAAAGCATTTTTCCGGTTGAAGTTCACCTTGAGATTTTCAAAAGTTTTGCTCTCTCAGGTTGAACCGGAACTTGGACCGGAAATCCAAAAACACATGATTTTTGAAAATTTGTGTAATTTTTTTTTCATAGTTTAACAGCAGTTACTGACTATGAACTGAAAAGTTTTCTAATTTACACAAGAAATTTTCATTTTCTTTTCTTTTTGTGTCAAGAGGCGGGCTCTTGACACAAAAAGTCAAGAGGCGGGCTCTTGACACAAAAAGTCAAGAGGCGGGCTCTTGAGCACATGCCTCTCTTTTATTCAAAATTATGAAAAGTTTGTTAGTCAAAATTCATCATTCCAATGGTTGTGATGAGGTAGAAGAATCTTGCCTCATCAAAACCTTTGGTAAACAGGTCAGCCAATTGGTGATCAGTATGAACCTTGAACAACTTAATTAAATTCTTTTCTGCACAATCTTTAATAAAATGATACCTGATATCAATGTGCTTTGTTTTGGAGTGATTGACTGGATTGTTGATGATGGATATGGCACTGTTGTTATCTTCAAAGATGGGAGTTTCCATGAAGGTGATTCCATATTCGAGCATCTGATTTTGAATCCAAAGAACTTGACTACAGCAACTTGAGGCAGCAATATACTCAGCTTCAGCTGTTGATGTAGAAACACAGATTTGTTTCTTGCACTGCCATGAAACAAGTCTTTCACCCAAGAATTGACATCCTCCTGATGTTGATTTCTTATCAATGTCACATCCTCCATAGTCACTGTCAGTGAATGCTCTGAAGGAGAAATCAGAATTCTTAGGGTACCATAAGCCCAACTTGGGTTGACCCTTCAAATACTTGAAAAATCTTTTGACTGCTAGCATGTGTGATTCCTTTGGTGAGGACTGATATCTTGCACATAAGCAAACACTGAACATGATGTCAGGTCTACTTGCTGTGAGATACACCAGTGATCCTATCATGGCTCTATACATGTGTACATCCACTGGCTTGCCACTTAAGTCACTTGTTAACTTGTGAGAAGTGGAGATAAGAGTTATAGCACTTGGGCATGTTAGCATGTCAAATCTCTTCAGCATATCTTGAATGTACTTTGACTGATTCAGAAAAATCCCAGCTGCAGCTTGCTTCACAGGTTCTAGGAGCTTGTTTGAGGCCATACAAGGCTTTGATTAGCTTGCATACACTGTTTGCATGATGATGGTCCTTAAAACCAGGAGGTTGTTTGACATAAACTTCTTGTTCCAGCAGGCCATACAAGAAAGCGCTTTTGACATCCATCTGAAATACTTTGAAGGCAGCATAAGCTAGAAAGATTCTGATTGCTTCCAATCTAGCTACAGGTGCAAACACCTCATCATAATCTATGCCCTCTTCCTGTGCATAGCCTTGCACAACCAGTCTTGCTTTGTTTTTGACAACAATACCCCTGTCATCTTTCTTCTTTCTGAATACCCACTTTGTACCAATTGGTTCCGCTCCATCAGGCAGATCTACCAATTCCCAAACTTTCTGCTTGTTGATTTGAAATAATTCTTCTTGCATTACCTCTACCCACCTGCTATCTTCCAAAGCTTCAGCTACCTTGGTAGGTACTTCTTGAGACGAAAATGCAGCATGCAAACATCAGCAAATTTACTTCTTGTCAACACAGGTAGTGACATATCTCCAATAACATTTTCCAAAGAGTTATTCTTGTTGATTCTTCTATCTATGTTCATGGGGGAACTCATGGCTTCTTCCATTTGAGGGTATGTTGAGCCGAGGGAGTATGTGATCAAGCTCAACATTTCCAAGGTGTGACACAGGATTTGAAACTCCAACTGATTCATGAGAATTTGTGTCTGAATTGTAGGTCATATGCTCTAAATTAAGCTCATTTGACATGCTATCATTTGAATTTTCAGCTTCATTTGAGCCTGACTCAGTATTCTCTTCAGTGTCTGAAATGGTGTTTTCCGGTTGAACTTAAACCGGAGAAACTGGTTCTGCTTGGACTTCAACCGGAACTATTTCTTCTTCAATTTAAATTATTTCATTCAGTTTCTTTTCATTGCCTGGCAAGATAGGTTGAGTGCTCATTGAAGAGAAGAAGATTGGCTTCTTGGTTACATTTTGATTTCTCTTCCAATGCTCATCATCAGACCTATAAAAATTATGTTCCTGCACTAAGGAGCTCACAGGCTTATCAACAGTTATGTTGAAAGCAGTGGTTAGTGCATCAATATCAAATAACTAACTGGGCTGAGATTCAAAATTGTTAGGGGATTTTTCATTGAAAGACATATTTATAGTTTCCTCAACAATTTTGGTTCTCTTGTTGTATACTCTGTATGCTTTTGACACACCAGAATATCCAACGAAATAACCCTCATCTGCTTTTTTTTGCAAATTTAGGCAATAGCTCATTAGTTATTAAAATTGTAACATGACAACCAAATGGCTTAAAGAAATAGATATTTGGCTTTCTTTTTCTCTAAAGTTCATAAGGTGTCTTATTCTTGCCTTTGACAATTAAAATCCTGTTTTGGACATAACAGGCAGTGTTCACTGCTTCTGCCCAAAATATTACAGGGAGCTTGGAGTCTGCTAACATAGACCTAGCAGATTCAATCAATGTCCTATTCCTCCTTTCAGCAACACAGTTCTGCTATGGAGTTCTAGGAGCACTAAATTGTCTCACAATTCCCTTTTCCTCACAAAATGAATTCAAAACATGATTTTTGAATTCTGTACCATTGTCACATCTGATTGTTTTGACTTTGAGGTTGGATTAATTTTCTAAATTAATAACAAGTGTTTTCAATAATTCAGCAGTTTCATCTTTTGTTTTAAGAAAGAAAACCCAAGTGTATCTAGAAAAAATCATCAATTATTACAAAACAGTATGACTTTTTCCCCAAACTTATTACTCTAGTTGGACCAAAGAGATCCATGTGCAACAGCTCTAGAGGTTTTGAAATAGAAGATTCAACTTTTTGCTTGAAGGAGGTTCTGTGTTGCTTGCCCTTAAGACAAGGTACACAGTTTCCTTAACATGCAAAATGCTTGTTAGGAAGACCCTTAACCAAGCCAAGATTTACAATTCTGTTCATGTTCTTGTAATTCACATGACCTAACCTCCTATGCCACAAATCAGACTCAGCAACAGAGGCTTTGGATATAAAACAGGCAGTGCCACATGAGGGTGCAGCAACTGACATATCCAAGATGTATAGTCCATCTCTCCTAGTACCTTAAGCATAATTAATTCATCAGTTATTTTGACACCAGGTTTGAGAACTATAGCCTCTTTCTCATTAAACATTAAATTCAAATTCTTGTCACACATTTGTGAGACACTGAGAAGATTGAAATTTAATGTATCAAAAAAATTGACTTTATCAAATTTTACAAATCCATTGCTCACATCTCCTTGTGCTGAGATATGGCCTTTTGTGCTTCCAAAGGCAACTGGTCCTCTATTTATTCTTTTTGTGTTTTCCAGTATGTGCTTATTCCCTGTCATATGGCAAGTGCATCCACTGTCGACTACCCATAGGCTATTATGGACTTTATTCTGCACCTGCACATATTAGAATTGATCAGTTTCTATAGGGGACCCAAGCCTGAGTGGTCTTGGGTCTGCCATAAGCATCATTATACTGGTACTCCTTGAGTACTAAAGTATTTACACCTGGAGCTTCAGTGAGCAAATCATCATTGTCAAAACTTAAGTTCTCATACTGAGTACTTGCTTGACTAAATCTTTCACCTTTGGTGTTTTTCCTTTCAACAATTTTTCTTTCCCTATATTCCTTAAATTTTCTTTGCTTGTTGGTTATTTTCTTGGATCTTTCATTACCTTGATTAACCAACTTAGTTCTTTCAGGAGATTTGGAAAATCTTTGAGGAAAGTATTTGTTTTGGTTTGAACTCTCCCCCTGAAGTGGAATAGTGTGACTTCCACTTGAACTAGTAGCAAATTCAATTTCAGGTTGGTTAGATTTTTTGCTTCTTGAAAAGTTTTCTCTAGAGGTGGTCTTTCCTCTAGTGGGATTTCTTCTCCCTTGAGCTTCAAAATGCTCAAACCCATCAGTAAAGTGTACATGCGGTCTCTGCTTTGGACCAGTGGCTGATCTGGGTTGAATTTTTTTCGGTTAAACTTGGGTTCGAGCGGAAGAGTGTTCCGCTTGAACTTCAGTCGGAAATCAATTTTGCCTTAGAACAGAAAAACTTCCATTTCTTTCGTTACCAATTAAAATTCTGTTGGATTCAGATCCAAAATGCTTTATTATGTGGCTTTTCACAGGTGAAATTCTTCCTGTGAGTTTCTTTTGAAAATCAGCCTTTGGTTTTACAACAGGTTTTGGTTTCAAAAATGGTTTGACTTTACTCAGTGGGTTGAACTGACATACAGCAGCTAGGTTTCCTTGTTCACCACAAAACATGCATTCAACAATTTTGGTTTCACAAAATTCAACTTTCCTGGGAGACTCATGTTTGGTCACTTGATTGAAAGTGAGTTGACCAAACCTTTGAGTTTGACTTCCCTTTGGTTGCTCAGGTTGCTTTCCTCCAACTTTTGAATCTTTGGGTTCATAAATAGTTGGTGGTGGCACAGCAATTGAAGGTTTCAAAATGTTTTATTGGTCAGCTGATGGAGAAGTGCTTGCATCAGTGACTTCAGTATTCTTTGACTCAGCAGTGTTTTCAAAACTTGACTGTGATGAGGTGTCATCAACAGTAAGACTAACTTTACAGTTTGTTTTTAAAAGCTTCAATTGGTTTGATTGCTGGTGAGTATTCAATTTGTGGTTCAACACTATTGTAACCAACACCAGCCTTACCATACATCCTTCCATCCATAATTTCTCAGCCTTTCTATTTGCAGTTTGAAATTTGTCACAAGTAGATAAAGCATCTTTTAGCTTGATTTTAAGAACATCAACCTCAGCCTTAGCATCTTTGGTTTCATTTCTTGATTTCTCAAGCTTAGACAGCAAATCATCAAGTTGTGTTTCAAGAACTGAGTTGGTTTGTTTTAGCTGTTCATATTCTTTGGTTAGATTTTCAATCTTTGAAATGTAAGATGATTCAGTTTTCTTAAAACATTCCTTTAACTCATTTAGGTTTGAAACTTCATCAATCAAATCAGTGTTGTGATTTATGTACTTTGCCACTTGTTCAGTGCAAGCAGGGCTGCATAGGTTTTCTAAAACCTTTTCAGGAATAGAGTTTACCAGATCTGAAGTGGAGTCTTGTTTGGCCATCAAAGCATGATTTATTTGCTCAAACTCAACAACAAAATCTTCCCATTCAACACATGAGGTTTGATTGGCAACAGCAGCAACCACATTCTGGTGGTTTTGACTTCTGGTTGGTTTTGGTTGGGTGGGTTGATGAGCTGAGTTGTGACCAGAATTGTTGTTGTTGTTAGAATTGTTTCCACCATGATTCTTCATTTGGACATGACCCTGGTTCTGCACTTCCCTTTTTTGGCTGTGGGCATTCTCTTGCAAAATGACCAAGTTGGTGACAGTTGTAGCATTTCACCTTGCTTTTGTCTAGACCTATGTGAGCACCCTTTGCTCCCTTGTAGGTTCTACCAGTTCTTTTGTAAAACCTTTGAGCTCTGACAAACACTATAGAAAGTTGGGTCAGAATATCCATTTCTTCCAAATCATCAGCACCTATACACTCAAGATCTTCATGAATGGAGCCTTGGTATGAGTCAGTTGCTACATGAGCATTGTGAGAGTTGTCAAACGTGTTTGAAAAACTCTCTTGACACCTTAGTGTGGGAAACTGACTATAGGTGACTGATATGATGATGAGTTTGAAAATCTTTGATTGTGAAAATCGGTAGTTACTAGTGTAGTTAAAAACAGCTGAGTTGACTCAGAAGATGAGTTTTGCTTAAGATTCAGTTCCATTTCATAAGCACTGAGTATGCCATGAAGTTCACTAAGTCTCATCTTTTTCAAATTTTTACATTCCCTGATGCTAACAGTGTAAATTGTCCACACAGAGGGCAAGGAACGTAGAAATTTTCTGTTTACATCTACTTGGTCTAGTTTTACATCTACCTTTTGCAGTTCATCAAGTAGGGAAACAAATCTTAAGTACTGATTTGTCATTGATTCACCAGTTTTGAAAGTAAAGTTCTCATATATCTGTTTAAAGACATCTTTCTTGTTTTCTCTTACTTCACTGGTTCCTTCATACATTTCACTTAAGGCATTCCACAGGTCAAATGTAGTTTTGTATCCTTTGAACCCACTTAAAATGGAATTAGGAAATGCAGCCTGTAGAGTCCAATATGCCTTATAGTCAAATTCGAGAGCAGCATAGTCAGAATCAACAAATTTTTCTAAAGGTTTAGGTATTTTGACTTCTGCATCATCAGCAGATGAAACCATGGGTGAGTAAGGGCCTTCAGTAAAGGATTTCCAAATACGACGGTCTAAAATCCTAACAAAACCTGCCATCCTGAGTTTCCAGGTACCAAAGTCATCAGGAGTGAACATTAGTGGTTTGTTAGCACTGCCCTTTGAAGATCCTAAACTTAGATCACTCATTTTGAAAATTTTGAAAGAGAAAAACTACAAAGCTTGTAAAGTAGGCAAGTAGAGTATCAACTTTGAAGCACTGAAAGTCTTCAAAGTGGGAGCCAAGCTCTGATACCACTTGTAGGATCGGTGTTAGTTATGATTAAACTAAAACAAGAACCCTCTACTTGTAAATATAACCCTGTGGAATTAAAGTTATACTTCGCTTTACTCTAGCAGATTTAGTTCTCTTGTATTAGGTAGTGTTTGATTTGCATAAGTATAGTAACAATGAAGTAAGAAATACTCGGCATTATTTGCATTAACTCAAAGTTACACTATTACAAGGTGATCAAGAACTGTGTGAAAAAAAAGTGCTAACTACTGCTATATATAGTGCAGATGAGATCAATGATAGCCATTGATCTCAAACGATCTAATCTAAAACGTTTAATACAAAGTCAAATATAAACTACCAAAAGCATAAACTTCGACAATTGGAATATCTTGCGTGTGGACAGCACCATACTATATTAGGAGAGCGGCTTTGTGAGATTTAGAAGCAAACGAGAAGCTTTTGCAGGATTGGACTTGCTGAAAAGATATCTCAGGAAAAGTCTGGTTGAACTCATTATCTGGTGGATAATCGAGTTCACCCGGAATATTCGCTAGCTGACAAAATGCTTCTTCCGCTTGAACTGCCAGTTCCGCTTGAAGTTGAGAATTCCGCTTCAACTTCAACTTCAGCCAGAACTTATCAAAAGTGGATTTCAGCCGGAAATCTTCAAAGTGATATATTCCTTACAATATATATATATATATATATATATATATATATATATACATATATGTAAATCGACATATATATATTTATATATAATTAATATAACAATTTATGTGATAATCATAATTAATATTATGATTCGATCTAAATCAAAAGTGTTTAGATCTTGAACGGTTGGTAGTGTCGGACAAATGTTCGAGACAACGTGGTTCAGCGAGACAAGCGCTAAGGTTGCGAAAACTTACTGGAGAAAAAAGCTCAGGGTTTGTTCAAAACCTAGCAGAAAAACACACCAAAGGGATCCAGTAAAATTCCGGTGGTTATCAGCGGCGTAGCACCGGCGCAGTAGCGACGCAACCACGGTGGCAGTGTGGCTGCGGTTGGCCAAAGCAAGCGTTGGAAGTTGGAGTCGGTCGGCGGTGGTTCGCGGACGGATGGCGGCGCCGAGAGACGGTCGGCGGTGGTGGATTGCGGCAGCGGGGAGGGCCGATGAACGGCAGCGCATGCGGGAGGTATCCTGCCGGCGGGTGTTGTCCTGAGAGAGAGACCGAGAGAGGGGGATTAAGTGTTTTAGGGAGATTAAAATTTGTAACCCTGAATCAATATTCTAGATCCCTATTTATAAGCCCCATAAACCGATTGTGGATAAACCACAATTGGATTATTTAATAATTCTCTAGGCTTATCCCTTTATCTCTTAATCAGTTGTAGATAAACTACAACTGATTTAAATCTCTCAGTTATCCATCCAGGTTTTAGAGATAATCTTTAAATAAACTAATGTATTTAAATCATAATTATCTAACCACAATTTAAATAAAACTAATTAAATAAAGAGTTATATTTAATTGACTTTTATTTAATTATAAATACTAATAATAACATTTTATTATTGGCGATGAGGGGAGACTTGAGGCTGAAAGGTCACAAGTTCGATCCCTGAGCTCCCAGGTTTTACCACCCGGCCGCTCGCGGAGGTGGATTTTCCCTGGAATGAGCTCAACTGGTGTAAATAGTCCCCGGGTTTTCCGGGGCATTCGTTGGCCGTTCAAAAAAAAAAACAATTTATTATTTGTATTTCCACCGACTAATAATTATTAATGGTTAATGATTAATTTTTGCTTTTATTATTAACAAATTAATAATAATATGAAATGATTAAGTTATTATTTATATCAATATATAAATAACAACATTAAATCATTTCTGTTTTTGCAGAACAACGTTTACTAATTAAACGTGTTCGGTTCTCGTTGCCCTCAGTGTAACTCTTACAGGCACAACCGGGTCGGGTTCCTAAAAATTGTCGGGTCTGGACATACAATATCCAACAGACTCCCACTTGGATAGATCCCGACAAGATCATAAGATGTAGACAGAGGCGCTCTAGCTACATGACTTCCCCTACCAGTTATGCCACCTTAAGTCGACAACCAAGGTTTATCAGTTGCAAAGCAACATGATATTATACTTATGGTAAATATCGTTAGTCATTGTTCCCTTCTATATTCGACATCAATTGAACGATAAGGAATGGATTCAATTCAACTTATCTTAGTGGAACGTTTCTTGATCTCGATTGGAAGTGTTCCAATCGAACACTGTAAGTTTGGGTAAGGCCTTACACTTAGCACTTGGAATCATCGAGAGGGCCCATGATGTCTTACTATTGCATTGTAAATGCAAGAGTACAGAATCTCATATTGACTACATGTAGCTCCCACTGAACTTCAGACCTATTCACAAAAGTAGTCTTTATGACTAGCATTTAAGCGACAGCAGTTGACTATAATCAAAGAACAGACCCTGGTAAACGGGAGGTAGCATATGTATCTCAGGTCTAAGGATACGAATGAGTTTACAATCGTCAATTCATCTTGTTATTGAATCAAAGATGATGATTTGATGCGAGTTACGTCCAACGTCATTCTGTAATGAGGTCTGTGAATTTGGATAGTCAACAGTTTGAGTCCAAAGTCAGAATAGTCTTATTTGAAATTCGTTCCCACAATTCTGACCGACTACGGACACTTTTGAATAATATGTATATGTATTCTCCAGCATTATTCTTAAATAATGCATGTGAGTTTGGAGAGTTGAAGAACTCAAATCCAAAGTCAAAATATCTGATTCGTTTGCACGAATCAGATGGAGCGTTGAGAACACTACATGTATATTCATGGATGATAAACGTATTAAAATCGAACACATGTATACATTTCAGAATTTGTTTTAACCATTTAAAATGAATTCGAATAGTAAAGCAACACTGTTACAGTTCGTACATCCCAAATACTAAATTAAATTTTGGCTTATCGAGCTGAGTTATTACATCAAGCAGGTGATGTCTAAATGATAGTTTCCTATTCATTTATAGCCAAATTTTGATACCGTGTTACTTGTCTTTTATTAAATGTTTCTATACTGCCACTATTGTTTCCTAAACAGTGAAGTATGCTCAAGTGATATGTGATAATAAGTGCCCTTGGTGAACACTATAAATCAGTGTTATCACATAACCCGTCTTCAATGATTACACCTTAATCATTCTAAGATTATGAATGAACTAATTCATTTTTAGGTCACTTGGGATGGCTTATGTGTTTATAAAATTAATACCTTATAAATACTTGACTATATCAATACAGCCTTTGTTATGATATACTTCCAATCATGTCGTTGTGTAACCGTTTACAGCGACATCCATATAATAACTCTTTATTATATTATTTCATTCAAATTCCTATGGTTTTGAACTAGCCCTAGAAGTAACTTTTCTCCGTTGATCATAATCCATAGTCTACATTTACGCAAGTGACTTCATAATCATCCGATGACTAAATCCATTGTTTAATTAAATCATACTACTTGGATTAGTATGTAACTATCATGATCATGATTATTAACATAGTGCTCCCACTTGCCTTTTATAGATCTAGCGTTCTTTAATATTATCAATTCAAACTTATAGGATATTAGCAAACAGTTTTGCTTAAACCTATCTTGGTCTACTAGTTAGTCCAACTTAATCTTGTGATAAGATACAAGATTATGGGTTTGAATATTTAAGCAAATCGGTGCATAACTGATATCTTAGTTTCATGAAACCGAATCATCTCAGGTCAGACATCTGATATAGATTCACGTTTCAATATTTAGGTGATGGATTATGGAATATTCTTCAATAAGAATGTCAGGTTCCATTCAAATACATCTCCTTCAAGAACACTTACATTTTCTGATTTAGACAACAATTGTTTGGTCAGAAAAATGTTCACATATTTCTAATTAAGGCATAATTAGTTGGTCAGATAATGTTATATCTATTTGGTTATACTAGAATTTCTTCAAGTTAAGCGTTATATATAGACTTCATGTTCCGTCACAATCCAACACTCAAAGGAATTACTTCCTTTCTCTTAGATGGAACTTTTATCCCTAAGGATTTTAAAAGTATATTTTATGGTTAAGTATAGTTAATGGCAAGAAATGTTTCTTGGTACTACACTTAAGCAGGCAAGTTATGGATTACGGGATTTATCTGGTTTAGTTAGGGTAGTTTTGGCAAAAGGGTTTCCTATATTTAAGCTTCAATTTCTTGATGCTTAATTCTCCTCGATTCAAGAGTTAAGAATTTAACTTTGCAGGGATTTTGAATTTTAAATTTACAACTATTTGTATAAAATTCAATTTATAGGAATATTAAGGTTATGGTATTTCTCAATCATTAATCATCTAAATGATTATTACTATTAATCGAGGCTGATGATCCTTACTTCTATGAGCAGATGCTTGATCAAATCAAGAGTTCTTATGCTCATTTTAATTTTGTACAAATACAAACGTTTCAAAGTTTTGAAATAATTCATTTTCTATAAGCTTGTTGATACTCTTCATCACAAGATGTAGAATTTCAATGAGCTATTAATCCGTCAAGTGATTATTAGACAAATCATGATTACATCTTGCAATTGTGAGGACCACATATCCTTTAATGTATATGTTGTGTTCATAATTACGTGAATCATATCCATCAGGCTATGCGTTATGTTGTTTTGAACCCATAATCAAAATACTAATCGAGAAAACAAGCTCAAATGTCAAATGATTATTCATACTATGCAAAAGATAATGTCAAACAGAATAAAAAACAAACCATGTTCAAAAACAGGAAATCAAATAAGTATTCATCCTGGACGCAGCCAGGGAAAAACAAACCAAATGTTTTTAATACTACCAAGTTTAATTATCAGAACGTGAGCAGAACCCTAGTTGCGTTAAATTGAAAGCGAGCTTCACGATATCTTGGTTTTGATCTCCTTAATCTTTCACGTTCCTACAAAGTATAAGGTGTGTAAGCAAAGCTTCACATCTTGAGGAATTAGAAAAATGAAACTTAAGGCTAAATACCTCTAGAAGAACTCCCGCCATTCTTCTAAGCCTTAACCTTTGCAATGTACTCAGGGTAGTTCCTTCTCTAGTGTCCCATCTTGTTACACTCAAAGCATTGGCGCTGATCATGTGGCGGCCCTGCTTTGGAAGTCTTCTTCCCCTTCCAATTGCCTTTGGCACCGGAATGAGAGGTGGCAGGAGATTTACCATTTCCAGTAGTGGAACGCTTCCTCTTACGATCGGGCTTCTTAACACCAGTCGACTTGACCGCTAAGACCGCAGGGGTCTTATTGGAGGCGATGTTGATCTCAGTAGCTTTCAACATCCCATGAAGCTTCGACACTGTCTTCACCAAGTTGTTCATATAATAGTTAACCCTAAACTGAGTGAACGTACAAGAAAGAGATTGGAGAATCAGGTCGGTAGCCAATTCCTCAGGAATGGCATACTGGAGCTTCTCCAAGCGGTCAATGTACGACTTCATCTTGACCATATGAGGGCTGACAATAGCGCCTTCAGCCATCTTACATGATATGAGTTGAGTAACAACCTCATAGCGCTCCTGACGGGCTTGTGTCTTAAACATGCCCTTCAGCTGTCCGATCATCTGGAAAGCACTCAAGTCCTCCATGTTCTTCTGAAGTTCTGGAGACATAGTGGCCAACATTAGGCAAGACACTTGGTTAGCATCCCTTACCAGGCGGTCATGCGTTGTACGAGCAGTTGCAGTTTTATTTGCAGGCTGTGCAGGCATCGGAGCATCCAGAATATGGAGCTTGTTAGCCATCTTGAGCACAATCTTGAGATTGCGGAACCAGTCAAGGAAGTTGGTGTTATTAAGTTTCTCCTTCTCAAGGATAGACTTAAGTTGGAAGGTGTCATTTGGGGCATTATTATTGTTGTTGTTAGCCATCTGAAACATTAAGACAATTCATTTTAGTATTTTCGATGTTTAGACTAAATTCAGTTATGGTAAGTTCTAACTGAATAAAGTATGTGATTCCATTTTGAAGATCAATGTAGGGAGGAATTCATAGTTTTTGTTAAGTCTACTTGTTTAGATTAGCTTAATTGTAATCTTGGTCTTTTGGGTAGTTAGCGAAACTACCGAGCGAAACTGTTGTTTCGCTCGGTATCTAGATTAGTCGGTCTCAGTGACAGTTTCGCTTGGCCAGCGAAACTACCAGCGAAACTGTCTACTGATGTGTATAAATAGTAGCCTTAGTGCTCTCATTTGTAACTTTTGCAACATTCTCAACCCTAATACAGATTTCTGCATATTTGGTAAGTTTGGTGACGGCTAGGAGCTTTCTAATACATCTTTGTAGCTTTTTGTTCATCTCTTATCATTCTTTTGGTTGATGTTGTGATTGTTCAATACTAAAAACCAATTTAGCTATTGGAAATCATCATCTATTGTTGTTTGATTGGTTTTCTTCTCAAAACACCATCATTAGCATTGATTAAGATCAGTGAGGACCAACACATTTAACTTAATTACTAAAGGCAGTTGTAGCATGCAATCAATAGTAATTAAATAGATAGACAAACAAAGATTGTCATTTGTGAGGACCAGTCACAATACCCGTTTATGAGTCCGTAATAACATCAAATGTTTTATGCGATACATGTAGCCTTATCCATGCCCACCCTATATACAAACATTTACGTTACGGTGCTGAAGGCTCCAATGATGCAATTATTTACAACTAGAGGAATAGTTATCCGAGGTGGCCACATGTACAAATAAGGTGCTGAAGGCTCCAATAGTTGTACCTTGGAATACACCCTACATGCCAAGTACGGTGATGAAGGCTCCAATACTAACGTTTCAGTAAATGTAGTCCAAGTTGGGCTTGACCTGGGACGGCATAAACTATTAATTTTTTACTTACCAAATAGGGTTATTTAATAAGCTTTTAGTTGGTGATCATTAATCAAAAACCCTATCATCGCTCGAGACAGTAAAATTAGATAACCTAATTAAATGACTATGTTGTCGCGAAGCATACATAGACAAACAAAAGCAGACAAGCCTTTTAGAGTTTATAAATTTCATAAATTTCGGAAAACTCTATAATTGGTTATATATTTATTGAGTTAAAATACCTTACTTAAAACTCATTTATCTTTCGATTTTTAAATCCTTTTAAACTCGATTTAAAACAATTTTAAAGTGTTTTAGTTGGTTAATAAAAGTAAGCAACACAAACACAATCCCAAACATGTATTCAGCCATGATAGGGCTTCTGTATTGCTAGAGCCTTTTAGCAATACTGAATAAGGTCTAGGGACAACACAACACACAATGGTCTTCCTCGAGCATCTTGTTGTCTTCATGAGCTCCAATTGGCTTCAAGACTCTTCTTGAACTTGATTGGATCTTCAGGTCTTCGGGTTAAGAAACTTTCATTTGGGAGACCTACCAAATATGGAAAGTTTCCATTTTCGGGAAACCTGCCAGATTTGGGAAGTTACCATTACTGGAAACTTGCCAAATCGGAAAACTACCAAAATGGAAAAGTTTCCGAATTTCAAAGCACGAGCCAAAATAGCAAACTTTCTAAAATATGAAACTTTCCAAGATTAGAAACTTACTAAATCGGAAAACTGTCAAAATTGGAAACATTTCCAAATTTGGAAACACGAGCCAAAACAGCAAACTTTATAAAATTGAAAACTTGCTAAATTGGGAAAGTTCTAAATTTGGAAACCCGAATCGAAATAGGACTTGCCAAAATTGATTACTAAATCGGGAAAGTTGCCAAATTTGGGAACACGTTCGAATTAGAGACTTATCAAAATTGGGAACTTGTTATTTCGGGAAAGTGTTCAAAATAGAAATACACTAAAAAAGAACTTAAATCTATTTATTACAACTTTGAACCCAAAAATACAAGGCCAACCGAAAACCCAAATCTATTACATAATGGGCCAAAACATGGCCCAAACCAAATAGAAACCAACCAACCAAACAAACATGCAATTTCAATAAATTGGGTCGGGTCGAATACACATAATTAAATAAAACAATCGAACTATTATAATCGCATTATTTTGGTGGATCTAAATCCACCAAAATATATTTATGCATTTAAATATATAACTAATAAAATTAATTATAATTTTAATTCACACCTTTCGGGTTGTTTAACCCCGGTATGTGAATCCACCGGTTTAAAACATGACTGGTCTAGATTTACGTGTGGTGATCAAGGCTCTGATACCACTATTGGGTTTTGCCAATGGTATTCGGGTCACAGGTGGTAATTTTAATTTTTTTATTAAAACCCCTTTTTACTAATTGTATTACCGGATACAATTACATTTATTTAATTACCTTAATTAAATTAAAGTGCGGAAGCGTATATTAAATACATAATTAAATTAAACGCGAAAACCAAGTGACATAAATAACAGCAAGATCTAATCACCAACACGTAAATACTAGTCATATATATATATGTAAATCAACATATATATATATATATATATATATATATATATATATAATGTAATATTTAAATCAATATTTAAATTTTGAATCAGATAAATTATGATAAATAAATATAACGATTTATGTGATAATCATAATTAATATTATGATTCGATCTAAACCAAACGTGTTTAGATCTTGAATGGTCGGTAGTGTCGAACAACTGTTCGAGACACCGAGGTTCAACGAGACAAGAGATTTATGTGATAATCATAATTAATACTAGGATTGCGAAAACTTACCGGAGAAGCAAGCTCGGGGTTGGTTCAAAACCTAGCAGAAAAAACACACCAAAGGGATCCGATAAAAATCTGGTGGCTATCAGCGGCGCGGTAGTAGTGTGGCAGAGACCGGCCAAAGCAGGCGGCGGAAGGTGGAGCCGGTCGGCGGTGGTTCCCAGATGGATGGCGACGGCGAGAGATGGTCACCGGTGGTGGATTGCAACGGCGGGGAGGGTCGGTGAAAGGTGGCGGCGGCGGGAGGTATCTAGCATGCGGGTGTTGTCGCGAGAGAGAGGGATTAAGTGTTTTAGGGAGATTAAAATCTGTAATCCTTAATCAATATTCTAGGTCCCTATTTGTAAGGCCAATAAACCAATTGTGGGTAAACCACAATTTTGTTTATTTAATAATTATCTAGGGCTTATCCCTTTATCTATTAATCAGTTGTAGATAAAACTACAAATAATTTAAATCTCCCAGTTATCCATCCAGGTTTTAGAGATAATCTTTAAATAAACTAATTTATTTAAATCATAATTATCTAACCACAATTTAAATAAAACTAAATTAGATAAACAATTTTATTTAATTAACTTTTATTGAATTAGAAGTACCAATAGTAAAAATTTATTATTTATATTTTCACAAACTAATTATTATATATATTTACAATACAAGTTGTAAGGATGTGAGGGGCTTTACTGTCGTTCGTTTTGTCCAATAGTAAGTTAACAACAAGAAATTTTAGCCAATGAAATGTTCCCGCCTAATAAGATAGTGGTTCAATATTTTGATGACCACCATTTCACTACTCCTTTCTCTCTCTTATCTCCGAGTTTTCTTCCTCTCTGTTACCTTTCCCTTCCGTTTTCCGGTCTTCCTATTTACGTCGTTTTATATGGCGGTCTCGATGATGGTTGTTGTGGTGTTTCTTTATAGATGTGATATTTGTGGTGGCAGGCTTGGTGTTCATTGTTGTCGCTGCCGCTCATCGATTTCTGGCGATCTAGGGCTGAGGTGAGATAAGGTTTTAGAGACGGTGGTGGCGGTGGTAGTTGGACCGGAGCCGTGTGAGCGTTTGAGAGATTGAACTGCTTTGATTGCTTTGATGCTTAGTGTGCAGCCTTTGTGGAGCGGAAAGAGGTTGTCGTGTGGGCCGAATCGGAGGGTGAGACGGTGGTTAGGGTTTCCGACGGGGGATTGGTGGTGGTGGGGAAGGCAAAAGAGGAGATTGGGGCTGAGTCTGGATACCATGAGTTAAAAGAAACAGGTTGGATGCCGTGGAAATTACGATGAAGTTGATAGATAAAGATAAGTATCTCTTGAAGATTTTCCGATCACAGTGGCAAACGGTGGAAATTTAGTTTCTATTCTGAGCAATAATAAGATGTAAAATGGAAAGTCAGAGAGAAATAGAAAGAGAAAGTAGAGATAAAATGGAGAAGACAGCGGAAGAACCGATGGAGGATGGATACTTCGAGCAAAAATTTAGATACAGGCCATGGGCTATGTTTTTAGAATCCATTTTAGTCATTAGGCCAACCGTACTCATCTATTATTTATTTCTAATTTTTTTATTTGACTAAATTACAATCTTTAACATAGTTGGGTTAAACGATTTGAGGCTTACGTTGATGAACTATAATAATGAAATTGGAATAAGTTAGAAAGTTCCTAAATTGCTAAAACTGGAGATTATCATAGTTGGGTTAAACGATTTGAGGCTTACGTTGATACAAATGACATTGATATGTGGTTGGCGTTTACCGATCAATATATTTATCCTTAGGATGAAACCGGTGAACCCATTCTTCAAAGGAAGATGTCATCTGAACAAAAGAAAGCTTATCAAGCTAAGAAGAAAGCTTATGGTACCTTGACGATGGCTTTTCCTAAAGAGTTACTTCATCAATTTTCTGGTAACTACACATCAAAGAGTTTGTGGGATGCATTGGAAAAGAGATGTGAAGGTAATGATCAATATAAGAAGAGTCGTCAGAAAGTTTTAAAGAAAGAATTTGATAGTTTCAAGCATTATCAGAACGAAGAAATTGAAAAAAGACAAAAACATTGGAAAATGCAAAAAGCCAAAAACATTGAAAAATTAGAAATTGTATCCGACTTGTTTGGGAAATGATGGTACATTGGCTTACATCGTCTGACTCATGGATAAAATAGATGAAAAAGTCATAAGACCATTAGATCGATGTGCAAGGTAGGCTCGGCAAATCAGAAAGTATTCGAATGTGATATACACTAAATCTGATGCTTGACCTAGTGGACAACATTTTGATGCATATCTCACGATATATCAAGAAAAAGATATGTGAAAATAAAATGAGAAGTCACTGTGTATACATGTGTTCATTTTGCAAAGATTAAAACGTGTTTGCTTTTCTTTATTTTATCAAACGATCGGACTTTCTTTGCATGCTCACAAGGCCAACCTGATTGTTGTTTGTTTGATGTTCTGCTTTATTTTCCTTGGTGTTTCGTATAGCTCATCGGACTTTCTCTGCGTGTCCACAAGACCGACCTGATTGTTGTTGAGTTATACAATTTCAACTTGTTTTATTTTCTTTTTTGTTAAATCTAAGGCCTTATCTGCGTATCGAAAGATCGACCTTAAGGTAGACGATTTAACGTTCTTATTTCTTTTTGCATGGAACACAGTTGACTATATCATGAATACAATCATTATGTGATAAATCACAAAAATGTGATAAGGAAAACATATCTGGGTATGTCTGACAGTGTGGGGTACACTGGTCAATGTGAATTTAATCAATACTTTAACATATCCTGATGTTATGAGTATGATTCTGCCTGAGTTTAATATTGGACACATTATACCTGCAATCGGCATGGCTTATGTGCTTCGATAATCGAAATTGAAGTGGAATTCAGCATGTTATGTCCAATATGATCCCAAGTCGTGATCTTTTTCGCAAAAGACAAAAATAGTGTCTGATTCTGTAATGCATTTACTTTTCTTATCGGAAAATACCAAAAAGATTTTAGGTATGTTTTGATATAAATTTTCTAAAAGCCAAAAACATATTGTATCTTATATGTTTTCGATTGATCAACACGGAATACGAAATCAAATTTCAAACTCAAAAATATCTTGGAGTCTCGAAGAGACGTTTTGTACCAAGATTATTTATGTTGGCAGGTTTCTAAGTGGAAAGAGAACATCACAACTTCAAGTCTTCTGAAGGTTGTTGATTAAGAGATTTCACACGATGCAATATCAAGTATTCAAGATTGGACTCATCGTCAAGAGTGAGGAAGAGATTTCATCGAATACAAGACTGTTTGTGCAAGATAGGTTCTGGCCGAACCTTGGACGAAGTCCACGTTCGGACCCACTGAACCTTGGCCGAACTGTAGGTTCGGACCAGTGGGGTTTCAGCATGTATAAATATGTGTCTTGTATAGAATTGAGAAGTTTTCTTGGAGATATCTTCTAAGTGTACTCTGTGGTTCTCTCTGTGGTTAATACAAGTCTCATTTGTATTTACTCATCGTGTTTTACTTGCATTACATTGATTTCGTTACGACTAAGTAGAAAATTCATACGCTCACGCATTTTCACAGTTTACAAATATCTATTAGTTCTTTACAATTACATGGATGTCGTCATTAATTAGCATTGACAACGTCATCTACACGTCTTCCGCTGCAATGCACGGACGGGTCTATTACTCGTTATTAATAATTAATAATTAATTTCTACTTTTATTATTAACAAATTAATAATAATATGAAATGATTAAGTTATTATTTATATCAATATATAAATACAACATTAAATCATTTCTGTTTTCGCAGAACAATGTTTACTGAGTAAACGTGTTCGGTTCTCGTTGCCCTCATTGTAACTCTTACAGGCCACAACCGGGTCGGGTTTTTAAGAAATTGTTGGGTCTGGACATACAATATCCAACATATGCAACATAACTATATTACATATATACAAACCCAAACCCGCCAGCCTCACTCCCTGTGTTGCAAATATTTCTCACATAACGGCACAAATCTGAGTCACTAACATCAAAACAAGTCTCTTTTGTTTTCTTTTTAGTTTTTCAGGTTTATAAGTGTGGAAAATACAAAAGGAACTGATTATTAGCAAAAGCAGAAGAAAAATGTCAAAGTTCTAGATTTACCAAGCCTGGCATGCCCCGTACCTAAGCTAGCACACCCCGTGCCGCACCCGAAGATCCTCCCAAGAAGATTTTGATCACACACCCCATGTTTCTGATGGTAAATCGTGTCATATGACACAGCACGACCCGTGCCCAAGCCAACACGACCCCGTGCCATGTCAGAAGGAAGATACCGGATCTTGATGCCTAGTCAGCATGGCCCGTGCCCAAGCTAGCACGCCCCGTGCCATTTCAGACTCCAGCCTATAAATAGTGGACTCCTCCTTATTTGCAACCCACTCAATTCTTTTCTCTCTCTGTTACGGTTTTGAGTCATTTGGTGTTTTCGGGCTTTGTAATCGAGTTTATAAGAACTTGAACTTAAGCAAGATCTTGTAAGCATTTTGTCTATGAAATCTTCTTTTTCTGTTAAGCAAATCTTTAAAGCCATGACTCGCTAAATTCTTATACTTACTTGGGAGGTCACAAACCTCTGGTGGGTTGGGTGATGACCTCCTAAGCTTGCTTAAGGTGTGTCTAATGAATTTATGAAAAACCTTTTTATTGAAAGTTTATTATTAATTTTCTAGAACAAACGTGCTCTTCGTATCACAGACCATTTGGGGAGTCAAAATTCCAAAGGCCGGACTTGTGACACCCGGTCGGGGGACGATGCATGATCCGAAAGGTGACTCGCGTCCCATGCTACATGATACAATCGAGGTCCTTATGTCTATGTAAGCAAGCTTGGCTGACCACGCAGGTGTGGGCTGAAAGTATTTGGTTGGGAATGAGGGTTGGTAATATTTGTCACTTAACGGAACCCGAGATGGTACGTGTTTGTGAACTTGGCTCTAGTTACGTCGGATGTACGCATGCGGAGAGCTAGGTGCGAATGAAACGAACCAGAGTCCCTCAAAAAGATAATTTTCATAATAAAATAATCTGGCACGCAGGGTTGTTTCCTTGCTGGTTCATGACGGCATGTCGAGTACGGTAAGTCACCGGTTTGAGGGGCCCGGTAACTAAATGGCATTATACCACTTTGTTCGGTTACTAGCAGCACCTTCCCACGACGTTCGTACTCCTCGTATACGGTTGATCGTGGAGATTGTGAATCAGCCTAAGATTCCGAAAGGTGGTTGGTCTTCTGCTAGTAAACGATCTTAAGCAAGACCAAGAGTCCCCATTTCTCAATCTTAACCACTGGTAAGGTCTCCAAAGTAACACTAACTCCGAATTACATAACTCTTAAACACCATCTTATTTCTTTTCTTTTCTTTTCTTTTAAAAGTATTCTCTTCTAAACTAACCATTAGATCTGGCTAGATGATAATAGTGGCCTGATTATCCAGTGCTCTTATTTTCCATTGTGTCCTGAACGACCCCGATTCAACTTACCACTATTATACTACACCACGATGGGTATACTTGTCCGTGTAATGTGGTGAAATAATAGTTGTCAAGAAAATCAGGTTTTATAAATTTAAAAGCTTACAACTGCTAAAATAGGTTTGAAAAATATTGTCATATTTATAAGTACACCTTAGCACACGTCAAGCTTTTTGGCGCCGTTGCCGGGGACACAAACGAGGATTTGGAAAAAAGTCCAAGTTAGCAGCCTAGCTAATAGTTTAATTTAATTTGTTTTTACTTAGTTTAGATTTTTTTCTTCTATTAATTTTTCTTATCTTCCTTTTTATTGTTTTTCTTCTATTCATCTATCTTTCTCTGAAAATATTGCAAGGATGGATTATAATCCAAAGGAATATTTCGGTTACAATGATGTATGGCCTCGGTCTGTTTGGTGTAAAATCAACGGTGGTTCCCATTACTCTCAGGACTGCTACATATTAGCACGAATGCCTACGTTCCTGCAGGTGGATGAGTCCACCAGCCATCATTATAGTTCTTTTTCACAATCCGAGTCAAATAGTGGTTTTTGCCAAAATTATAATGAAACTGAGTCTAACCGACATAACTGGCAAAATAACATTACAAGACAAGATTTTGAAAACGAATTGAACCATCTACTTCAAACTCTACTTCTTGTTCCCACGATTTCTTCTTTGTCTGTACAAAGTGTAATGAGAAAAACTCGCAAGGCACAAGCCTTGCTTACACAACACATACAGAAAATCCACCTTATATACGCCCAAAGATAGATCTTGAAGAAACTACGGAAAGAATGTTACAACATATAAAAGTTCTTGAAGATTACTTCAGTCGTATACGGGAGGAGGAAAAAAAAAGAGGTCATAATCAAGGAAGTTCCCCTAGAGCCTAGCATCCCAACTGCAACGCCAGTTTCAATAAGTCCTGAAGAAAAGGAGTTGGACGCAACCCCTTCCCTTCAGATCCCGAACACCCAAGTCAATAAACCAGACAAGGAAGCCAAATAAATGTTCAGACCAGATGAGACGCCTACCTCATCATCTTCAAGTAATGGTAGGAGTAAACCTCTTCTAATCTAGGTACACATTTCTCCACCTTCCCTTGATAGTCTTGCTAACATCCCAAACAATGCTAGATTTTTCAAAGAAATGTTCACTTCACCTAAACTAGAAGAACTGAAACAAGTAATATTTACCAAAAACCAATCATCACACTTAAGACACTTTTCTGATGAAAATTATGTGCCATGCTTTATCAAAAAGAAAATGCAAAATGCCATAGCTGATGATAGTTTACTTGCAAATATGATGCCTACTATGTTGTTCAATAAACTAGAATTAGGATAAATGACACATTTATGTCTGCCGTTCATCCTCTCTGACCGATTTGTCCGTCTATCTAAAGGAGTCATCAAAGATGTCCTAATCAATGTTAACGAAGTTAACATCCCCTCTGATTTCGTTATCTTTGATGATACCCCTTTAATTTCAGAAGACCCCTCTTGGAGGTCCGTGATCAACCCGGACAATGAAGAAATGAGGCTATAGCTCGGGGATCATAAACTATCTGTAAAGATCGAAAGATCTCTTAGATACCCTATTTCTGATAACCCTCCTTGGTTAAACGAAGTAGAAGAAGAAGAACTCACCCAGGAAATCCTGGAAGAGGAGACAAACCCATCTCATATCTCTAATTACGCGAAGCACGAGTCCATCCACTCTATCAACGCCAACCCAAAAGACGAAGATTCCAACAACACGCTAGCAGCTGAGAATCAACCGACACTAGAACTAAAGGAACTTCCAGAACACCTGGAATACGCCTTTCTGGATGACGACTGCAACTCACCCGTAATTATCTCTGCACGCTTGAGCCCAAAAGAAAAGGAAGCACTGCTTGCCATCTTGCTAAAGCATAAGAAGGCTATAGCATGGAAGCTCTCGGACATCAAAGGAATAAATCCATCGTTATGCACGCACAAAATCCTAATGGAAGATGTATATAAGCCTGTTGTCCAACCACAACGGAGGGTAAACCCCAACGTACAAGAAGTGGTAAAGAAGGAAGTTTTCTGTCACACCCCAACCGACGGCGGAACGTCGGGGTATGATTAGATTGCCCATAAGCTCACGACAACTAATTTAGTGACAATAGTTAAATAAAGAATTTCATTGATAACATTAAAAGATAAAACAATACACCACATATTGATAACAAATACAATTTCTTTATTAAACTACGTCCAAAAGCCCTATGGGATAGCATCTTGAAACATCAACATCATAGCCTGCAACATATATAAAATAAAAAGGGGTCAACTATAAATAGTTGGTGAGTAACCACAAGTTTGATACGTAACATATATTTGAAAAACATGCGTTACGTGCCATATGATAGAATAAATGAAATATAACATACTAGAAGATATTGACAACATGATAGACTAGGCATAACCAAAATTGCTAGTATAAAATAACAACATGAAATACTAGGCGATAACAAACCTCAATGACATATGAAAGATTCCGTAACCCGTAGGTTAGACTATATGAAATAATGAAATAGGCTTCAAACACCCAACGCCGAAACGGTCAAGTTGAGTGGGTTGTCAACCGATAGATCTACCTTTGTTACCCCATGCCTTACGTTAATGTTTATGCCAAATGAAAGACATGACAACCATGACATACTTGACATCCGATGATAAACATGAAAACCTTTGATAAACATGAAAGCCTTTGAAAATCACATATTGACAAATCATGCTAGACGTCACATAACACATAATTCACACATAGATCACATACGCATGGTAAATGATAAACTTGAAAGACAACACTTTGAAATAGGATACATGTTGCAACCCCAAAAATGAGAAAATGAGAAAAGGGGCAAGAATTACTCACTTGGATTAGAAGTGAAGTCCACGAAGCAAAAAGTGAAAGTGAGAGGATTAGTCCCGAAGTTTCATCCTAAAAGAATAGAAGAGGACGACATGAATATTGAAATATGGGATTCTAAGCTCTTATGCATTTGGGGAATGAGTTTTAATGTTATAAATTGAAGTTTGAAAAATGTTAACTTTTAAGAGTAACAATACCCTAAACATTACTAGACATGCTTTGGCCTAATAGGCTATGACACTCTCATCGGGGCATCCCAGGTAAGCATCCAAGTCCGACTATGGGATTTATGCGAACACTTATCCTTTAACAGAGACCCCAACTACCGGTGTTTTCACCCTTCCAGTTACTACATGTCATTCGCGTCTCAAGTACCATCACTAAATATGTTTATGTTCAAAACCTGGATTACATTTTAGAATGATTAAGATTTAGTTTAATTGTTGATTTGTGAAAAACAAGCCCTAATCCCCAATTTGTTCATGCATAAAAAACATTGACTTTGGAATTAGAAGAATATAGATGAAATTGGACATGATAGTTTAGACTCGTTGGGCCTAACGAGCCTCTACAAGGGCTACAGTAAGCCTAAATCGGCCTAAGCAAGGCAATACGTCCTAATGACGTGCCTTTGCAAAGCTAGGCCGTCCAAAGGGCAAGCCTTAACAATGCTAGGCGTTCTAAGAACGAGCCTTAGCAAGGCTACCTAAACGAGCCTAAAGCACCTAATTAAGAACCTAAACTAAACTAATTAAACTAATAAAGCGATAAATAAACAAATAACGAAAGGAAGAAAGAAAGGAAACAAAGAAAGAAAAAGAAGAAGAATTACCTTCAAAGAAGCTTTTCAAACGAGACAAGCTTAAAGAGCAGCACCTCCTCGCCGAGAGCATAAAAACTACTAAGCACGGCACCCGAAGGGGTATTGAACTTGTGGAACCACCAAAATTTGGTTATTCCACTTGTTTATACTCAAACTAGGAGTTGGAAACTATAAGGGACCTAAAAGAGGTATTTATAGGTGTGAAATGAAGGAAAATATGGTATTATGGGCGATGTGGGATGGGTTTAGAAGGGGAGTCGCGCGTCTTGCAAAACAACAACAAACACCAAACTTGTTTTCGCGATTCCCGCTTCGTTATAAATCTGTTTCGCACGCAGTTTTCGCCCACGTTCATCATTTTCATAGTATTATCATGTGGAAAAGAGTAATCCAACATTCATGGTGGTAAGAATTGGGTTTAAACTTTGGATCTTGATGTGGGTCGAGTTTTTTAGTTTTTGAAACATACGGATGTTACATTTTCAAACTTCCGGATGCTGGTCTTATATACCCCATATCTGACAGCCCTTAGGTTAGTCTTGTTCAGGTAGTACCCCAAGAAAGGGGGAATGACTGTTGTCACCAATGACAAAAACGAACTCGTTCCTACCCGTACAGTCACTGGCTGGAAAGTCTGCATAGACTATAGAAGGCTGAATGACACCACCTGAAAGGACCACTTTCCTCTTCCATTCATAGACCAAATGCTAGAGCATTTGTCTGGATATATGTATTGTTGTTTCCTCGACAGATTCTAAGGATACTTCCAGATTCCCATAGATCCTGAGGACTAAGAGAAAACAACATTTACATGTCCATATGGCACGTTTTCCTACAGACGCATGCCTTTTGGCTTATGCAATGCCCCTGCTACTTTTTAGCGTTGCATGGCTATCATTTTCCACGATATGATTGAAAAATCCATGGAGGTATTCACGGATGATTTCTCGGTCTTTGGCAACTCGTTTGACCATTGTCTGCAGAATCTCGATAAAATGCTCGCCCGATGCGAAGAAACTAACTTAGCTCTTAATTGGGAAAAGTGTCATTTTATGGTCCAAGAAGGCATAGTTCTTGGCCATAAAGTTTCCCAAGCTGGGTTAGAAGTAGACAAGGCCAAAATTGACACTATATCTTGTCTACCCCCACCATCTTCCGTCCGCGACATCCGCAGTTTCCTCGGGCATGCAGGTTTCTACCGTCGTTTCATCAAGGACTTCTCCAATATCTCTAGGCCCTTGACGAAACTGCTGGAGAAAGAAGCAGTCTTCAACTTCGACAAAGACTGTACATAAGCTTTCTCCCTCCTAAAGGACAAACGTGTCCATGCGCCTATCATGACTGCACCTGACTGGTCTCTGCCCTTTGAGATCATGTGTGACGCTAGTGACTATGTTGTGGGAGCAGTATTAGGTCAACGGAAAGACAAATACTTCCACCCAATTTACTGTGCTAGTAAAACGTTGAACGATGCCTAGGAAAAGTATACAGTTACCGAAAAGGAGTTGTTAGCAGTGGTGTTTGCGTTTGACAAGTTCCATTCATATTTGGTGTTGTCAAAAACTATCGTTATCACTGATCACGCAGCCATCAGAAACCTGTTCAAGAATCGAGATACTAAGCCTAGACTCATCCGTTGGATTCTTCTGCTTCAAGTGTTCGACATTGAAATAAAGGATAAGAGAGGTGTTGGAAACACTGTCGTTGATCATCTGTCAAGACTCGAAAGCGATACACAAAATTTAGGAGGAGAAATCAATGAAAGGTTTCCTACAGAATACCTCGAAAGGGTTGACTCTTCCGCTGAACCTTGGTTTGCAGACATGGCAAACTACCTCGCAAGCGGCCTCATACCTAAAGGGTTAACACATCAACAGCGAAGAAAATTCTTCGCTGACGTTAAATATTTCATATGGGAGGACCCATACCTTTTAAAGGTATGCGCCGACCAACTCATCAGAAGATATGTCTATGGTACCGAGACCGTTAGCATCCTTAAACACTGTCACTCTAGACCTTGCGGCGTCCATCATGGAGCCAACGCCACCGCAATGGAAGTCCTCGATTCTGGCTTTTACTGGCTCATATATATCAGGACACCCACAAACTTATACAAGCATGTGACGCCTGTCAAAGGACTGGGAACATCTCTGCGCGTAATGAGATGCCCCAGAACTACATCCCAATTTGTGAGGTCTTTGATGTATGGGGACTTGACTTCATGGGACCATTCCCAACTTCAAGAGGGAACAACTACATCCTTGTGGTCGTAGACTACGTCTCAAAATGGGTCAAAGTAGAAGCTTTACCCACTAATGACGGCCAAGTAGTTGTCAAATTCCTCAAAAAGTTGTTTTCTAGATTCGGGACTCCAAGAGCCTTAATAAGCGACAGAGGTACACACTTCTGTAACTATCAAATGCAAAGAGTCCTGGCTCGGTATGGAGTAATCCATAGAGTCTCAACAGCTTACCATCCCCAAACAAATGGGCAAGCTGAAGTGACTAATCGGGGCATAAAATGAATCCGGGAAAAAGCGGTTGGTAATAACCGAAAGGATTGGATTGTTAAACTCGACGATGCACTCAGGGCATTTCGGACAGCCTATAAGAATCCAATTGGTACCACCCCTTATAGAATGGTTTACGGCAAAGCATGTCATCTTCCTGTTGAATTAGAACACAAGGCTTATTGGGCCCTTCGTACTCTCAACATGGACCTTCAAAAATCAGATCAAACTCGACTCGGTTAATTAACCGAACTCGAGGAATTACGCGGCCATGCTTATAACAACTCCAGCATCTGTAAGGACCGAACCAAGAAATATCAAGATTCGAAATTAAAGAAGCTACGGAGAATTCAAGAAGGAGATAAGGTTCTGCTATACAACTCTCGTTTGAGGTTATATCCCCGAAAGCTGAAATCCATATGGACTGGACCCTACCAAGTGGTTCCTGTTTACCCCTAAGGTGCCGTTAACATTCGCGACAAAGATGAAACAATATTCAAAGTCAATGGCCACCGTCTAAAAATCTACGAAGGAATCTTCGACCATGACGAAGAAAACCTCCCTTTAGAGGATGATACGCATAGTGTGTCAACGGGTCCGGCCTAGGACCCGGAAATAAACTCAGGTCATTTGTCCATAGTGTAGAAACTCAATAAGTGGTAAAAATCAAGAAAAACGCAGAAAACTGATCAAACACGCCCACTAGCGAAGCTTGGGCAAAACGTTTGGGACGAAGAGTCATGGATCCTAATTCCGGGGGGGGGGGGGCGGTTCTCAATATATATAAAAAAAGTTTCAAAAATCGCAAAACTTAGCACTACGGCCGAAACTAACCTTCACCAATGAACACGCCCTGTGTTGAACCAGGCACGCCCCATGCTCGCCTGCGTAAGCATACGCTAACTCCTTTCTGCAATCCGACACAGGAGCACGCCCCCGTGCCCCTTCCGACACGCCCTGTGTCCCCAGTCACTTATCAGAAAAACAGAAGCCTTGAGGCAGTGTTTGGCCTCATGTGACTCCCTTTTGCCCTCTTATACAACCTTCCACTCTCCCATCACTCTCACATTCTGGAAAAGAAGCCAAGAAAGAACATTCCCCTCAAGGTAATCTTCTTCTTGCCCCTTTCTTTTCTTCTTCATGAGCATGCCACATAAGGGCATGAACATCAAGACATTCTTTGCTCCTCATGTCTTTTCCCAACCTTTTCTTCATCATATTTTGTTTTCTCAACCTTCCAAGCATCAAAGTTTAGCTTTTGAGTTTCCTAAATCTAGTTTTTGCTCAAAACAAATGCTAAACTTTGTCATAAACTGGTTTTTGAAAAAAGGAAATGGAAATGGGTTGAGAAAACACATCTTCTCTTAAAATTTCAAGCTTTTAGTTGATGGTCCGAAGAGCAACACGGGTCGTGCCCTACTAGGCACGGGTCGTACCACCTGTTATTCTTGCATGAATCTTGTGTTTTCATTTTTTTGCAACAATGGTGGTCATAAAGGAGATCAACGAAAGCAAATCTCAACCAGAGGCACATCCCTCGATTCAAAGTTTACGCAACCAAGTGCTAACTCTCCGAGCAAAGCTTGATGATGCCTACGAGCGAGAGTTAGAGCTCAACGAAAGAGTCAACTTCTGGACGTTAGCTTTCGAGTTCTTAGCATGGAGCTTGGCTAATCTGACTGAGAGGATTGACTCCTTCTTCTCGCCCCCCTTTGTCCCCTCCGATGTCCCATGGCCGGAGGCGGAGGTGCCCGACGATGTCTAGTTCTCACTGAGATGCTAGGCGACGACATGTATCGCCGAGGTTCCCATGCTTGATGGAGCGATTGATGATCACGTCATCAACCTTGACAGTGACGACGACGTCTTGCAGTCACCTCGCGACCAAGCGGCCCAGTAGAAAAACTCTCGTTTGAAAAGATGTGTAGAAACCCATGTAGGAGCAGGTCGAATAAGTGGTTTGTTGGTAGTAATTCATGATGGATTTTGGTAGTTCTGATCCTTAGACACTTCGGATGATAGGAGTTATTTTGGCATGTTTTGATGATACACTTAGTCGTGATCTTGGATAATTATATTGTTAAAAACATGTAGCACTCTTGATTAAACCACATGAATAAAATAGTTTAATTAATTAGTTCTTATTTTTAGTCTGATTTGCATTTTGAGGTTTTGCAATGCAGGTACCAATATTTCTAGTCTGAGTCAGACCGGGAGGTCATGACATTGGCGCGGTAACCATTCCACGGGATAAGAAATCAAAATACAGTAGGGATTCTACCCAAAATTTTCTAAACCCAAACCATTTTCACTGTCTTTGTCCAAAATTACTAACGTACGGGTACATTGAGGGCAATGTACATTTTAAGTGTGGGGATGGGAAAATAAAATGTAAAATTTTTGGTAACTTAAGCAATTGCTCTGTCCAATATCAAGCCTTACATAAAACTTTTTCAAATAAGCTTGATATCCCCCCAACGTTTTTTTTAAATTTGTCATCTAAAAAGAAACGATACACATAAAAGTTTTCCTCCTAAAAAAATTCAGCCAAATTCCATTGATTTATAAACAAATTTTCAAAAATAAATTAAAATATTCCTTTATGGCAAAATGAAAAAATTTATTTTTGTGAAAAACTTGTCTATTCCCTTCCCCGTATTCAGTGAGAATTTGAGCCTAATTATAGCATGGTCACCTTATTGCATGCTCTTTCCCTAAATATTAGAGAAACCTTGTGATCCGGCAGAGGTAGAACTTGACATGTGGATACATTCCAAGATGGACAAAATTGGGAACATTTATTTAAATGACTGAGGCACCTAGGATTTTCCCGCCTTCCGCTTCTCAACCCATTTTCCTTCACTCCAAAAATACCCCTAGCTAACCCCCTTTGAGCCTAAACCTTTCGTTTCAAAACCCCAATTTATTTTGCAAATACCTTATGCAAAATAAACTACCCTTTTATTTCTTTTTATTTCGTAAAAAGCGGTACTTTCTCTCAAAACTTAACTTGGTGACTTTTTCTTTCAGAATCAAATAAAGACATAATGTCGATCCAAGGGTCATAGATCTACATCCAGTTGTCGCAAAATCTTATTTTTCTCTTAAAAAAAGGAGCAAAGCTCTCTAGAATTGGTTATTCTTTTGAAGAAAAGTCATTCGTAAAAACCAAGTTTTTAGAAACCCCGCTCTTTATAATTTTTACCCCTTTTTCTCCCATATCCAAACCCTTACCCCAAGCCTACCATTTAAGTCCTCATAATACTTAAATGGATTCCAGTGAGATCTGTGGCAGTTCGATCACATTTCAAGCCTATGCTTTCTGCTCGTCTTCACCCAGGTATGAGTGTTCACCCAAATTATCAGATACAATCCCTGAGAGTTGAGTGAATGTTTGTGAGGCTAACAAGTTTGGATAAAAAAAATTCCTGTAAAATTGCCATGAATTTTTGTATTCCAATGAAAATAAAGAAAATCAAAATAAGTCAATGGAATGAAGATGCCAAAATGACGGAGGACCACTTTTGTGATGTATCTGGCCTATAAGGCACAAGCTGATGAGTTCTTTGGGATTATTGGGTTTATCCAGTAAAAAGTTTTGCTTGAGGACAAGCAAACGTTTAAGTGTGGGGATATTTGATAAACCTCAAATTATAAATATTTTTATAACAAATATTTCTCACAAACGGCACAAATCTGAGTCACTAACATCAAAACAAGTCTCTTTTGTTTTCTTTTTAGTTTTTCAGGTTTAGAAGTGTGGAAAATACAAAAGGAACTGATTATTAGCAAAATAAAAAGAAAAATTGTCAAAGTTCTAGATTTTCCAAGCCTGGCACGCCCTGTGCCCAAGCTAGCACGCCCCGTGCCGCACCCAAAGATCCTCCCGATAAGATTTTGATTGCACACCCCATGTCTTTAATGGTAAATCGTGTCATATGAGACAGCTTGGCTCGTGCCCAAGCCAACACGACCCTGTGCCATGTCAGAAGGAAGATACTGGATCTTGATGCTGAGTCAGCATGGCCCGTGCCCAGGCTAGCACACCCCGTGCCATGTCAGACTCCAGCCTATAAATAGCGGACTCCTCCTCATTTGCAACCCGCTCAATTCTTTTCTCTCTCTGTTACGGTTTTGAGTTATTTGGTGTTTTCGGGTCTTGTAATCGAGTTTATAAGAACTTTAACTTAAGCAAGATCTTGTAAGCATTTTGTCAATGAAATCTTCTTTTTCTCTTAAGCAAATCTTTAAAGCCATGACTCGTTAAATTCTTATACTTACTTGGGAGGTGACAAACCTCTAGTGGGTTGGGTGATGACCTCCTAAGTTTGCTTAAGGTGTGTCTGATGACTTTATGAAAACCCTTTTTATTGAAAGTTTATTATTGACTTTCTGAAGCAAACGTGCTCTTCGTATCACAAACCATTGGGGGAGTCGAAATACCAAAGGCCGGACTTGTGACAGCCGGTCAGGGGATGATGCATTATTCGAAAGGTGACTCGCGTTTCATGCTACATGATACAATTGAGGTCCTTATGTCTATGTAAGCAAACTCGGCTGACCACGCAGGTGCGGGCTAAAAGTAATTGGTTGGGAATGAGGATTGGTAATATTTGTCACTTAACGGAAGCCGAGATGGTACGTGTTTGTGAACTTGGCTCTGGTTACGTCGGACGTACACATGCGGAGAGCTAGGTGCGAATGAAATGGACCAGAGTCCCTTAAAAATATCATTTTCATAATAAAATAATCCGACACGCTGGGTTGTTCCCTTGCTGGTTCATGACGGCATGTCGAGTACGGTAAGTCGCCGGTTTGAGGGGCCCCGTAACTAAATGGCGTTATACCACTTTGTTAGGTTACTAGCAGCACCTTCCCACGACGTTCGTACCCCTCGTAGTCGGTTGATCGTGGAGATTGTGAATTAGCCTAAGATTATAAAAGGTGGTTGGTCTTCTGTTAGTAAACGATCTTAAGGAAGACCAAGAGTCCTCATTTCTCAATCTTAACCACTGGTAAGTTTTCCCAAGTAACACTAACTCCGATTTACATAACTCTTAAACACCATCTTATTTATTTTATTTTATTTTAAAAGTATTATCTTCTAAACTAACCATTAGATCTGGCTAGATGATAACAACGGACTTATTATCCAGAGTTCTTATTTTCCGTTGTGTCCTGAACGACCCTGATTCAACTTACCACTACTATACTGCACCATGATGGGTATACTTGCCCGTGTAATGTGGTGAAATAGTACACCTTAGCACACGTAAGCAACATCAAATAAAACCATGTTTCTGCTTATGTTGCACATATGCAACATGTCTATGATGCATATATGCAACATGTCCTTGATTATAGTTTTACACGTCATGATTTTTCATGCTATATACTATGTTGCATATATGCAGTATTCTATATAGTGCATATATGCAACATTAAATAAACCGTATGTATGCTTATGTTGCACATATGCAACATGTCCGTGTTTATGGTTTTAAATATAATGATATTCTAATGCAATATATTATGTTGCATATATGCAATATTCTATATTTTACGTTCGTTCATTTATTTTACGAACTTGCTTCACCGGCGACCTCCTAACCCTCAAACTTCTCTCCATTTCTCTCTCAAACCCGATGACCTTGACGCAATTTGGTGTTGTTTTGATGACTCGAGATAAATAGAGTAATGAGGATGATGAACACAAGTAAACTTTGATTTGCGAACTTAATCAAGCTTGAACGAAACTTTAAACCGCTTACACCAATAGATTCGTACTCCAAATCCGAATAGAATGAAGCCGGATTTAATTTCTATTGTTGAGTTATTAAAAATCCACCATGGATGAGCTTCGCGAAGAATGTGAATTGTGAAAAAATTCCAAATCTGATTTCTATTGTTGAGTTATTAAAATTCCACGATGTCGTCTGACTTTAGACGTGATATTTAAAAAAAAATGAAGAAGCAAAAAAATAAAAAATCATCTTCATCGAAAAATCCGCACATCGTCTTCTTCGCACGAGTTCATGTTCATGTTTTTGTTTCTTCAAACTTTCACCAAAAGCATATTAATATGGGTCTAGATTGAATCGTTTATCAATTTCGATCACAACGGCGTGCTCAATTGAGAGATTTACTGAGATTTGGAAGAGTTGTGGTAGTTTAAAACTTTGGTTTCTTCTTCGTCGAGCTATTATATCACTTGATTTTTTATTTTGATTTCTCGGTATTACTTAATCTTTTCGGTTTGATTCCATTTCGTTTCGAATTGTGAGTTATGGTGGTGGTAGGTCGTCAGAAAAGGTGGTGGCAGAAGAGGTCGCTAAGAGTAGGTCGCCAAAAGAGGTGGTGGAGGCCGGGTGAGGTATATGAGTAGCGGTGACCGAGATGATAAAAATAATAAGCCTAAATTAGTTTTTTAAAAGTGGTTTTTAATTGTGGGGATGGCAGGGGTGCGGGTTGGGGTTATATATATTTAACACAATTGTGTTGCATATATGCAACACGGTGATGGGGATGACGGGGATGTCAGGGGTGCGGTTTGGGGGTTGTATATAAGCAATATAATTGTGTTCCATATATGCAACAGGGGGGAGGGAGGTGGCGGGTATGCGGGGTGGGTTGTATATATTTAATATAATTGTGTTGCATATATGCAACACGGGTGGAAGGGTAAGGGGTGGTGGTTGGGGTTTGGGGCGGTGTTGTGAGTCGGGGGTTGTATATATGCAACACAGGAGGGTGGGGGCGGTGGCGAAGGAGAGTTGAAAGGGGAGGGGTGCTATTGTAAATATATGAAACATAAGTTGTGGATGGTAGTGATAATATTAAAATTAAATATTAAATTACTTTAGGATTTTTAAAATAAAATGAGTTTTTAAGAGAACTCTACCCATACCCATAAGGAATAATAACAAAAATAATAGAGTAAATTACACAAAATGTTCTTTATGTTTTACCCTGATTTCGAATTGGGTCCTTTAAGTAAAACTGTTACATCCAACATCCTTTATGTTTTCAACTTGTTTCATAGAAGGTTCTTTATCACTAACGTTGTTAAAAATCATCGTTAAGTCAGTGGTACTTTAGTTATTTCATGAAATCTTTTAAATAAAACATTAAAATTAAAAAAAAATCTAATATTAAAAAACTCTAAAAAACCATATCAGAAGATCAGATTGAAACAGATCCTCCTTCAAATCTCACGTCTCCTCCACCTGCGGCTCCAAATCCGGTGACATCTCCGGCAGGAAGACGATCGTCATCGCTAAATCTACAATGTCGAGTCTTCTCACCGGAAAATCTACAACTCCTCCGTCTCCGGTGGACACAAGGACGGTGATGGTTTCCCGCTCTCGTTACTTCCTCTGCCGTTTGGAAGAGGAGACGGAAACCGTAATTTCGAGCTACAGAAGTTGTCATCGGAATGCGGATCTCCGACGAGATTTTTGGTGTTAACGTGATAGCGTGTGACATGGAGGGAAAGATGAACGATAGGTTCGCAACGGTGAAGATATCTGAGGATCTATATGATGACTTAAAGGGATCGATGATATGATAAACTTCAAGGAGAAAGACGATTTCAATCTAATTTTTTTTTTTCAATCTGATCTTCTGATATGGATATGGTTTTGTAAGGAATATTCCGCTTGGAAGTTTCCGGCTGAATGCCAATTTTACTATGTTCCGGCTGAAGTTGAAGTTGAAGCGGAATTCTCACTTCAAGCGGAACTGGCAATTCAAGCGGAAAGAAGCAGTTTTGTCTTTTAGCGAATATTCCGGGTGAACTCGATTATCCACCAGATAATGAGTTCAACCGGACTTTTCCTGAGATGTCTTTTCAGCAAGTCCAATCCTGCAAAAGCTTCTCGTATGCTTCTATATCTGATTCAAGCCGCTCTCCTAAAGTAGTATGTTGCTGCTAACACGCAAGATATTCCAATTGCCAATGTTTATTCTTTTGGTAGTTTGCATTTGACTTTTTAGTTTACGGTCTAGATTAGATCGCATGAGATCAATGGTTGTCATTGATCTCATCTGCACTATATATAGCATAGCTAGCTCTTAGTTTACACATAGTTGTCATCTTTGTTGTTATCAATTCTTGAACAACTTGTAATAGTGTAGCTTTGAGTTAATGCAAATAGTGCCGAGTATTTGATACTTTGTTGTTACTATACTTTTGCAAATCAAGCTTTTACATTATACACAAGAACTCTATATTGCTTAAGTAAAGCGAAATATAACTTTAATTCCGTAGGGTTATATTTGCAAGTAAAGGGCTTTGTTTAAGTTTTAACGATCCTATAAGTGGTATCAGAGCTTTGGCTCTTACCTTGAAGACTCTCTGTGCTTCAAGGTTGATACTTTACTTGCTTACTTTACAAGCTTTGTTGTTTTATCTTTCTAAAAGTTTTCAAAATGAGTGATTTCAGTTTAAGTTGCCCAAATGGTTCCTCCAACAAACCACCAATGTTCACTCCTGATGACTTTGGTACCTGGAAACTCAGGATGGAAGGTTTTGTTAGGATTCTGGACCGTCGTATTTGGAAATCTTTCACTAAAGGTCCCTACTCACCCATGGTTTCATCTGCTGATGATGCAGAAGTCAAAATACCTAAACCACTTGATAAATATGTTGAATCTGACTATACTGCTCTTGAATTTGACCATAAGGCATATTGGACTCTACAGGCTGCACTTCCTAATTCCATTTTAAGTGGGTTCAAAGGATAAAAAACTGCATTTGACCTGTGGAATGCCTTAAGTGAAATGTATGAAGGAACCAGTGAAGTTAAAGAAAACAAGAAAGATGTCTTAAAACAGAAGTATGAAAACTTTACTTTCAAATCTGGTGAAACAATGACAAACCAGTACTTAAGATTTGTTTCTTTACTTGATGAACTTCAAAAAGTAGATGTGAAACTAGAGCAGGTAGATGTTAACAGAAAGTTTTTACGTTCCCTGCCTTCTGTGTGGACAGTTTACACTGTAAGCATCAGGGAATGCAAAAACTTGAAAAAGATGAGACTTAGTGAACTTCATGGCATACTCAGTACCTATGAAATTGAACTAGATCTTAAACAAAACTCATCTTCTGAGTCAACTCAGTTGTTTTCATCTGCACTAGTAACTACCGATTTTAACAGTCAAAGGTCTTCAAACTCATCATCATATCAGTCACCTATTGTCAGTTTCCCTAAGACACCTAGGTGTCAAGAAAGTTTTTCAAACATGTTTGAAAACTCTCACAATGCTCATGTAGCAACTGACTCATACCAAGGCTTCATACCCGAAGATCTTGAGTGCATAGGTGCCGGTGATTTGGAAGAAATGAACATTATGACACAACTTGCTATGGTTTCTGTCAGAGCTCAAAGGTTCGATAAAAGAACCGGTAGAACCTACAAGGGAGCAAAAGGTGCTCACATAGGCCTTGACAAAAGCAAGGTGAAGTGTTATAACTGTCACCAACTTGGTCATTTTGCAAGGGAATGCCCTCAACCAAGAAGAGAAGGACAGAATCAAGGTCATGCTCAAGGGAAAAATCATGGAGGAAGCAATTCAAACAACAACAACTCTGGAAACAACTCAGGTTCCAAACCCACCCCACAAAAACCAACCGGAAGTCAAAACCACCAATATGTGGTAGCTGCTGTTGCAAATCAAACCTCATGTGTTGAATGGGAAGATTTCGTTGCTGAGTTTGAGCCTGTCAACCATGCTTTGATGGCCAAACAAGATTCCACCTCTGATCAGGTAAACTCTATCCCAGAGAAAGTCCTAGAAAATTTATGCAGCCCTGCCTGCATAGAACAAGTGTCAAAGTACCGAAATCACAACACTGACTTGATTGATGAAGTTTCAAATCTAAATGAGTTAAAGGAATGTTTCAAGAAAAATGAATCTTCATATATTTTAAAAATTGAGAATTTAATCAAAGAATATGAACAGTTGAAACAAACCAACTCAGTGCTTGAAACTCAGCTTGATGATTTACTCTCAAAACTTGAAAAGTCAAGAAACGAAACCAAGGATGCTAAGGCTGAGGTTGATGTTCTTGAGATCAAGCTGAAAGATGCTTTGTTCACCTGTGATAAATTCCAGGCTGCAAACAAAAAGGCTGAGAAATTATGGATGGGAGGGATGTATGGAAAGGCAGGTGTTGGGTATAACTGTGTTGAGCCACCAATTGAATACTCACCTGTAATCAAACCAATTGATGCTTTAAAATCTGAATGTAAAGTTAGCCTCATAGTTGATGACATTTCATCACTGTCAAGTTCTGAAAACACTGTTGAGTCTAAGAAAGCTGAAGTCACTGTTGCAAGCTCATCTGCTTCAGTTGACCAATCAAAGATTTTAAAAACCATCAATTGCTGTTCCTCCACCAACTGTTGATGAACCTAAGGATTCAAAAGTTGGAGGAAAGAAACCTGAGAAACCAAAGGGAAGTGAAACTCAAAGGCTTGGTCAACTAAAATTTAACCAAGTAACCAAACTTGAGTCTCCTAGAAAGTTTGAAACCAAAATTGTTGAATGTATGTGTTGTGGTTGTGACGACTGAGAATTTTTCTTTTCTTTTCTTTTCTTTCCTTTTCTTTTTGTCTAGCTCATTAACTTTTACCGCGTTACGCAATTTTCGAGGACGAAAATTCTTCAACAAGGGGATACTGTGACAATCCGACTTTTCAGGTCATTTTCTGGCATTAACTGAACCGTAAAACGTATTAAATGTTGTGTGAACATTTATGTGCTTATCTGCGTTGACTTTAGCAATTAGGGTTTTGTGTAGTAATCACTAAACGAGCATGCACTTAAGTCTAGACGTTTGATATTCTCGATTTTATGTAAATCAAAAATTATGATTTCATGTGACGTTATGTCATTTTATGTAATAATTAGACATTTACTTTTGTGAGATATATTTATCTAGATCTCAATCATATTTATATGTAACCTAATGATTTAATTACAAGCTATTATTCATGGCTTTATGTGACTTAAATATACATAAATTATAAGTTTAAAGTCTATGATTTTATGAGAATTTAAGATGAGTAAATATGAATTATTATATATAGTTAAGTTGTGATTTTATATGATTTTAGAAAAATAATGGTGGAATTATAATTCTATGATTTCATGTGAATAAGATGAGGTTTATACATTTTATAAACGTTACACGATTTTATATATTTTGACGTTCCTCGTATATTCATTGTTTATTTGTTCCTTCGATAACCTCCGTTAGAAATCCGTTAGCACTCTTCTACTTGATGGATCCTTTCTACAAATTCCTAAACTTCATATATTGATAAAAGATGGAGGGTTCTTTCTGTAATTACTGAAAATATGAACCCACCCTTGTAAATCCTTGAGGGACTAATTATGTCAATTAACCATTGTTGATCTTACATGACATTTACGTGAATTAACAGGGGAGTCGATGATCGGTTTCGACCGATCATCATCATAACTCATCGGTTTCGCCTTATGGCCATCAAAACCCTAGTAAATGATTAGGAATTACACTCCACGACACTCCCCTTCTCTCTCGAAATCCCTCCCTGCTCTCTCTCTCTCGTTTCTCATTTTTCCGGCGAACCGAAACCACCAAGAAACCACCACTATCCGCCACTGTTGCACCACCTCTTGATCACCACTGTGATCGCGAGTTCCCCACGAGCGACCAGGAGCAAACAGGTTGGAGTTTCGTGGCCGTGCTCGGAGTTCGCGTTTGCGTTTCGGGTTCATTTTCGGCTTCAAAACCATCTCGTAACTCGTCTCTGACTTGAGGTTAACATCCCTTCTTGTTAGTCGCATCTTTTACGGGGTCTATTTGTGTTTTTGTGATTTTCCGGTGACCGGAGCTAGGGTTCCGATCACCGGAGTTTGTGATGAAGAAGATGAGGCGTGACGGCTATGGGTTAAATAAAAGAAAACCCGAACCCTTAACAGACGCCAAACTGGCACAGTCGGTTAGGTCGCTGGGTTGCTCGCTAGAGGCCCGGGTTCGAGTCCCGGCGCCATCATTTTTAGCCCTTTGATTTTCATTAACTTCGTTTCTGGTCGTCACCTATAAACAAAAAGGTTTCAGTCGGGTTTCTAGCACCAACACCCTTGCTGGTCGAGTGGTCAGACCCTTGTGTTCAGAGTGAGAGGTCGCGGGTTCGACCCCCCTGCGACCTTCATATGTTATGTATTGTTTTTAATTTGTGATGCAAGGCATTTATCCAACCATAACTCATATAAAATGGATTTCCACGAATGTTTAAACCCGTAAAAATGTATTTGGAACCATTTAAACATCGTAAATCATATTTTTAGTTGTGAAACATGTTTAAACTTCTCAATTTAAATTAAAAAATATCATTTTAAACATCCATGTATATATTTATTAATATAAAACTTTGGGTTTATCTAAAAAGGAAAAATATATATATATTCATTGTGTAAACTATTATACATATATATACAAGACGTTGGCTTGAAACGAAGTAATCTTTAGTGTAAACATAAAAATGTTTTAGGAAACTAGTAAAAAGCGTTGTTTTGACTAGAAACACGAAACATCCGGTTTTGGATTATGATTCACCATAAATTGTTGTTTCTTTTCAAAATAAATATTCAAATCATTGGATTTAACATATCTATGTAAACATATATATTTATAACTTGTTGAAACCTTATTATTAACGTCACTTGAACATTTATTTACATATATATATATATATATAATATATATGTATTTATTTTTGATATCCTCAAACTTAGAAAATATATATTAAAGTTATATATTGGATTTTCTCGCGTTATTTCGATAATCGCTCGGAATTGGCACACGTGCCATCCTCGACTTATTCCGGACTTCACGATCCTTCGTTTTTATCGTTTACGTTAGACTTGATAGTTTATAGAACACACACTTATACTTGAATGCTCGTTAGGTGATTGATTGCTTGCACAAGATTCGTTCTTGCTACTTGAATTAACTATTTTATCTGGAAACTTTGCTGAGCAACCTAAGGTGAGTTTCACGGCCCCATTTTACTGTTTTAATCCTTTTGGGGGAGATTAACATGCATGATTTACACAACTGAGATAATTAGACTTTTATATATCACTTGAAGTACTTGTAGCACACTATACAACAAAGTCCTTCTTATGGTACCGTTAGTATTAATGACGATAGCGGGAAATATATTGTAGTACTACTGGGTCTGACAAACCCCACCCGGGCCAGTCGCGCTGGCACGATCGGATATCGAACGGGTGTTATATTCGTCCTAAACACAACAAGGCAAACTGCGCAAACTGTAAACAACTATTAGCTTCGGTGACCATCAACGTGCGAAGTTTCATGTATATAGCCTAGCTAGCTATTCGATATATATTAGTGATTATGTTCTTACAACTTGACTATTGTTGAATAGTCAAACTTAAACTCAACTTGACTATTGTTGAATAGTCAACCTTAAACTCAACTTGACCATTGTTGAATAGTCAATCTTAAACTCAACTTGACTATTGTTGAATAGTCAATCATAAACTCAACTTGATTGTTGTTGAACAATCGATCTTAAACTGAACTTGAACTGTTTTTCAACTGATAAACCTGTGAACTCACCAACCTTTGTGTTGACACTTTTTAGCATGTTATTCTTAGGTTGCAGATGTTCGAGTATCACGAGTACGCATGCATGAGACTTCAAAACCCTTCTATTATCTTTGAACAAGCCACGTCACCTTGGGTGGCGGTGTCTTTACAATAAATACTTTCAGCATATTACGCTTCCGCATTTGTAAAACTCTGTATTTATATTTTAATAAAATATACAACCTTTTATTAATTATTGGTCGTTTGGTGTAGCTAATGGACATCGATCCTGGTTTGTCACGCTCCCTGCTGCGCGTTATCGCGCGTGGGATTTTTGGGGGTGTGACAGTGGTGAACAAGGTCACCTAGCTGCTGTTTGTCAATTCAACCCATTGAGTAAAGTCAAACCTTTTCAAAAACCAAAACCCGTTTTGAAACCAAAGGCTGATTTTCAAAAGAAGCTCACAGGGAGAATTTCACCTGTGAGAAACCACACTTTGAAGCATTTTGGGTCTAATTCCAACAGAGTCTTGATTGGTAATGAAAGGAATGGAAGTTTTACTGTTTTAAAGCAAAATCGTTTTCCGGCTGAAGTTCAAGCGGAACATTTTTCCGCTCGAACTCATGTTCAACCGGAAAACAAGTTTCAACCCAGATCAGCTACTGCTCCAAAGCAGAGACCTCAAGTACATTTTGCTGAAGGGTTTGAGCAATTTGAAGCTCAAGGAAGAAGAAATCCCTCTAGAGGAAAGGTTATCTCAAGAGAAAACTTTTCAAGAAACAGCAAATTTAACCAATCTGAAACTGTCTTTGCTAAAAGTTCAAGTGGAAATCTCTATGTTCCACTTCAGGGGGAGAGTTCAAGTCAAAACAAACACTTTCCTCAAAGATTTTCAAAGTCACCTGAAAGAACTCAGTTGGTCATTAAAGAAAATGAAAAACTTAAGAAATTAACCAACAAGCAAAGAAAGTTTAAAGAATATAGGGATAGGAAAATTGCTGAAAGAAAGAACACCAAAGGTGAAAGGTCTAGTCAAACAAGTGCTCAGCATGAGAACTTCAGTTTTGACAATGATGATCTACTTAATGAAGCTCCAGTCTTAAATACTTTAGTACTCAAGGAGTACAAGTATAATGATGCTTATGGCAGACCCAAGACCACTCAGGCTTGGGTCCCCTATAGAAATTAATCAATTCTGATGTGTGCAGGTGCCAAATAAAGGCCAAAATAGCCTATGGGTAGTTGACAGTGGATGCACTTGCCACATGACAGGGAATAAGCACATTCTGGAAAACACAAAAAGAATCAATGGAGGACGAGTTGCCTTTGGAAGCACAAAAGGCCATATCACAACACAAGGTGATGTGACAAATAGACTGGTAAAATTTGATAAAGTCAATTTTGTTGATACATTAAATTTCAACCTGCTCAGTGTCTCACAAATGTGTGACAAGAATTTGAATTTAATGTTTAATGAGACATAGGCCATAGTCCTCAAACCTGGTGTCAAAATTCCTGATGAACTTATAATGCTTAAGGCACCCAGGAGAGATGGATTATACATTTTGGATATGTCAGTTGCTACACCCTCATGTGGCACTGCTTGCTTTGTATCCAAAGCCTCAGTTGATGAATCTGATCTATGGCATAGAAGGTTAGGTCATGTGAACTACAAAAACATGAACATAATTGTGAATCTTGGCTTGGTTAAGGGTCTTCCTAACAAGCATTTTGCATGTTCTGAAAACTGTGTGCCATGTCTCAAAGGCAAGCAACACAGAACCTCTTTTAAGCCAAAGGTTGAGTCTTCTATTTCAAAACCTCTAGAGCTTTTGCACATGGATTTGTATCCATGTGCAAAACCTCTAGAGCTTTTGCACATGGATTTGTTTGCTCCAACTAGAGTAATGAGTTTAGGAAAAAGGTCATACTATTTTGTGATAATTGATAATTTTTCAAGGTATATTTGGGTTTTCTTTCTCAAAACAAAAGATGAAACTGCTGAATTGTTGAAAACTCTTGTAATTAATTTAGAAAATCAATCAAACCTCAAGGTCAAAACAATCAGATGTGACAATGGCACAGAATTCAAAAATCATATTTCTGAATTCATTTTGTGAGGAAAAGGGAATTGTGAGACAATTCAGTTCTCCTAGAACTCCACAGCAAAACGGTGTTGCTGAAAGGAGAAATAGGACATTGATTGAAGCTGCTAGATCCATGTTAGCAGACTCCAAGCTCCCTGTGATATTTTGGGCAGAAGCAGTAAATACTGCCTGTTATGTACAAAACAGGATCTTAATTGTCAAGGGAAAGAATAAAACACCTTATGAGCTTTGGAGAAAAAGGAAGCTAAATATCTACTTCTTTAAGCCATTTGGTTGTCCTGTCACTATCTTAATAACCAATGAGTCCCTGCCTAAATTTGCTGAAAAGGCAGATGAAGGTTATTTTGTTGGATACTCAGGTGTGTCAAAAGCATACAGAGTATACAACAAGAGAACTAAGATTGTTGAGGAAACCATAAATGTATCTTTCAATGAAAAATCTCCCAACAATTTTAAGTCTCAGCCCAGTTGGTTATTTGATATTGATTCACTAACTACTTGTAGGTCCGAAATCAAGCCAAACACACGATATTTGATCGTAGATGAGTGCGGAATCCTCAAATACGATTGATTCAAGAACAATAGTAGAAGAATAGACTAGATCTAGTGAAAAGATGAAGCCTTGAATGAAGAACAACTACTATTGGAAGCTGATCGTAAACCCTTTGTGAGATAGAAATCGTAAACACTAATATTGTATTGGAAAAGCTTACAATCATAATCATCAAATGGGTTTATATAGCACCCTACAATGGATCGTAAACCTAAACTGGCCCAAGAGGCCCAAATCGTAAACTAGCCTAGTCCAATTCCATTAAATATACCAAGCCCAAACCAAAACACAATAAGCCCAATTACAAATGTTCATGCCTCATATAAATATAGCCCAACAATCTTCCCCTAGGCATGAATCATTTGATCTTCAAGGCAGCAGCAAATCAAACCGGAATGAGGTTTGAATGTTGTTCGACCACCACCTGTTCTCCACAATCTTCTTAGCTGCCCCATCAAAAATACCAACCCTTATAGCATTCGCCATGTCATTCTCGTCTCCAAGGATGGGTTGGGTGGCCAGAAGCTTGATGTCTCGCTCACCAAATCTGAGCAAGTCCACCGGATCATAAAATCTGAATTGACGCATCGGCTTGCAGAGAACCACCACTTCATGTGTTGACGGATCGTAATACCAGCAATCAAAATTTCTTACCAGTGTGCCATCCTCTATCTCGTCCAACATATTGATGACCCTTGTGCGCTTAGTTGGTGGCCTCCGTGCTTCTCCAATAGGATGCCCTGTCGCAGGGTCAGTCCCGGTCTCTCTCCATCTGACCTCTTTAAGCTCAAACTCTCTAAAATCATTCTCCATATGGCCTACCAGGTTATCTCTGATCAAATTACCTTCAGGTCCATTCCATCGGTTTATAAATGGAGCTCTCAGAAGGCTCCTGATCTCAGGCTCAGTCCAGGAGTGGAATTGAGCACGTGTTTGATAGTACTCCACTGGACTATATCCGTCACGGATAACAGCAAAGATTTTCTTCTCCATATCGTAGTGCCAACATAAGATTGCCTCACGACTCCCACGCTTATCAATTGAGCTTTCACCAACGTCAATGGTGTATAGTGTGGGAGCTGGTCCTTGGAAGAATTCCCTGAACCAGTTGTCGTGTCCTTCAGGGGCTTTGGAGATAACTCTGCCACTTCGGGCGTAATCTGGCATCTCTATGTTTTCATCTCCTTCATCTTCAGTTGCTCCACCTGATCCTTGAGTTGAAGAACCTTGACCCGAGGCACCTGAAATATTTCCCTCTACTGAACTCTTGAAGGCATTGAATCTTTTCTTTAAATCCATCAGAGCTTCATAGAGGTACTTTTGTCTATTAGCGTCAGCTGCCTCTCTATCTTTTACCCTTCTGTTTTCAGCTATCTCTCTGTCTCTCATCCTTCTGATTTCAGCATGTAAAGCCTTAATTTCATTTTCCCTGATCCTGTTCTGAGAAACCAGGAAATTGATGTGAGGATCTGTGCTAATCCTTAGATCAATTGGTAACTCAGCAGTTTGAAACGGCCTAAATCCTGGAATAGTTGTAGGCTGATTTACCACAGGAGCTGCACTAATTCTTACTGGGCTTGGAGCAATGAAGGTGTGATCAACCTCCAGAAATTGAGATTCTTCCCGAGCTGGGCTATGTTCAGTCAGAACTGGAGTTTCAGAATGCACAGGGGCAGGTTGATCATGCACCTCTTATGTCTGTGAAGCAGAAGGTTTCTCTTGAATGTCTTCATTAGTTGCTTCTACTTGACCACTGGGTCCCACAGAACTGGGTCCAGATGGTTCTACAATCATTAAGCTCGAGCTAGTCTTGGTGAATTTGAACCGTATGCTCCTTGGATCTGATTTCTTTCGAGGAGATGGTTCACGAGCAGGGACGGGTTCTTCTTCGAAAACTTCATCAACGTTTATATTCAGCTCAGGAGGTGTATCATCACTGCCAGACGACCCAATCATATCTTCTCTTGACCTTTTATGGGTTAGTGGCTCCAAGTCCCCATAAATATCATCTTCAGTTATGTCCTGGCCAGTAAGAATGTCATCCATTATATTTTCTTCATCGGAGGGAATGACATCTTCATCTTGAACATTGACAGCTGGAATTGCTGTTACATCTTGTTCTTCTGCAATGGATGCATTAACTTCAGGCACATCTGCCTCTGGCTCAGAGTCATCCATCACTTGTTCTCGTGCAACTTCAGGGAACGCACCTCTCTTTATCCATTCCAATCTTCCTTCAAATGTCTGCTTACCCGGTCTGTCTTGGGTTTGCAGACCAAAGACCCCAATATCCATAACCTTGACATCTAGTTTCTCAATTCTTTCCTCTATCAATGGATACTTCTTCATTATCACCATTTGCACAAACCTAGGTGTCATCAAAAACTGCTCTCTGGCGCTCAGCATGGCATTGACTGCCCAGTCTAGCAACATCATCTTTGAGAAGTTAAACTTCCAATCTAATGCCAGGGCTACAAATGCAGTTCCATGAATTTGATTCAATTGATCGAAACTGGTTCTCTTCCCTAGGAAAGACTTCTGCATTTAATGTGCCAGGCACCTCCAGTAGTGCGGCAGAAGCTTTTTGAAGATTGGCGGAAACTTTCCCTCGTACCCCATTAACTGAGCTCCCGCCAGAACTACCTCCTTTGTGTATGTGATTGGATCAGAAGCTTCATCTGTAATGTTCAGGCCCTTGTTAGGACCGATTTTCACTACGAGAATCTCGATCTTGAGCAAGAACGTGTTCGGATGAGAAAAACTCAAAAAAACAAATGAAGAAGATGATGATGATGAATCAATGGAATCATAAACAAGAAAGATGATGAACAATCGAATGATTTCATATAACCGAATGATTAGTTACAAGAAATCATGAAGAACACACAATCTCTCTCTAGAATCCATGACTCACTCTCTCTCTAGAATGGAAATCTCACACTCTACAAGAAATTCATCATCTCCACATTCGGAGACTCCTTTACTTGTAATGGGCACCCTCACTATATATAGTGAGGGTGACTAACGACAGAAAAACATAACGAACTAACGAAATTACAAGTAAAGTAAATAAACATAAACTGATAATTAAATCAAAGCTGATTAAATTAATCCGAAGCTTGACTCGCTCGAACCGATCTTCCGTTGACTTTTACGTTGACCGTTGACCCGAACGGTTGACTTTTCCGGAAAACGGTCTTCGGTCCAATCTCGCAAGCCTCGAGCATCACAACCCGCGTCTCTGAATCAATTCACATGGATTCTTCAGTCGAATGCTTCGGTAAACAGATTTGATGGCGTCAGTCACATGGATTTTTGTTCCAACAATTTCCCCCTTGACTGATGCTTTCAAATATGTTCAACTGCTGAAGAATCGCTCTGCCGTACATCTTCAATGAGAAACTGATAAACCGGAGACAATCTGTCGTAGAGATTCCCCCTCTGAATAAGCTTCTTCTGTTCTTGTTGCTCCAGTTCGAGATCCAAGTGCTCTCCTCACTCGGTTCACACGGTCGGGTACAATACTGAGAAAATGCTACATCTCGGAGTCCAAACCGCAACAAACTGAATCAGATAAACCAGTTTGACACTGAACATGCTCTAACTCCGAATAATCGACCCGATATCCAAATTCATAATAATTCCTCTTATTTCTCTAAATCCCTCCAAAAACATCAAGTCGGAAGCGTAAAAACAGATGCGGAGAGTCGAACCGTCACGATCGGTTGCCTAGAGAAACCAGATAAACAATCTTGAAATCGGACAATCTCGCGAAAAACCGGAAGCCGGATGCTGACAGTTGTGAATAATCCGCGTGACTGAGGTTGGATGTGAAAATTGAATAAACTGATAAATTTCTTCAAGAAACGGTCATCCAAGAGATTTAATCGGATAAATTCCAATATTTAACTGAGATTCTAGTTAATCCGGTTAGTTGACGACAGCGCTGCATCCACTAAAAATAAAACCGTGAGATATAACGAGAAAGCTGAGTAATTAACCGGATAATAAAGCTAACCCGTCAGTGATCGATAGCAAACGTTACGCGCGACGTCAATAAACGAGAACCCCATTAAAATGAAATAAATCCGAGACCAATAAAATTTTTCGCAATTTCGTTCGGTCGTTATCTCCATTAGTCTTGTAAAAGACCAAAAGAAATATCCCGCATTAAACGAATAATGCAACAAATAATTGTTGGGTTAATTAAATCTCCAAAGAAAATCCAATCCTTGTGCTTGGCTAAGGACCAATAAGATTTTCCCTTCATATATAATCTACGGTTGAGAAAAATGTGATCCATGGGATGATGGAGCCGATCCGCGAGAAATTCTCTTGGACCAATCAAAATTCGCCAGTCGGATGTGTACAAAAAGAAGGAATAAGGTGCTGACATTCAACGGATGTTTTCTTTTGTCATGTGGTCCCACACGCATACATCTGCCAATAAAAACAAGACAGCGCAAATAGGGTTGACAAAAAGAAAAGAAACCAACGGCTCATTTGACAGATGTGGTCCACAATGCATGCTTACACCCAATTACAATTCGACAACAATTATGGAAAAGCTAGGTTGACCGACAATAAGAGAGAGAAATCATTCTCTCAACAGCTAATGGGCAGTCGACACATCATCGCCATCTTAAAGAATGCATCTGTATCACCCCAGTAACCCTAGTTCACCGGAGTAAAGCAGATCGGAAAAACGAAGGTCCACCGGAAACCGTATTTTGCTTATATCTCTCTCAAAACTTAACGAAACTTGATGATTTTTACACCGTTGAACTCGTAGCATCATGCTCTACAACCCTTAACGATCAGAATCTTCTGAAACGAACTCGGATAAAAACCCAGTAAACAAGTTCGCTAACCCAGAAGTCCGCTAAAGCTTCGAACAAGTCCGCTAAAGGTCTGAGAAGTCCGCTAAGCAGAAAACAAGTCCGCTAAAGCAAAACAAGTTCGCTAAGCATTTCGAGAAGTTCGCTAAAGCATGAAGAAGTACGCTAACTTGAAGAAGTCCGCTAAGACTTAACAAGTGCGCTAAGAACATCTTCATATCTTGAAGATCTGATGAACTTTCTGGAAAAAAATGATGAACACCCACACGAACAACTTCCTGAAGCAGATACCAAATATGTACATTTTGAAATTCCATATGTACATTTTGAAATTCTTATGTGTGTGGGTTGTATCCGAAGTGCAAAAATGGCCCATGGTAGAATTCTGGTGACTTATGTTGAATATAAGGTTAATCACATCTTTCACTAATTGGACAAAACATGATAACAATACATCACAGAAATTGGTTGAAAATTAACTTGTCTGAGTTTAAGTGGAAAAACAATACCGACAATCTGACTTAGGGTACCGGATCCGAAAGGTAATTTGAATTATAAGTGTTATTGATCACGTAAATGATCGGTATGATTCTAAACATGTCTGACCACGACCATCCAAAAATATGTGAATATTCAAAAGCATATGTGCTTAAAATTTCCAAGTTTGGTGAAAAATTGACCAACTTGTGCTTGAATGAATCTTGGTTTTGGTTTGAAATAAACCAACTCGAATGAAAATGAAATCTTGAGTTCGGGTGGAAAATTGACCCAGCTCGGTTGAAAATGTAACTTTTTGAGTTTGGATGTGTTTTGAACCAATAAGAGTCAATTGTAGGTACTAGGTGTGTCTCTATCAAATTTGTTGAAATTTTCAAGAACTTGTCTTATAAATTAAAAGTTTATCTTCCTGGTAGGTCACTGGTGACAGACATGCATTTATGAACTTTTGTTTTGATGTAATTTAGATTTAAAACTTTTTAAAAGACTTAGAATTTTTCTTATGTTTTTACATAATTCTGATCTTAGCGGACTTGTTTTTTGCCTTAGCGAACTTAATCCTAAGGCAAGTCCACTAAGAACAAATTGTTAG
>JBCNJP010000003.1:42350231-42368158 GCA_039602395.1 Deinandra increscens subsp. villosa | reverse complement strand
AAGTTTTTTATAGTTTTTTAATATTAGATTTGTTTTTTAATAATAATGTTTCATTTAAAAGATTTCATAAAATGCCTAAAGTATTCATGACTTAATGATAATTATTAACATCATTAGTGATAAAAGACCTTCTATAAAACAGATTAAAAACATAAATAATATCGGGTGTAACAAGTTATTAAAAGAACCAACTCAAAATGAGGGTAAAACATAAAAACATAAATGACCTTCTGTTTGTTCCTCAAAATAATAAGGCGTAATAAAGGTTCCCGCCATTGTCTACACATATTCGCGCCACCATTTCCCCCAATTTGACAAGCCGGAGCTAGCTAGGGTTCCGTCGTCCGATCGATTCGAGCAACAACATGGAGTCAACTGCGCACGTTGCCATGCTTCTCAACAACACCCTCAGCGCCGATGGTGAAATTCGCCGCTCTGCCACTCGAGCTCTCGACGACCTCTCTTTGAACCCCAGTTTCCCTCTTGATCTAATCTCCATCGCCGTCGGTGAGTATTATTGCCTTACTTGAGTAACTCTACACACAACTTCACCTGTTCAATTCTGATGAAAAGCGTAACCAACTTCTTGTATTCATCTTGAGCTAAAAGTAATTTTAGCTTTATATATGGAAAACGAACTGCTGAATTGTGTTCTATCAATTCATAAAATATGCCTTTTTGGATTCTTTAGTGTTTAATCCGGAAAACATTAAAGTGCACCACAACTTCACTTGTAAGCAGCAACCCATCCGACCATCAAAAGATGAACGTTCTAGATTTTTTTATTTTTTTTATTTTTTTTTTAACAATTGCAGGCGGGGAGAATCAAGGTCAAAGTATTGCTGCTGCAACATATCTAAAGAATTTCACAAGACGGGATACAATCACCGAAGGCGGCCGGGAAGCTCCAAGAGTCAGCAGGGAGTTTAGAGACATTCTTGTGCGCTCTTTGCTTCAAGCACAACCTGCAATCTTGAAAGTGTTAATTGAAGCAGTATGTATATTTGCTGTTATCATTATCTAGATCTTTTGGCTCATTACTAATGCAGAAAGTTAGCTGGGTAAAATTAAAATAGTAAGTTAGCTTATAATGAAACGGGTCATGGGTGACCAAAGTGTACTTTTGTAATGCACAAAAAACTGTTCATATTAATTTTATTCAAAAAATTAGTTTGTTACTGGAATCACACAATTTCTCAGTTACTGATACATGCTGGTGCAGTTTCGCCCTATTGTTGATGCTGACTTTGTGAAGCGTAGTTTATGGCATGAACTGGTACCTGAGCTAAGAATGGTAATTCAAGATAGTGATTTGGTTAATAATAGCGGAAATTCTAGATGGAAGACCATCAATGCCCTTACAGTTCTCCAGTCAGTTGTGAGACCATTTCAGGTGCTCTTAGCAGTTGACTAGTTTTTGGTATTCTGCTCGGGTAGAATGTCAACACAATGACTAATGCTTTTATTTCATTTGTTTGCGGCAGTACTTTTTGAATCCAAAAATAGCAAAGGAGCCAGTTCCACCTCAACTGGAGTTAATAGCACAAGAAATTCTAGTACCTTTGATATCTTTATTTCATCAGTTTGTTGAAGACCTCTGTAATCAAAATAAAGCTGATCTTGAGGCTGAGAAGAGCCTTCTTATTATGAGCAAGTGCATCTATTATGCTGTAAGTATAAATGTTCCAGGAGGTGATACTTGTGACTATGCACGTCTTTGGTGGGGCTGGATAACAGGTCCATTTTTAGTAGGGTTGGCCTGGGTCAAGTTGGCTTGACCGAGTAACACTTGTTTGTCCAAGACTCCAAGTTTCATTTTTTTTTTCTCTACCAATAATGAAGAACATTTTTATGACATAATAAACTAAATCTTTGAGTAAAACAATGGAGGAGGTTGTATGCATTGAAAGTAGTCCTTACCCATTTTAGATACAACACCATCACAATCGACCCATCCATATATACATGAATTAAAGCAGTGTTGTAAAAATCCGAATTAGTCGGTGATTAATTGGCGCCTAGGTGCTAATCTGTAGTCTACCGCCTAGCAATTTTTCCAGATTTTTCCCGATTAGTCACTATAGCATCCCTGTTAATCCCTAGGCTGTACATGACCGACTGACTAGCGCCTAGTGATCTTTACAACATTGAATTAAAGTTGCCACATCTACTTGTGTGTTGCTGGGATTACAAACCTTAAACAGCAGATTCCCAAGACAAATTTTCTTACCTTCTAATCAGTGTTGTAGAAAGCGCTAGGCGGTAGCTAGGCGGTCGAGTACCGCCTAGCATTTAATCGGGATTAATCGGGATTAATCGATTTGTAATTTTTTAAATTTATATATATATATACACATTTATATGAAAATAATACTTTCAAATCCACATTAATACTTCATAATTCATAGAATTCAAGCTTAGTTATAACAAAACAAGTACTTATAAATCCATTTTTTCGATTTTGACCGATTTTTTTCGATTTTGACCGGCTTTGACCGATTTTTGACAGGCTTTGACCGATTTTTGACCGGCTTTGACCGATTTTTACCGATTTTTACCGATTTCCTCCGCCTAGATATTCCACCGATTAATGGACCGCCTAGCTAAAAATTCCAAGAGAAATGACCGCTTAGCGATTAATCGCCGCCTAGGCCGATTTTTACAACATTGCTTCTAATGCTACGTTTGATAAATGTTACCAAGAACTTTGCAATCAATAAAACTGAAGTTGATGCCATGTAGAGACTTGCTATTATGTCCACGTTTATGCACTTCTCATCAGAATATCTGTTGCAAATGATGATCTGTTGTTATATTTCTATATAATCAGTAACACAAGCCGACATTATATGAATCATCTAATTTAGATTAGGTTATGCATATTTTATTATTGGTTTTGTAGGTAAAATCACATATGCCATCTGCATTGGTCTCTCTGCTTCCGTCTCTTTGCCATGATTTAATTCATATCATCCACTCTTCAAAATTTCAAGATCATGGCTCTTTTGATGATGGGTACACATTGAGGATGAAGACCAGGAAGAGAAGTTTACTCATTTTCTGTGCCCTTATCACCCGTCATAGGAAGTTTTCTGATAAGTAATGCATTAACTTTGTTCATGTTTAATAAGTTGTTGCACATGTCTATCACTACTCATTTTGTTCTATATTATCTTACAGACTCATGCCGGACATTATTAATTCAGTTGTGAAGCTACTCAACCTTAAAACCGACTTCAGTGTACGCTCTTGAAAAAACATACTGTTGTTTTAATTAGGTGGCCTAAAGATGTGGTTTTTTAGGAGTATATGAATATGATGATCTAGCTTTCTGAAGCAGACATGCTCTCTTGTTTTAAATTTCTACTTGATTCAGATTATGTTCTATTTCTAATGGTTGAAATGGGTAATAGAAAAAATGTGCTAAAAAGGAAATGGGTAGATGGTCGCCTGCAATGTATTTTTAATGCATACAATCAACTGAATTGTTTTATTGAAAAAGTCAGTTATTATTGTAATAATAAGTTTTTATAAACATATTAAGAAAGATATTTTTTATGAGAAAATTGGACAATAGTTGTTTCTGAAAAACTCGACCCGCCACTCTGTCTCGATACTCAAGCAAAATTACCTGTTTTGACCATCGCTGATCACCCAACTGGCCCTACATACTCTTATCTCCATTTCTGCATACAAGTGCCAAATTTAATTCAGGTACTTCAAATTAGTTATTACTGTATATCCTGCTAGTCATGATTTGTGCAATGTTGAGTAAACAATTTTGAGTCAAGCCGTTGCTCCATACAGTCATCTAACGTAATCTATTAGATCTTGCGCTTATTATTATCTGACCTTCTAATGCTACCATGCTTTTTAACATTACGTTAAGCTACAATATGGTAGCTTGCTGATTTGATATTGCTGTGTACAGAAGCTGGATAATTTGGCAGAGAGGGTTGTATCTTTAGCTTTTGATGTTATATCTCGGCTTCTTGAAGCAGGCCCAGTGAGTTTGGTTTATTGTATCAGCCGTTAGATCTGTTGCTCTTTTTATATTTATTTCTATCTGACACATATTAAACTCAGGGATGGAGACTTGTTTCACCACACTTTTCATCTTTGCTAGAGTCTGCAATATTTCCAGCAATAATAATGAACGAAAAGGTTTGCTATACAGAACCTGAATACACAGGGCACTGCCTGGTGAATCCAGAATATAGTTATTGATTTCAAATGATGGTTGTTATGATGGTTGTATTAACACCGTGTTTGTAATTCAAATGAATATTGTCTACATGGAAATGATCTTTTTCATTATCTGGGAACATTTGATTGTAGGATGTTACAGAGTGGGAAGAAGATTCAGATGAGTACATAAGAAAGAACCTCCCTTCTGAATTTGTATGTATTTATTCTATTTCTGAAAGTTATTTTTATAGATGGTTCTGCTCTTTTGTCCATGTAGAGTTTTTTTTATTTTTTTAATACATTAATGATAACAAAAATTAGTTTGAAAAAGTAAGTATTGCATTTTTTCAACATTACATATTCGCTTTAAATATTAAAAATAAAAGTTGAATGTTGTGTGACAGGAAGAAATATCAGGATGGAGAGAGGACTTATTTACTCCAAGAAAGAGTGCATTAAACCTGCTTGGTGTTATTGCAATATCAAAGGTTGTTGTTATTATTATTACTACTACTACTACAACTACTACTACTATTACAACTGTTAGTATTAGACTATTAGTATTATTAACATTGTTATTTTTTTTGTTGTTGCTTTTATAGTCACTTTTATAATAGTAATAATAATAATAATAATAATAATAATAATATTAATAATAATAATAATAATAATATTTATTATCATTATTATTATTTAATAGAGTTGGTAGAATTTTGTGTGTGATATCATCGATCATACAAGTATATATAGTTATAGCCTACGATACTATTTACAATTTGTATCCCATAGTATTGGTAATTTACATAATAGATATAACATATGCTAGTCCAATATACCCCTTCGGTCTAGGAGGGAGGAATTCGAATGCTTAGACTGGAATGCAACTTGTCAATAAGAACTCTATGTTAGGTGTTAGATTAGAGTGGATTCGTGCGGAAGCGAACAAACACACAAACACATAAACAGGAAAGCAAAAAAAAATAAGAACACGAGAATATAACGTGGTTTAGTCAAGGAGACTTAGGTCCACGGGTTGCAATCAGTATGATTTTTATTAGGTGCTCAAAGATTACACTACATCATAGGGAATATATATATCTTTACGATTAGTGTTAGAAGCTTGGTGAACAAGAAAAGGATAATGGACTAATTTAATTAAAATCGCAACCCCTTCCCTCCTTGCTTCTGTCGATCCTCAAGCCCAATTAGACCAAATCAACTAAGCTTTCACTAATCCTAACACTCTAGGCATGCCTTTGGTGAAGATGTTGGCAAGCTGGTAACGAGTAGGAACATGAAGCACCCAAATTAGACCACACTGTACCTTCTCCCCCACAAAGTGAATATTGGATCTCTATTTTTGTAGTGTGATGATGATGTATAGGATTCCCAGTTATGTAGATGGCATTAATGTTGTTAGCATAGATGATGGATGTGTGACGTGGTGGACAACCAAGTTCAAGAAGTAGATTCCGAAGCCAATAAATCTTAGCAACGACGTTGGCCACTCTGCGGTACTTGGCGTCAACATTGGAACGAGAAACTGTAGATTGACGTTTAGAAGATCAGGATATAAGATTGTCTCCAAGGTAGCCACAATAACAAGCGACGGGTGTCCGAACAACCCGCCCAATCGGATCGGTTATGCAATCAATGTAGAAAGGGAACCACATCTCAAGTAAAGGCCTATCGTCTCATATAAAGGCCTATCGAAGTGGTACCTTCTATATAACGTAGGATGCATTTTGGAGCATTAAAGTGGCGAGTCCGGGGAGCATACATGTACATGCAAATCTATTGCAGAGCGTAAGAGATGTATAGACGAGTGAAAGTTAAGTATTAGAGAGCCCCGACTAGGCTCTCTAAGTAGCTAGGTCTTTGAAAAGGTCACCATCCATTGCTCTAAGTTTACCTATTGTGTTAGCTGGAGTGTGTACTAGATCACAATCAATCATTTTTGTTCTTTTCAAAATATCCGGTGCATACTTTTGTTGAGATTGAAGCAAGCCAAGTTTGGGGTAGCATAAATCCCAAGAAAGGAGCAAAGAGGTCTAAGGTCCCTAGTTGCAAAAGACGAGCCGGAAGGTGATGATGTATTAAGGATAATATCATCGACGTAGAGGTGAAATAGGTTTTGTAGTTGCCATGCCGATAAATAAATGAATGATCGCAAGAGTTATTTTGAAAACCTTAAGTAGTAACATAATCGAACGTTGGTTCCATGCACGGGGTGCTTGCTTCAACCTGTATAATGATCGTTTTAATTGACACATGAGTAGGGTGTGAGGGCTCCCAAAAACGCATAGGTTGATGCATGAAAACGTTTTTAGATAAGTTGCCATGTAAATAGGCATTCTTCACATCTAGCTTACTTATATCCCAGTTATGTAAGAAAGCAATGCTAAGGATCGTGTGCATCCCAGTTGGCAGGGAACATGCTGTGATAAGATAGGGTGTTGCGTGGTTTGTGTTAGAGTGGAACGACTGTTTTAGAACGTCTAGTACGTTTGTAGGGCATAAGTTTGGACATCCATGGGCTGTGGTGGCCGGGAGGGAGTGGCCGAAGGGGGTATGGGGGTAGAAACTTTTCAAGGAGGGGCATGAGTGGCTAGTGTAGTGTTGGGAGAATCTGAGTCCCAAATATATGGGCGGGGGTCATGAACGGTTAGAATGAAGACACTCATAGGAGGGAGGGTAGTATGTTGAGTAGAGAAGGGAAAAATAGATTCACCGAAGAGTACATGGCCAGGGATGAGAATTTTGCGGGATGAAAGATTGTAGTATTTGTACCCCTTGTGATTGGAGGGGTAATCTAAAACGATACAAGGAAAGCTTGTTAATTATGGTGGAAGTGATGAGTGGGTAGCAAAGGTACCGAATGCAGTGTTGCAAAAATCGGCCTAGGCGGCGATTAATCGGTAATCGGCATTTTGCCTTGTAACTTTTAGCTAGGCGGTCAATTAATCGGTGATCTAATTAGGCGGAAAAATCGGTCAAAATCGTTCAAATCTGGTAAAAAATCGGTCAAAATAAAAAAAAAATCGGTCAAAATCGAAAAAAATGGATTTATAAGTACTTGTTTTGTTATAACTAAGTTTGAATTCTATGAATTATGAAGTATTAATGTGGATTTGAAACAAATCGATTAATCCAGATTAAATGCTAGGCGGTACTCGACCGCCTAGCGCTTTCTACAACACTGACCGAATGTACATAGGTGAGAACAAGTAGGGTGTTTGCGGTATAGAATAGTGGTAGGAGTTAGATTATTTTTTTGTGATAGATGGCCATTTAGAAAGCATGATGCCAAAAGTTGTCGGGGGAGAAAAGCGTGAGTGAGGAATGTGCGAATGATATTGTGTATGGATTGAATCTTACGTTTCGCTTTATCGTTTTGAGATAAAGTGTGAGGGTACAAACAATTATTTTGATGATAATATTTAAGTTAATAAATATTAGGAAGTTTTATCTCAAAAGATTTGGCATTTTTCAATAAATAATAAATAATTGTTAAAAATACGCGGTTTAATCCGGTGTTCGATACGAGGTATACTCTCTAATTGTTTTAGAAATTATTAGTTTTTATGAAAATGATCATCTAAGACGTTGTGTCTTTTAAAATATAATTTCTCTTACGTTTAGATTCTTGGTTATCGGTTTTGCCGGTATGGCTCCGGTTAGTCCGGTATTTATCTATTTTTCGTCTGGTAACTTCCTGTACCTCTTTTTGAGTTTCTAAATCATTTTAAGATTAATGGTGACATTCTTATCTACTGATTTCAACTCTAAAAGTTTTAGATTGCTCGGCTTTGATACGGGTTACAAAACTAGGGTTTTCTCGGTCCGATTTCACCGATTTTTACCCGTTTTTTTTGTAAAACAAGATTTTTCAAGTTAGGTCACTATGAATCATTTTAGGAACATAAAATGCTTTAAACCTACTGTCCAAATAGAACTAAAGTCGTTTGATGTATTGGGTTCCATTCAAGTCCGAATTTAGGGTTTTCGGGTCTCCAAATTACCATTTTAGGTATCCTATCCTTAGTTACATTAAAACTGACATTTCCAAAGTTGCTTGTAATTCATTTTTACACAAGTTTCTGCTGTAAATTTCACCATATGGTTGGGTTTAGATTTTGGTCCATAAAAACCCACTACTTGTCATTTTATGCAATATTTTCTATGATTTAATCTTTTAGGCTTCAAGCTTGCATTTCTTTACAAATAACAATATATGAATATTAAGAACAACATATAAAGAGTTCACGAAAATTATAGGCACTCATAGTGAAAACTAGTTACACAAAGTAGCTTAACTTTCATGGTTTTATTTCTAAGAGCATTTCTTTCAAGTTAAAAATAACTTGTGTTAATCGTAAGAAATATCCAAGAGTTTATAGAAAGCTAGTTAAACATGTATTTTTGTTAGTTACAAAAATAAAAGCTTTTAAACATGGGAGGTTTATCAAGACTTGCTAGTTAGATGAGTTTGTGTGAGGTGAAATTCCTTAAGTTGTGAGGGGAGGCGGCTAGAGGAGGGAGCGCCCGTTAGGGTTGGGTGGGGAGGGAGGGACGATGAAATCTTTCAAAGTTGGTATAGTTATGTGTGTGATTCTCATTGATAACTACATAGTTACAGCCTATGACACTATTTACAATTCATATCTTATAGTATGTGATGTTATTATTTATCCACTTCCAATTTTTTTAAATGTTTGAGCTCATGTTTGCAGGGGCCTCCTGTTGGGGGTTCAACGACATCCAAGCGTAAAAAAGGTGAAAAGAGCAAACAAAAAGGTCGCAGTTCTATGGGGGAGTTGTTGGTCCTTCCATTTCTGTCTAAGTTCCCCATTCCATCTGATGCAAATTTACCAGCAACCAACAAGACTATAAATGAGTAAGTTCACAAGTCTTCCTCTAATTCTAGCCGTAATTTTACTTGTCAAAGGCTGTCAACTAAGTAATTAGACAAAGGGTCCAACTTTTCCTCACATCTAGTTTGAGACCTGGCCCACATGTCCTTTGCTTTTAACAAATCAGAATTAGAGAATATTGCACAGTGAACACAATTGGGTGGTGGCGACACAATATTCTTCATCAATTTTTTTGCTGATCTTTAACTGTTGCTATGTAGGTTAATTAGCATAGCAAATAAGTTGATATTTTCGAAGATACATAGTGCAAGTTTTCTTAACATAATAATCCAACTCAACTTTTAGCAAGCTGTTTTTATTTATAGGTGAAATTACAATATGCTGTAATCATAGTGTTCAATATGGCGACCAACTTGTGACGGATATGTTTATTGCATTGTGCATTTTTTCCTATTCCGGGTCAGGGTTTTCAAATTTTGATAATCACTTTGTGGCAATGGTACAGGTGCATGCTATCTGTTTTTGATGATTAGTTGGTGGATCTAGGATTCTGAGATCTTCAGTATCTAAAACATAAAGTGCAAAAAAAGTTCCATACAATCCTAAATGACAATCAATTAGTTGAAACTTGAAAACATATATCACAATCAAGTGCACACCACTACACCTCTCATGGAGTTTTCATATTTCGGAAGTCGTTTGTAATATCATTACCAACTCTAGAGAATACACCTATCACTGTACAACTAGCAAACAGCCGATTAATAATTGGGCAACTTATACTTATCTCTGATTCTCTGTTCGTATTAATTCTTTTTAGTGGCAATAACTATGCCTAGAAAAATCAATTTTAATGATGAACAACCTTTGTTAAGTAGAAGTTGTTCAATAGTACATATAGGTGATGCCAAAATGTTTGTTTCGTTACTTGTATAAAAAGGTATATTATTTGGAGTTAGTAAGGGAGAATCACTCTCGAATTATTATGAGAAGTCAATTACAATTGTTGAAGGGAATCATATGGTTTTATTTTGTTGTTTTAAGGGGATATGGTCTACTCTGCCTCTCTTAGACTTTCATTGTTTTTTCATACAATCTCATTTCTATCATTTAAAACCGTCACAACCCAAATTTCTTGGGTCACATTGTTGGTTGGATTTACACAACATATTGTTTTATATATAAACTCAAAGAAAGTCTAAAACATTGTCTTACAATTTACAAGGAAATTCTGAAGCTTGCTGTGCAAGTTTTGAATGGGTTCATTGGCTTTATTTGTGTTAATTTTGTTTCCTATCTGAGTTAGTTTAGTTTATGTTATGAAGTTCTTTATTTGGTAAGCTTTAAATTAGAAGAAATGTTGGAGATGATGTTTTGTTTCTAGTATAAACATAGGTGTACGGATTCATTGCAATGTGTAGATTTTTTAGATTAATAGTAACGAGAGTTTGGGAGCTGAAATTCTGTTTTTATTCATCGTTTTTCTTGAGTTTTGTGATCCAATTTTCAGCATGTAATACCCATACACATTAGGATAGTGTACATTTAGTCCTTGCAAGTTAATTTCCATGGTTCTCATTGCACTTATTCTATATATATGTTATATTTTTTAACTTTGTAGTTATTTCATCCTTGACAGTTACTATGGCATATTGATGGCATATGGCAGCCTCGTAGATGTAAGCATATCTCATTCAAAACTGTTATTATATTTTTTACTTACAGAGTTAAATAGTAGACATCACAAAAACCTTGTGATTCAAAGACCTCGAAGTTTCATAACTAATATATATACTCTCAGTTTCTGACAGAGCAGAAACCTGCATATACAAGTATGCTTATTCGGTCTCGGGTCTTACCTTTATACAACACATCTTTTTGTCATCCTTATTTGGTTGCTTCTGCCAACTGGATACTCGGAGAGCTTGTTTCCTGTATTCCTCAAGTGAGTAGTATATTTATTTGTCCCTTACATAGGTGTTTTTTGTTGTGTATTTCTCATACTATCCATGGTACCTTAGATCATAAACATATTGATGATGTAAATATTTTCAGGAGATGAGCTCTGATGTGTATTCATTATTGTTAAAGTCCTTGGTAATAGAAGACACGGATATTTCATGCTACCCCGTACGAGTATCTGCAGCTGGTGCAATTGCTCAACTTGTTGAGGTGTGCTATTAAGATTCTCACTCTGATGTTTGTGATTGTAGGATGATTAAGATTCTTTGGTTATTGTGCAGAATGAGTTCTCTCCACCCGACTGGTTACTGGTTCTTCAAATTGTAGTTGATAAAATTACAAGAGACAATGACGAAGAGACCTCCATTATGTTTGAGCTTCTTAAAACATTGGTCGAGGCTGGAGCTGATGTTGCTCCTCATATCCCACATATTATTTCACTGTTGACTCAACATATTGTAAAACATATCCCTCTCTATCATGAGCCATGGCCCCAAGTAAGCCTACGGTTATTCATCGTCCTTCTGAATTTGTATGGTTCTGGAGAATAATGGAAGTGAGGATACTGCTTTTGATTTCATTATAGGTGGTTGAGCAAGGTTTTTCAGCATTATCAGTTATGGCGCAGTGTTGGGAAGGCTCTGTGTCTGATGATGTAACAAATAATGTTGTTGCTGCTGGTCGATCCACCATTGCCAAAGCTTTTACAGATCTTCTGCATGTGGCTTGGCTGACACCTTCTGAAAATGTTGGTTTTATATACTCCCAATAATACTACTGAGGTGGTTCAGGAGGGTTGTGTAACAGGTCAAAACTGGTCGGGTCGGGTTAGCGCAAATACTTAAACTTTTTCTATACATGAGACGTGTGTTAAATATGATTGCTATTTTTTTTATTTGAATTCTTATATTGATCTAGTAAACTGGTCTAGGAGATTTTATAAATTAAATATGCCCTTTAAGCGACTATTAATCCGCTCAACAAAATTTCATATGTTTCCATTTAAGTAACGTTTTTAGCTTTACCCATTTGACCCTTTAGAGATGAAATGCAACCCGGGTTGATCCATTTATGGGTCAAGATTGCCACCATATAACTCTATTTATAATATTCCTTAACTGTATTTGTCAGGAAAGTGAGGTTTCTGATTTTCCCTCTTCATGCTGCATAGATGACTCATCAACATTACTCACATTCATCATGTCTGATATTAATGAGAATGATGCTGTTCAGAAGAAAAATGTCTCAAAACTCTTACTAGTTTGGGCTGATCTGATTTCAAATTGGCATGGTTGGGAGGAGGAAGAGGATTTATCTATATTCAGTTGCATCAAAGAAGCTGCTTATTTGCACAAGAAAGTGTCTTTAATAAACTTCATCCACGGATCGACAAGTCAACGTTGCATTATTGAAGGAATTTGTGGGTTTGTCAGCAACGCCTTTTCACAGTATCCATCTGTGATCTATAGAGCTTCGTCTTCTGTTCACATACTTATACATCTTTTGACTTGTTCACCTGAAGAACATATAATGCATGCAGTGACTGCATCTTTCACTCGGGCTGCATTTTCTTCTTTTAAAGAAAAACAATCAAAACATTCTCCTGTTTGGAAGCCGTTGCTGCTTGCTATATGTTCATGTTATTTAAGTTATCCTGACACTGTTGAGAAGACATTGGAGGAGGTTCAACATGATGGCTTAAGAGCCTGGGAGGTTGCTCTTTGCTCCATTTCTTCTACCAAGTTTGAACATGGACTGGCAATTGAGTCTGAAATTAAGTTAGCTGGTAAACTTTTCTTATTTTAATTCCTCCTTTTAAACTTTAGTTGTGGTGATCTTACTTTGTTTACTTATAAATGGGGGATGATTTGGGCCATGTTATATACGGGTCAAAGTAGTTAAGTTAGAAGATTTAAGCTAAAGAGGATACAAAATGCTCATATGGATCAATCATTATTTTCAGAAAAAGTTAGATTATTAATTGTAATAAATATTATTTTTTTGACCATATTTAGCACCTTTATTATATATCGAATTATAAAAAAATGGATGTCTCTTGCTAATGCTAAACTACAACGCAGTGACATTCTACTGTGGTAATTTTCTTCTATTCTCTAAAAAGCTTATACGCATTTTGCCACTTCTATTGTTATAGCACTTGTTTTGTTGTATTCCTCCGGGCCAAACTAATAATTACGAAAACTTACCAGTAATGACATTAGCAAAAATACTGACGCGGCTGCTTATGAGGAACCAGAGTAGGGAGGGATTGTTGTGGGAGTGCTTGGCTGCTGTGATGGAAGCATCTGTGCGGTTGAAAGAAGTACAAGAAGAGGGCCAAGATGCTGATGAAAATGCCAGCAGTGATGACAGTGAGGATGAAGATGATGAGGTTGGACTTTGTTTTTACTCTCATTAGCTTAAAATAATTGACCTCTTCATTATTTTTAACAGCTCATATATTGTTCTATCATCGTTTGATTGCTATTGTTAGAGATGTCAAGATAAGATGACCAGATCTTGCAGGTGTTGGGTTGACCTGCCAAGACCTTACGTTTTTTATATTTTATAAATAATGAACGCGGCAGCTATATTAGTTAAAGATAGTACTATTAAGATAACAATTGAAGTCTAACTATTTAGGAGGTTGTAGATTAAACTTTTGGAGATTTCGATCCCATACTTGTTTAACTAGATTTTTTATTTGAACCATTTGAGATCCCAATTAACCCATCTATAATTAAAAATTTCGAAAACAGCACCTGTAGTTATTGGCCGTAATCAGTATACAAAATTGCGAAAACAGTGGAATTAGTAGCTTATTATTAGGAAATGTTTTTTACGTCTTTAATTCATCCATTTTGTTTATCAGGATTCAGATGGTGATGATGATGATGATGATGTACATGAAGAAACTGAAGAAGAATTTTTAGAAAGGTGTGCACAAGCAGCCATTGATTTGGAAAATGGGACCGGTGTGGAAGAAGTGGACGAGGAAGACCAAGAGCAAGAAATAGAACTAGGTAATCATCATAACCACCTTTTGCACTGCTTCTACATTAAGACGTTATTAAATTCCCAGCAATAGACAGAGTTTGTTTTGGCTTTTTTGTGCAGGAGAGTTTGATGAAGTTGATGCGCTAAACATTGTGCAGTCGTTTATAGAAAGGCATCACCAGATACTTTTACAAGGACCAAAGTTGCCTCAACAACTTCTTTCAAGCTTCATAGACGCCTTCCCAGATAGCGCTCGCTATCTTCTTTAATGGCTGGGTTGGTAATACTTTTTGTATACCATTTTTTATTTAAACCGAAGAAGATTGTATGGCTGCTGTTGTTGAAGTGGGTGTGGTGGTTTGCCTTGATCCACACAAACCTCAATTGAGTTAGGATTCTATGGTTTGTTGTATGCATAACCTCACCAAAATAGATTTTCTTGTCTTTGCATTTTTTATTCGATGATGCTATATGCCTCCAGATTTTTACTTTTGAACTTAGCTCATGCAAAAATACCCCAAACAAGAAGCTTTAGCCAAGTTACTTACAAAGATAACTTGGCTGCTTGATTTGACTTTCATAAATTCAACATACAACGGTTAGGAAAAATCCCTTTTTGATGTGTAATTCGTTTTGGAAATCCTCGTGTTCTCGTCTTGTGATGCCAATTACACATTTCACCTCTCTGTCGGTCTTTAACAAGTCCTATCATAATCATCAAAAAGTCAACCAATCTCACCGCTTATATATATCCTTAACGTGTTCAAATCAATCATTTATTCATCTGCATTATAATGGTAATTACTTGTGTTTTTTTTATAACAGTGGGTTGAGGATAAGTAGTACTTTGGAGTTTTCATTAGGCTATCCATAGTGGTCAAGCCCCTTCCTTGGACGTTTTCTGTCATGTGGTAGATGACGTGGCAAGGGGCTTGATCACAAAATAGTGTGTAGTGGTAAAGCCTTTTTGAAGCTTCATATAATCATTACACAATTATTATTTTTATAATTTACATAAAGTAAATTAAATAAAACTATTTTTATTAAATAAAAACATAAAAACAAACAAATAGAAATTACATTACATAAAAAATACTAATCATCCTTCGGGACATCGTCGTAATCATCGTTATCCGCATTCTCTTCGTTTTTGTCTTCGCCTTCGTCTTAATTGCCATCGACTTGAACATGACCTAACGGACGAACCGCCCATGCATGCTCTACTAAATCGGCCATAAGAGAGTTGTGTTTCTCTAGAGCGCATCAACCTAGAGTTCTTCAAACGTTCTTCAATGGTTACATGTGGTGTTTTCACCACGTGTTCGAGCCGATGATCTGGGCAAATCACTTTGCCTTTGTCATCCTTGTTCATATTATGCATGATACTAATAGCACGCACACAATCTTTCATTTTATCTTTATCCACAATCGACAAGGATTTTTGACCATACAACTTGCAAAACAACGGATGGACCATTTTGATCACACCGTGTGTGTTGGCCTCTCCATGCGTTAGAACAATTATCCCAAACCTAATGCATGCAATTTATACTACCAATCATGCCTGGTAGACCATGGACTTGCTCTTGATGCCCGTACAAATTTTGTAGATCATTCCACGCTGACTTTCGCAAATAGCGGACACCGTATAATTTATCAATTCCTTTTGTAAAATGCTCCATGGTATCTCTCGTAGTCTTCTCTGCCATTTTTAAGTATACTCATCGTTGATGTCGGTCGTGTTGTCGTAAGCCAAAATGCGTAACGCTGACGTACATTTTTGAATCGATGTGAATCCAAGCTTTCCACGTGTGTCACATCTTTGTTGAAAGTAAGGATAGTTTTCTTCCAAATCGTTGGTTATACGTAAAAACAATCGTTTACTCACCCAGAAACGATTAGAAAACGTTTTTGGGTCGGTGTAGACTGGATTATTTGAAAAATAATCATCCATCAACCTTTTGTTGGCTGCAACACGATCCCGTTCAATAGGCGCTCGTCTGATAATTGGTCGGGGAACTTGAGTTGAAGAAGAAGACCGTCGTAACAAGTCTACCGCGACCGAAATAGAGGTGTCCTTGTAACAATCGTGAAATTTTAATATTAATAAAAGTCTTGAGTTTAAATTTAAATTTTGTTATTCATGTATTATATATTATTCATTTAAATTTAACTTTCAATTTTTGAATTAATTAGCCATTTAAGTTAAATAATTACTTGTTTGAAACATATTATATATATATCATTTGGATTCGCTGACGTGTACACTGTGAGGGCACTATTCATAACAGGGGAGACATGGTGGTGCTGCCACGTGGCATGTTTTAAGCCCACAGTTTCATTCACTCTCCAAATGTCTCTACCCTCACACATTTTCTGTGGGACATGTGCTCACATATTTTCTGTGGGTTTCAACGGTTTTTGCTTACCGTGGGTTTTTTCTGTGGGTTTCAACGGTTTTTGCTTACCGTGGGTTTTTTCATTTATAAAAACATAATTAACTTTGGGCGAGTCTCAAATCTGGTGACAGTTTTGGTTTCAACGACGGTGGTGGTCCGTCGATTTCGCATTATAAAATCGATGTCTTCTTTTACAGTGAACGTTTTCCGCTCTCAGTACCGATCTCCTTTCTCTGGTACGTTTTCTCTCATATGAAGTTCAATTTGTTTTTTGTTATCGTCTATTTATGCTTCGTCATTCGTGAAACTGGATCCTTTGGGCGGTGATGAACTTTCCATCATCTTTTATGGCCGCTTCTGCGATTGAATTTTCGGAAGAAATGGGTTTTTACAAACCCTAGAAACCGATTCATCAGGTATACGTAGTTCACAATTTCGGATTAATGCCCTCTCACTCTTTTCTTTCATCCATCTCAAAACCTAAATATCAGCCATTCAATTCTCTAAAAGGGGGAGGAAATGAGAGATATTAGAGCTCTTGAAGACGTCAAAGACAATCATCCGTGAGCGGCGGCGAGTTCCTGAAGACGGCGGATACGATCATCGGTGAACGGCGGTGGCGATTATTTATCCATACGGCGGCAGTCATCGACGATCTATGGTTTTCAGTTTCAGATTTCCACATGCTAATGCTTTGTGAGTTAATCTTACATGGGTGTTTGTTTGTTTTTGTTTTTAGGATTTTGCGTCTGTTTTAAGTTGTTAAAATTACCTGTTTATTGTCTTGATTTCCTGTTTAATTACTTAGTTTTTGCACCAATTGATGATCAGAAGTTTGCTCTTTGTGGAAGGTTTAATGGAAGTGAAAAAAACAAACTTTCTCGAGTTTTTTCCTCTTCTTTCTTCATGGGTTTCTGATAATTTAGTTCCTGAAAGGTTAGGGTTTGTTGAATCTTGCAGAACAAGAACTGAAAAAAAAACACTTTTTTCCCTTCTTTCTTTCATAGGTTTTTGATCGCAGGAGATCGAAGGTGTGGACACAACATCATGCACTAATCAGGAGCATCAAGCTAGAAGAAATTAGACGAAGAGGCAGGGCTGCTCTTTTCTGTTTTCTACCGGTATGTGGTCTTTGGTTCATTGTCGCTTTCTTATTAATTTGAAATGTGATTTTCTAATGTACATGTTGACCTTAGTTTTTAACTTATGTGAATAATATGTTTCATATTTATTAGAGCTTTAACCCGATGTGTATTTATGGTGTTTTATGTTTGTATTGTTAGCAATATCAGAACTTAAGAATGATTTGAACCACATTCAATTGCAACTGTAACATTTAGTTTAATGTTAATTGCCAAAGTTTCTTTCTTAAGACCAAACATACTTCTTTTCAATGTTTGAACAAATGATCAAACAGACTTCTCTCCAAAGAACTTAGTAATATTGTATGTTCAAGGGATTAAAGTACCAATTTGTTTATGCCAATGAGCTAGGAAGCCTTCAACTG
>JBCNJP010000003.1:42340231-42345231 GCA_039602395.1 Deinandra increscens subsp. villosa | reverse complement strand
TTGAGAATTCTAATTTCTTTCAATTTAAAGAATCAAAATAATGTGCATAGAAATCAATTATTTTGCAAGGAGAACACGCTAAAAAAATGGAGTCAATTTTTGGATGAAAGTGAAAATTTTGACAGAAAAAAAAATGAATTAATTAAATTAAAGTTCTTTTTTTGGCCTAATTATCGATTAGAGGATTTAGCTTGTATGAATCGCTATTGGTTTGACACCAATAACGGGAGCCGCTTTAGTATGTTAAGGTTGTTTAGGTTGCTTGTTCCTGAAGTATAAAACGTTCCCTCTGTTCCTGAATAGCTTCTTTCAAAATGGCTTCCGCTTCCTCCGTGAATATCTTGGTAGAAGATATGATTTCTTGAAACTGTGGTTTATTGGTTTTTAAGTAAGTACGTAACTCAACCAGAAATTTCCTTACCTGTCCAATTTCTAATGAATCGAGATAACCGTTTGTTCCGGTATAAATAGTAAGTACCTGTTCTTCTACCGCGAGAGGGGCGGATTGCGATTGTTTAAGCAATTCACGTAATCGTTGACCTCTTGCTAATTGATTCTGAGTAGCTTTCCGAAAACAAACAAAGGTTCAGAAAGCGAAAATGAAAAAGGATAGGTGCAGAGACTCGATGGAAGCTGTTCTAACGAATGGAGTTGATTGTCTTACATTGGTAGAGGAATCTTTCTATCGAAACTTCAGAAAAGATGAAGGATAAACCTGTATACATAGAAGAATTGGTGTGAATCGATTCCATATTGAAGAAAGAATCAAATATTCATTGATCAAAGCATTCACGCATAATCTGATAGATCTGTTGAGGTGAATAGGGTCCCAAATAACGAGAGATATGTAAAAAGCAGGTCCGATTACGCCTATTCCTAATCCTAAATGGAATGTAACGACGTAGGGATCCATATGTAAACATAGTATCTATTTAGATACGCTCAAATGACCCCTTCTCACAATGAGAATGTATATAACCCTATTCCGGTCTGGTCCGGTATGAAATGAACTTATAATCATAGAATCGACTTGATCATCAGATTATAGATTATAAGTTCATAACCCAAGCCCATTACCATTTTGGGCGGAACAGATCTACTAATTCTTTGATTCCAGTTAGTAAGAGGGATCTTGAACTAAGAAATAGACCCTAGAAACTAAAAAAGGGTATCCTGTCCTACATTTTGTCTCTGTGGACCGAGGAGAAAGGGGGCTCGGCGGGAAGAGGATTGTACCGTGAGAGAAGCAAGGAGGTCAACCTCTTTCAAATATACAACATGGATTCTGGCAATGCAATGTAGTTGGACTCTCATATCGATCCGAACGAATCATCCTTTCCACGCAGGCAAAGATTTGCCTGTTAGGTAAGAGGATAGCAAGTTACAAATTCTGTCTCGGTAGGACATGTATCTCTATTACTATGAATTTCATAAATGAAGTAGTGAATTGTGTGGTTTTGAATTTCATATAATGAAGTAGTGAATTGTGTGGTTTTGAATTTCATATAATGAAGTAGTGAATTGTGTGGTTTTGAATTTCATATAATGAAGTCGATTTATGGATGGAATCAGGTATGCAGTATTTACAGACAAAAGTATTCGGTTATTGGGGAAAAATCAATATACTTCTAATGTCGAATCAGGATCAACTAGGACAGAAATCAAGCATTGGGTCGAACTCTTCTTTGGTGTCAAGGTAATCGCGATGAATAGTCATCGACTTCGGGGAAAGGCTAGAAGAATGGGACCCATTATGGGACAGACAATGCATTACTTTTTATGAATGTCAACTAAGTCTCGTAAGTAAATTGCTCCCGGTTGTTCAATCATTTGATAACCAGAGTCATTCTTTGATAAATGATCACTATGAGTCAGACTCAATAAAATTTGATCAATCTTTTTTATTTCTTTTTTTTTCTACTTTTGAATTCTATTTCTTAGTTATTAGAAAATTAGAAATTGGTCGAAATTGAAATTGATTTGTATTATCCTTTCTATTTGATTATCCTTTCTATTTGATTATCTTTATATAATAGATTTCATTTCATTTTTTTATGAATATGTCCATTTTTCTCTTTTTTATTAGTGGTTTAAAATAGAACAAGTAGTCACAATTAGTCAGATGTAAGAGAATGTCTAGGAATTTTCTTTAGAATAGATGGGTCTTGGTATATTACTTTTATTAGAATCCAACCGCAATGGAGGGTTTTCTTTCGAAATAGAAGACTAGGTCTATAGGTCTAAGTAAGGCTATCTTCAGTCTCAAATCTGTATTGATAGTTACATTGTAAGTGGTAGTGACAATTCCAGTAAGAATTACATTTCTAGTTCCATTTGTAGTAAAAGTGGAAATAGTAGTAAAAACGCGGATGCCAGAAAAATGATACGAGAAAGTTCTACTGATCTGGATGTAAATCAAAAATACAGGCATTTGTGGGTTCAATGCGAAAATTGTTATGGATTAAATTATAAGAATTTTTTTCAATCAAAAATGAATCTTTGTGAACAATGTGGATATCATTTGAAAATGAGTAGTTCAGATAGAATTGAACTTTCGATCGATCCGGGTACTTGGCAGCCTATGGATGAAGACACGTTCTCTCTGGATCCCATTGAATTTCATTCGGAGGAAACTTGAAGTAGAACAACCAAAGCCAATAATTATTTACAGAATTTTATAAAGAAGAGCTAAAACCATGTATAGTAACTGATCTGTGTACAAGTTTGTCTTGCTTTCAACTCTTTTAAACTCATGTTAGGTTTGAATTTATGTTTTCTTATTATATCTCAAGTTTGCTTCTAGGTTATGTAGTATTATATTGGACAAATTTCATATTGTTGTTGTTAACTTGCAGTTCGATCATGGATACGTAGAGGTATTTTAAACTCTTACATTATCCTACCTACTATCCATTTATGTAGGTTATTTCTATTAGGTGGTACCCTTAAGAGGTAGCTGTACATATAAATGAGCATAATATATTCATGTACGTTGACACTATTAGTGACTGTTAGATACATTTCCTTTCTGCCGGAATAAACTCTAATGTTCAACATTAACTAATCATTTAATGCCACTTACGACACCCGTGTGATGCTAATTACCTATTTCAACTTTAACTCCCTTTTACATCATCAAACTTAACAGAACTACACCCGAAAGCGAGGCCTCGCCCACCGCAACACGCGGGTCGCAGATCTCGTTTATTATATTGTCTAAATTCAATTCTAATATTTATTTGAATTAATTGAATCATTTACTCATTTTGAATTAATCTTTGAGATTTTATAATCATAAAACTTTTAAGTTTAATAAAACTTGTTATTTTTATAAATATCGACACATTTATGTCATTCAAACAAAACCTCGATGATCTTTCGTTTTTACTAAAAGTTATGTAAAAAAAAAAAGAATCATTTTACGAATGTGATCTTACAAATAAAACTCATTTATATATTTACTTTAAAACATATAAATAAAAGGATGTTTTTTTTTTCTTTTAGTAACAATACATATAATATATATATATATTTTATTTAAGGAAAAAAAAATTGAATATGCGTCCCGTTTTTCCGGCGAACGCCGCGGCGACCGCCGCCTCACCGGAAAACGGCCAACACTGCTGTAACCGACCGGTTTCTATCATTCTTCGTCATTAAACGTTATTATCAATGGTTTAATTACCATTACGAGCTCAAAACCGACCATTAAACGCATTTTAATCATCTTTAATCACGAATCAATCCGGACATTTAACTTCCAAAATAACTCGTTTCCGTTGAGTTTGAGACCCTATAAATTGTTCCCCATCATTCCTTGATCATCTGCGCATCGTTACACATCAAAAACCTCACGAATATCGTCCCTGCGTTTGTGTTTAACCGCCGCCGCCGCCGTCGTCTCCGCCGACCTTCGTGTTGTCCATTTTCCGGCAACGATTCGAGGTAATTTCTATAATATTCTGTTCGGAATTCATCAATGATTAAAAGCCCTAAGCTAATTTCTGGATTCCAACACGATTAGACCTCCGATTTGGTTACCTAAGATCTAGGGTTTTCGGGTATGTTAAATGGGGAAGAAGATGACCCGCAGGTGTATGTTTTAAATTATCTGTTTGGGCTTAAACTCGAAAAGGCCTCTAGCCCAGCTGGTTCAGCGCTTGTCTGATAAGCAGAAGGTCTCGGGTTCGAACCCTGCAGGACGCATTTTCTCGTATTTTCTTTTTTGTTATTTCTCCATATTTTTGTTATTTTCTCCATAAAACCACTTAAAAACAATATAAGTACTCTAGAAAATTATAAATATACTTATAAAGTGTTCTAAACTCCATAAACCATATAAATTATCATTTTCAAGCTTTTTGTATATTTATAAAAACCTTACAGTCTTTTAAAACAAATACACACCTAATAAACCTAATTATTTTATAAAAACATCCATTTATTTATTCTTTTGTGTCATAACGTATTGTCTAATATTCTATTATTGAGTTAACTACTCACCTAATTATTTAGTTAACAACATAATTAATTTGACAATCATATATTCGGTTACATTTCTTTTATTATTATCATTATTATTATTATTATTATTATTATTATTATTATTATTATTATTATTATTATTATTAATTGATCATTTAAGTGGTCGTTCACTCATTTACGCAATATTTACTTAATTATTTATGAAATCATTAAGTTAGTTCATTTATTTTGTCAGTTATTTATTTAATTATGTGTTTATTTATTAAATTGATTATCTAGTTATTATACATTTTTTTTATTAATCATTCAATTATTTGTTTAAATCTTTTATCTAAGTATATATCTATGTATGTATGTATGTATAAATTTTATCTACAAGCTTCAAGATGTTACGTTATAATCATATCATCTTCCCCAAATCATCGAATTCACCGAAACCCTAAAAATCTAAGAAACCCTAGGCTATCTAGAAATCCTATTTCATCGTCATCATAACTTTAGGTTAACCAATTTAA
>JBCNJP010000003.1:42312437-42339731 GCA_039602395.1 Deinandra increscens subsp. villosa | reverse complement strand
ACGAACCGAAGCATAGTCTCCAGCATAAAGGCTAGAGTAGGAAAAGAAGGCAAAAGTTGGCATGTAAATTACTAAAATATAATTCTATTTAACAGAAAAATCTAACCTCGTTAGTTTCCGGGACTCAAATAGCAACAAAATTTAAACCTTAGGTAAAATTTGTTAATAATATAAAAATTGAACTCAAAGAGTAAAAAATGACAAACGAAAACGCAAATTGTATTTAACCCTTGATATTATTTTGGACCTTATAGATCTATTGAATATCTTTGATTTGAAAAATTCTAATTTTTAACCCGTTTATTTTTTCTGACAAGGTATATCTACGGCACCATTAAAACTGATATTATTTTTTACCTTGTAGATCTTTTAACTAATTTATTCTCAAGGTTTTTAATTTTTGTTTTTCTTTGAATTGAAGCTAACCAAGTTTTGAAGGTCGATTGATGGTGATATTGTGCATCAACTATCTTCTTTATTTCTATTCATCAAATTCTTCTTTCCCTATGTTTGATCTTAATTTCTGTGTTATTGTCGACATATAATTGTATCACATATATACCCATATTTATATTTATATTAATAATTATTAGATTTTATTCATTTCCCACAAATATTGATATCATGAATAGATAGATGAACGAGATACCCGCTCAGGAGGTCATCTAAAAGTCCAAAAGTTGATAATCAAGCTAATAAAAGATATTGTTTCTTTGTGAGTTTGATTCTCTCTTCGCGTCCATTTCATGACTGCAATTTGTGGCCTTGTGGGGCTCATATCAAATTGCTTTGCAATGCTTTGTGCTTTCTTCATAATCAAATATATTTTCTTCATAATTTGGATTATAATTTATGATTATAAATAAATAATAAACCGCTTTCCTCAGTGGTTTTTATAAAATCAGAGTGATCTACAAAGCTAATTATATACATACATGTAGGTATCTTCTTACAAAATTCAAAGGTCGGGTCTGGGTTCCTTCTTTCCGCTCCTAATATCTAGACTTTTTATATACTAAATTAGCGTTGTAGAAGTTAAAACCGAGCAGGTTAGGGTGATTAAATCAGATCCGTAAGATTTTCTTCAAGACAACCAGTGTCTTGATCTAAACCTCACTGGAGGCTGAACATAACGAGGTTGCCGGATCTAACAAGCACAATGAGCAACGCCTTAAGGCGTCACAGAGAGGGAATTGTCTCTATAACTACCCTCCGGCGTGAGAATAAGTATGGGGATCAAAGATGTAAAGTGAGAGACTTAAGAGAGAATAGCGAATGAGAGTATAGAGAATAAATGTACCTCATGACCTTGGTATTTATAGATGTATAAGAATTAGGGTTTCCTTACTTATGATAAAACGAGCGTGTGGACCTTCTAGAATGAGTCATGCTTCTTTCATGATGTGCGCTGATTGGTCGAAGGTGGGCATGAGACAAACACGTAATACGTGGCATAACCGTTTATTTCAGTCCCACCTGTTATGTGGGCCTAGGCTCGGTCGATGTGAAGCTTATCAACTGGGCAGACTCATAGTCCGTTCACGTAAGGCCTAAGTTAGGCTCAATTAAGGATGAATTTGGATCTATTATCGTCAACGTCACTCTAGTTTTTTTTTTTTCAAAATCATTTCTCGTAAATATCATATTTCTAATCCCTAACATATTTTTTTAAATATTTAAATATGAAAACTCAAGAACACAACCCCAAGATCGCCAAGAACAATCAATTAGGTCTAACAGAAAACGAAAATCGATTTCTTATTGAACTCAGAAATTGAATACAGAAATGATTACAAAGACTAAATACAACTAAACAGCTATATAAACTAATTAATCTGACCGTTTATAACTAACACACTAATTTTACATATTTAGTCCCTGAACATTTAGCAAGTTGCTAAATATGGATTTAACTTTTCTAACAAACACCCCCTTAAATCCATCTCATTCCATAGCTTTTCTTCTTCAATGAGGATTGATCATTTCAATGATTTGACAAGTCAATATCATCACACAGCAGCGGTTCAATGAACGTACATGTGCTAATGTATTGAAATCCCATCTCAATTAGAAATATCAATTCCTCTTTACATTGCTTATCCTTAACAATTTCTTCATATCAGCAAATTTAGTTCTTCCCAAAGCTTTAGTCAATCCATCTGCAGCCTGCATGCTACTTCTCACATATTTAACTTCAATTTGCCCATCTTCAACACACTCTCTTATGAAATGGTACCTCAAATTGATATGCTTTGAACGCCCATGAAAAACAGGATTCTTCATAAGTGCAATAGCTGATTTGTTGTCCACAAACAACTCAACTTTCCCTTGATCTTTACCCGTTATTTCCTTCAGCAGCCCTGCTAGCCAGATAGCTTGACAAGCAGCTTGAGTTGCAGCTATAAACTCTGCCTCACATGATGATAAAGCCACTATTTTCTGTTTTTGTGAAAACCATGAAATTAGTGACCCATTGTAGAAAAACACATTTGCAGAAGTACTCTTTCCATCCTCACTTCCCATGTTATGATCACTGTCACTATATCCAACAAGCACATCCCTTTCACCTGTTCTATAGCTGAGACCATGATCCAAAGTTCCCTTGACATACCTGACAATGTGCTTTACTGCCTTTAAATGTTCTGACCTTGGTTCCTGCATATACCTACTAGCATAACCAACTGAGTAAGCTATATCAGGCCTAGTTTGGCATAAGTACCTTAGAGATCCTATAATTCTCCTATAGTTTGTAGCTTCCTCAACCACATCACCCTCTTCCTTCCTTAGCCTCAAACCAGGATCCATAGGAATTTTTGTTTCATTCCCTTCTTCCAAACCTGCTAATTTGACTATTTTTTCAGCATATGCAGACTGTTTGATTTGAATCTCATCATCAGTCTGATTAACTTCTATACCCAAATAATAATTGAGCAAACCTAAATCAGTCATCTCAAACCTGGTTCTCATTTGCTCTTTGAATCTGGTTATCTCCTTTTCATCACTGCCAGTTACCATTAAATCATCTACATACACTGCAACAATCAACTTAGAGTCTCCTTTAAGCCTAGTGTACACAGCCTGCTCATGCTTACACCTGCTAAAGCCTAAACCCTTTAACACACTATCTAATTTCTGATTCCAGGCTCTTGGAGCCTGTTTCAGACCATATAGAGCTCTTTCTAACTTATAGACTTTCTTCTCACTTCCCTTGACCTTAAATCCCTCAGGCTGCTCTACATACACTTGTTCCTTTAATTCACCATGTAAAAATGCTGTTTTCACATCTAAGTGATAAACTTTCCACCTCATTCTAGCAGCATATGCTAAGATTAACCTAATGGTATCTATCCTGGCTACAGGAGCAAAAACTTCCTCATAGTCCACTCCAAACTCTTGAACATACCCTTTAGCAACTAACCTTGCCTTGTGTTTAACAACATCCCCTTTGGCATCCTTTTTCACCTTAAACAACCATTTTAGGCCTATTGGCTTATAGCCCTTAGGGAGATCCACAAGGTTCCAAGTTTGGTTCTTTTCTATGGACTCTAACTCATCTAACATAGCCTTATTCCACTTATCATTAGCCTTTGCCTCACTAACAGAGGTAGGTTCATCTTCTTGTGTAAGAAGCAATTCTACTAATTCTAGTTCATTTTGCCTCTGTTGAACCTGTCTAAGCCTATTATCAAGCTCAAAATCTTTCAGCTTTGATGGAACAGTAGGAATTCTACTAGATCTCCTTACCCCTACAGAACTGGTCTCATGACCAACCTGAGTTTCATGCTCAGGTGATTGACCTATGGGAGATTGAACCTCATTATCTTCACTAAACCCTCCCTCATCACCCTGAGCACTATCATGATCACTATCTTCAGATTGTGAACTGGTTTGATCCCATTCCCTATCTTGAAAATGAAATTCACCCTTAGGACTAATGAACTCAGCACCCCCTGAGTTTTCATCAACCTGTCTCTGAGATCTATTCAACTCACTTCCTTTCCTATGTTCTTCAAAGGTAACATCCCTGCTTACAACTATTCTTTTGGTTTTAGTGTCTAGCATCCTATAGGCTTTAGTGCCTTCCTGCACTCCCAAATACATCATGGGTTGACTCCTATCCTCTAGCTTCTTAATACCTGGTTTGACATTTTTAACATGCCCTACACAACCAAATATCCTTAAGTGAGCAAGATTTGGTTTCTTTTCCCTTAAAACCTCATATGGAGTTCTACCAGCCAATGCCTTTGTGGGCAGCCTATTTAGAAGATAAACACTATGTCTAACCCCTTCAGCCCATAATTTGTCCTCAACGTTCATGGCTTTCATGCTACTTCTAGTCATGTCTAGAATGGTCCTGTTCCTCCTCTCTACAGCTCCATTTTGCTGTGGAGAGTATGGTGCAGTTAGCATCCTAACTATCCCATGCTCATTACAAAACTCATTAAATTCCTGTGAAACAAACTCACCTCCCCTGTCACTTCTTACAGTTTTAATTTTCTTATTAAACCTCTTTTCAACATATGACTTAAAGGTCTTAAAAGTCTCAAATGCCTGATCCTTGCTCTTAAGTAGATATACCCACATATATCTAGAGCAATCATCTACAAGGAGCATAAAGTACCTATTTCTAGAATCTGTTTCAGGACTTATAGGACCACAAAGATCCATAGATATCATATCTAGAGGTTGTTCAGACCTGTATTTTGATTCTTTGGGGAAGGAGGTCCTAGCCTGCTTTCCTGCCAAACATGCATCACAAATGTGATGCCCTGTTTTAAACTTAGGCAGGCCTATCACAATATCACTATTAGAGAGTTTGTCTAATGTATGGAAATTTAGATGTCCTAGCCTACCATGCCAAAGCCATGATGGGTCATCAATCTTAGTAAAGTAGCAACTAGGAGTCACTATTCCTAACTCAGCCTTATACAATCTATTGGGAGCCTTCTTAACCTTCATGAGTAACTTACCTTCTTTATCACTTAACCATAGGTAATTTCCTCTCATCAAGACCTCACAACCACTCTCTGTAGCCTGCCCTAAGCTAAGTATGCTGCTCCTCAAATGGGGTATGAAATAGACATTAGTCAAGACCTTATGTTCCTTAGACTGACTTTCTATTATAACAGACCCCTTTCCCTCTATTCTGACCTTAGAACCATCTCCAAAACTCACAGTTCCACTAACATTCTTATCAAGAAAAGAAAAGAAAGAGAGATTACCTGTCATATGGTTGGAAGCACCATTATCCAAATACCACAAATGTTTTCCCTCTTGTGAGTCATACTTGGACAAACTTACCCTTGATTCATTTAACATGACAGTTTCTTTATTGTCATGATCCTCTGATATGAACAAGAGTTCAGGTTCACTGTCATCTTCAATTTGAGTCAGGAGAGCCTCATCATCTTTATCCTTCTTTTGAGGACACTCACTAGCATAGTGGCCCATTTTATCACACTTAAAACACTTAATTTGGGACTTATCTTTCTTAGACTTACCCTGCTGCCTACCACTATTGCTACTCCCTTTTCCATTTTTCTGAACACCTTTTGACCCTACATTATTGGTCTTTCCATTGCCATTCTTAGATCCCTTATCCCACTTCTTCCTTTTTTGTTGCTGATCCTTATGCCTAGCCTGCCACTCACTATAAGACAAGAGTAATTGATCATCCTTACTGGTTGAACCCCTGGCTTTAACACTAATCCTTTCATCAAAAGCCTTCAACCTACCAACTATCTCTTGAAATACAGCAGTGTCAAGGTCTACAAACTGTTCTATAGAAGCAACTATTTGAACAAATCTATCCGGAACACTATCCAAAAGTTTCCTAACTAAAGTAGGGTCATCTATTTGGGCTCCAAGATTTGCAGACCTATTTGCTATGGCACTAAGTCTCCCAGCAAATTCATCAATACTCTCACTATCTTTCATCCTAAGAATCTCATATTCACTCTTAAGAGTTTGTAATCTAGCCTTTTTTACACGATCTACACCAACATACCTTGTTTTAATTGCATCCCACACACCCTTTGAGGTGTCAAGATCTGCAACTTGTAGAATCAGGTCTTCAGGGAGGGATTGATAAAGATATGCAATAGCTGCATTATCCTTCTTTGAATCAATCACTGCACCGGCTGCCGGGCTCACCACTTCCCACAATCCATGTACATTTAGGATTGCCTTCATCTTGATTGCCCAAACTGCATAATTCATCTGATTAAGCACCGGGCATTGAAGTGGGATTGTCGTGTAGTTTTCTCTGACTACATTGCGATTTCCAGCATTATCTCCCATGTTTAAACGAGAGGCTTCAGTGCGCGGAGTTACTGGAGATGATGGTCTTCGTGGAGATCTTCGAGGAGATGAAACAAGCAATCGATTAATTTTGATGAACTGTAATCGAGGATCAAAGATCCCCTTTCACTTCGAGGGCTAAGCGGGATGATTAACAGAGATTTCAATTCGCGATTCGATCTTCCTGTGCTCTGATACCAAATCAAGAACACAACCCCAAGATCGCCAAGAACAATCAATTAGGTCTAACAGAAGAAAACGAAAATCGATTTCTTATTGAACTCAGAAATTGAATACAGAAATGATTACAAAGACTAAATACAACTAAACAGCTATATAAACTAATTAATCTGACCGTTTATAACTAACACACTAATTTTACATATTTAGTCCCTGAACATTTAGCAAGTTGCTAAATATGGATTTAACTTTTCTAACAAAAACACACCCACATATGTGTATGTTGCGGGACTCGTTGAGTGTTGCAGCCCCAGAAAGAGGTTCAATGTCACGATATTGACATGGGAGGCGGTGTCACCATTAATAATGAGGGGTCCTGCACCCCACCCTCACTAAAAGTTGCTTCCCTCATAAATTACTATTCACTTCTTACACTTTCATATATGTGAGTTACTATTGTTCTTAGAGTTACTATTAACATTATTTTTTGGAACTTGTTAGGGACACCCCCAAGGCTCTAAGTTGTTACACCCATACCTTGAATATGAATCGTATTGTACAATATGGCTAGTAATCTCATATGAGTTTTAATTAAATGACAAAAGTTGGCTTTAGTCATGTTAATCAATCATGTCTCACATGAGTCGTATTGCACTTTACAAATCGTATTGTACGATCCTTAATGTGCCATACGACCAACCCTATATGAGGCGTATGGCTTCATACGACTCGTATTGGCACCAAAAAACTGCAAAGCAAGCTTCACGAATAAAGATTGAGGGTGTTTACTAATTTGTGGACAACTTTAATCAACTCCTCAACACAAGAAATATAAAACTATAATTACAACATTCTATATCGGAAACTGCCTCCCGGGCATGAAAGTAAGTTTCCCTTAGACCGTTTATGATATCGGCTTTTTTTCTTTTTTTTTCTTTCTTTTTTTGTGTGTCTTCTGTTACGTATGACTGTCTATTTTTATTTTTTATTTTAGAGCCTACTGCATTCATGAATAAGTCTTAGCTAGACCTAGTTTAGGATAAATTTATGTTGGTCCGGATTGACAGACACTGTAACTTTTATCAACACACGATCAACCGAGTGGAAGCCAACATGCGTTGTCGAAGAGCTACCTTTACGTAATCAGCAATACGCTGAACATATTTATCGCGTTTGTTGATGAAATCGTAAAAATGTAGAAATTGCATATGTTCTATGTAATTTGTCTTTTGATGTACGTTATTTATCTTTAGATGTATAAACTTAAAATTTTGATGTGTATAATTTCATTATCGCTTATTTGGTTGTTTATTGTATTTCCATCATAAATGTGTTTCAAATCTTTGTTTATCGTCTAAAAATGAAAATGCACTTTTTAGTAAAAATAGAAATTAGATTACATAAAAATAAAATTACATTAGAAATTGAAAATTACATTGAATAGGAAACTACATTAAAAATGAAGTCATCAGTGTCCATACCCATGTAACTATTGTCTTGACTTTTATCCACGTCTATGTCCAAATAAGGATCATGAGATGGGTTAGACGAAGATGGTTTAGGAACTGAGAAAAACTTTGTTGTGTCGACATGTCACTAAAGAAATGTAAAAATTGTGGACGAACTAAATTAATACTTGTATTTATAACATAAATGACACACATGTAAAAAAACATGTGGTGCAAACAAATCTTCCTTACGAGTCATATGCATCCATACGACTCATATATCCCCTTCCTAATATGGGTTGTATGAGGCCGAAAATACGATTTGTTGTGGGAACCAAAAAAACATATACTGTGCATACGAGTTGTATTGTATAATACAACTCTTATACAGAGTATGCACATAACACATCATGGTATGTGTGTATACGTTGCCTATTTTTAACATTATGTTATATTTTTCATTTAATTTAAATTTATTAGTAATCAGATCACGTCTTAGGCTATCCGTAGTCATAACCCCCCACCCTTGGGGGTTATGCGCCACGTGGAATCCACCTCATCAAAGGGGGGTTATAAGCAAAGTGGTGTAGTCATAACCCCCCATAACCCCCTCTAATTATTTACTCAATTATTATATATTAATTAAAAAGAAAAAAACATAAACCAATTAAATCTGGAGAAAAGGAAGACAACCAATGAGAAACTAGGGGGAGGGGCGTGATAAACATAACGCCGTTGCATATCATGTCTAACATGGCGCCAAAGGGGGTGGAGGAGGGCGCCATAGGGGCGCTATGTTAGGTGTTTTTGTGGAGATGGCGCCCCACTACGGATAGCCTTACAAGGGTTTACGTAGCCCATTAGGGTGGAGTGATTGGTGGTAAAAGACATTAAAGCCTAAGCCAATAAGGTTGTGTCATGTTATTTAAAGAAACTAATCGAATGATAGTAAAAAAATAGTAGAATTAAAGAAGTTGTTAAAAATTAGCAGATATATATAGGGTTTAAGAAAAAAAAAGTTGGTTAAAATATGCACACTTCTTCTGAGTTATCATCAACTTCTTTTAGCTGCCACATCAAAGTATCATTCTAAAAAAAAATCAAACTGATAAAGTAGAAGAAGCGAAGCCACCCGTCCATCCTCAGTTTAATCAGAAAACTATAAAAGCATGAAAGCCCATGAATTGATTACGAAATGATTATTACTTTACGAAAAGAAAAAGGGTTGTAAATAACTTTTGTCAATTCGGGAATCTCTTTCTTTTTTTATTTTAGTTCATTTTTTCTTTTGAATGGTCATATTATTTTCGTATATGCAACCTAGGTTTTCGTGAAACACATATACTTGTGATGAACTTTAAAATTATTAAATAGGAATTTTCTAGTGTTTTTTCAAACAAATTTGAAACAATTTAAATAATAATAATAATAATAATAATAATAATAATAATAATAATAATAATAATAATAATAATAATAATAATAATAATAATAATAATAATAATAATAATAATAATAATAATAATAATAATGCAAAATAATTTTCCGGATTTAGCAATCAAGTTTCTTTTATCAAAACTTACCAAATCACCCCAAAACTTGACGTTTATGATTTAGTAGCATAAGAAAGAAATCGAGGACTTTGTCATCCTTAAGATCTTCCATAGTTGTTGGATAAATTTAATTTTGGTATGACATAAGAATAAGAATATGTGATAAACCTCAAACAAAACAAAACAAAATTATTTTAAATAGGCTTTCAAATATAATTGTTCAGAATCGGCCTTACTATGTAATAAATTTTTTATGAAATATGTTTGTTAATTGTTTTTTAATGTCTAGTAAAACTAGTGATATCAACACGTGTATTATACATGATGTCTAAAAAATAATATAATTAATAACTTCGTATATAACTATTATTATATTTTTAAAGCATAAGTTACATAAACGTATAAGAAATAGTGAAACCTTTATAATAAAATTAAAAAATTAAATTTTAAGATAATATATAAAATTAAAATCTTATTGTAATTTATTATGTTTAAAAAAAAGAAAATTTACAAATTTATATTTAATTATATAATCTAACTGTTTAAAATAATTAGTATTTTATATAAGAGATTGTTAATATTGAATAGAAGAGAGAAGTGGTAAAATTTTGATGAGACTAAATAAGTAAATATGAGAATAACATGTGACATTGAGTATTTAGAGCAAAAAGTCAATTACAAACTTTAAGGAAATCAGATTTAAAATCAATCTCTTTGTGGATATAGTCGGCAAATCAAATTCTGGGAACAAATATCAGCCACCTTTACCTCGGGTGAACATATTCGGACCAATGTAACAATGATGGTGAGCAAAAATCAGAGAACCCAAATTAAAGACCATGACCAAAAGACAAGGACTCGATAAATATAGATCGGAACCATCAATAACTAAACCAAAATTTTTTGAATTTGGCTTGAGTCGACAAGTTCAATATTTGATGCTAGGTCTCAAATTTATTATGTGATCTTCGATTAAGTGAATTAAGTTTTAGTTTGAATTGGATTTATTTTACACTCGATTTAATTTAATATTTTAACAAGCCAATATTCATGGATTTATTTCTATTTTTATTTAAAGGAATAATAAAGCAAAGATACAAAATTAAACTAGAATAGAGTGTCTGCTTTTGACCCGACTTCTATACGAAGAAATGCGATATCACAAATTGCACGACCAAAATTTCATTTATTGAATTTCTAACAAGCTTTTTTATTTATTTTTATTTCCTTGTTGTAATTTTTAAAATTGAGAGTGTTTGATTTAACTAACCACAATAATATTATCTTGGATAGGTTTAAATTACATTTTGTTGATAGCAAATAATATATATACATTAACTTTTTCAAAATATCTAAAGAACAATAACATTTATTATCATAATAAAGACAACAAACATACACATTCAACACCTATAGCATACACTCTGTTTTTTTAAACAGCAAAATTATTATCATATCATTATTTTGTAGGCATTAAACCCTCAATCTTTTGATTAGGAAATCATCATTTTACCACCAAACCATCTTCTTGCGGACAATATAAGGTTTAAACATTTGTCCAAATCTGAGGGCATGTTTGATATTGAATTCTTTATAGATACTAGGATTCAAATACGATTACATAAGTCTAGCAATAAACAATGTGTTTTACAAATAAAAAGTTATGGATTTAAATCCTTCAAAATCCAGATGTTGCAAATTTATTGTAGAAAAATTCTAGATGTGAGTAAAAAAAACTATATGATAACTGTTTATCTCTCTTTACTTTGATGTTAGTCGTTGGAAACTTGTTTATTATAAAATTATTTAGTTGTGTTTGGTTGGTAAATATAAAAATAAAAGCTGATTTGGAATTAAAACATGACAATCAAACTAATAGATTCAAACCCCTTCTTAATATTTCATATCTAAACTCACCCACTAAACCAAACAATAGCATTAAAAATAAAATCTGAAATCATTCACATTCCCATTTTATTATGTAATTCAAGAAAAATCAACCAACCAACCACATGTCACCTTCAAGTTTAGACAAGAGAATTCAAGTGGATTTGGAAGGTAGCAAGCAACTTAACCCACAATTCCAATCAACCATATATATCACCTAATCCACACAAGAATCCAAACCAACATCCTCTTATGCATTGACAACTAACATCTTGAGCATTACTTAGTCAAACCTAATGAAGTGATTAAAAGTATTTTAGTCTCTTAGAAATTTATTTATTAATTTTCTTATAAAGAAAACAAGTCAATATGTAACACAGTGAACCACTGCATGACCATCTAGCAGTCTCGGTATTAGTGATGACATATTCATGTTAATGACCGAGAAAACACCTAAAGGGCGATGTAACTACAAAAATAACAATCCTTATATATGTATAAAATTAACAGTCCTCAACTCTCAAGGAAACATCCTAGTGGTTAACTGGTGTATTTTTTAACTAAAAAGTTCGCCGGGCCCTCCAAATTATTTTTCAACTTCTTATGGTGATTCCCGTTGTCCTTCCTGGAACTCGCTTCAGCTTCCGACTCCTTCCTCTTAGCTCCTTCTGGTCTACCATTTGCGCCAAACATCTCGCTGTAGAGAATGGAACTTAAATTCACTGCCGCCTTGAATGTCTTTGGTTCAGTTGCCTTAATCAATACCCTAACTCTACTCAGAAATCCATGCACATAACGCTTCACCCTCTCTGCTTCGGGAGTGACTAAGGTAGGTAGCAGTCTAGTCATCGCGTTGAACTTCGAAGTGTATTCCCAATGTGTCATATTCCCAGCTTCCAACGTCAGAAAAATCCTCTCGAGTTGCTCCAGCTCGCCTTTAGGGCAGAAATCTTCAAGAACTAACTTCTTCAGATCATCCCACTTCATTGAAGCGATGACTCCATCTTCTTTAGTCTGTTTGATCATCCCCCACCAGTGCAATGCTTCTGAGACAAACGAGTGGGCAGCATACTTCAGGGTTTGGGCCTCACTACACTCACTAATTTCTATGGTCGCTTCCATCTCATGAATCCACTGGAACGTAGCCAACGCATCTTGATTTCCGTCAAACAAAGGAGGTCGACAACCGCTAAATGATTTAAACGAACATCCTATTCTAGGTTGGGCAGTTCCGGCATCTCTTCCTGCAGCTCCACCAGCTCCACGGGCTCCACTAGCACCAAGTCTCGCAGCTGTCTGAAGTTGAACTAATATATCAGGTAGTGTCGTCGGCATTAAGCGCGTCATCTATGCAGCCATAGCCGCTCTCTGCTCGTTAGTGAACGCATTTGCTCCGACATTGTTCTCTGGTTCCACATTCGCACGATTACCTCTCACGGCCATTTCCAGATCCTAAATTAAGATGAATGACATTTCAGAATTTGTGTGACGTAAAGTCTCTAAATTTTTGAATTCATGATAAGTATATAAGTGTAGGATCCGATACAAATTATAAATTAATGATGCGTTCAAAACCCAGTTACTTCTAGCACACAATTCCCTAATGTCCACACCTCGCCTCTCTATCTTCATCGGTAACTCTAAGTCAAACCGATTCCTGAATTATCTTTCTAAATGTTCTTCTTCTCCTTGCACTTGGCCACATAACATTTAGTACTTATTATTTGTTTACATGGTAAATACCAAATTGCAGTAGCTAATTGCAATCGTTATTTTCCATATACGCATACCGTAAGTCCCAACTATTATGATCCTTATGCATATTCGTCCTTATGGACACAAGCTATCCTGGTTGGCATCTATACTCTTATCTCAACTTACTCTACCTGGAGTCCTAGTTTAAGTTTAGATACTGCGCGTGTATCTCAATCTCTTAACCAAGGCTTTGATTGCAACTTGTGACGCCCACTCCCAGACTTGGCACCAGGAGGGGTCACTCATCGGATTTACTAATGAACACATGGCACAACAGTGATAAGCAGCAGAAAATTTAGAACTTTTATTTATTATAAAGCCAAGTACGTAAAGTAATTGAGATAATTTACAATCTATCTATATAGCGACTAACTATATCCGTCTTTATTTATCTACAACTAGCAAGCACGCTCATCAGCTTCCTCTATAGCTTGATCGATCAATCTCTTATCACGAGGGCTCCGCCCTTGCTCCCAAACGTCTCACCTTCACCTCACATGCATATGGTTTTGGGAAAAGGTCAGCTTACGCCGGTGAGTTCTACATTTTAAAAACATTACCTCATTCACCGAGTCTTCCACCGCCTCCCCCTCCCCCGCATCTTCCCCTCCTCCACATCTTCCTTCGCCTCCCCCATCTTCCTCCGCCTCCCCCGTCTTCCACCGCCCTTCTCCTCCTCCGCCACCTCCTCCGTCTTCCACAGCCCTTCCCCTCCTCCGTCGCCTCCCCCTTCCTCGATCCTCTGCCTTCCTCTTTCTGCCTCGCCCTCGCAGCCCCACCAGGCCACCCCCCCCCCCTTCTGTCCCCCGCCCGTTTGAGATATGTGCCGAATTTTCTGTGGTGCCAGACCACCGCCCAACGGTCCGGCGTACCAATTTGAAAAAAAACTTGGTCTAGAATTCGTACGTCGCTTTTCTGGTCCGCCTACCCACCTGGTCCGCCGCTGGTCCAATGCTGGTCTGCCGCTGGGCCGTGATCTGCCCAGTTTTCTGGTCCAGCGAATCCCGCGGGTCCGCCGTTTTCTGGTTCGCCTGCGTCCCTACTACGCCGGTGTGCTCCATATACCGGAACACCCACCTCCCCTCTTAAGGTTGGTCGTAGCTCGTACCTTACTCGTACCGTAGGTCAACCCCGAAACTCACCCTCCCCTACCATAACCGCTTCCTAGCTGAATCCTTTCTAAGCCTACCTTCTTCGTACCCTATCCCCCCCCCCCCCCGGTCGGCTACGCCTGAAGCTCGCGGGGGTGATGTAAACTCCCTAGTCACTTGGCCACCTAATTTCAAGAAGTATATACATATCACATTATAATCAACATAATTGCATAACACGTATGAGAAATTTAAAACAATTTTATCATATAACACGTATTTATCAAGTCATAATTATCTTGAATATATTTTCATAAATATTGTATGTATACCAGCCCGAAAACATTTAAAAGTATTTAATACATTTATAGTGGCCTCATAGGACTCACTGTGTAAAATAGGGCTTGTAGAAACTTACCTTATCTCTTTACTTGTTAAACTCGGACATAACCTCTGACAGAATCCTCGGTTAACCTAATTCGCGTATCGTATGGCAATAACGCGAGGTTTAACATTATAATCATATCCTATGTTTATTTATCTCTTAAATTATACTAATAATATCTAATTAGTAAGGTTTACTGTCACACCCCAACCGACGACGGAAAATGTCGGGGCGCAATGATTGTCTGGATGCACATGACAACTAAAATAAGTTGTAATACTTAAACATGCCCTTTTTCATTAATCAATTCAAGATATTGTACAAGAATATTAAACATGCAGTAATACATATCAAACTGATTTAATGTCTTTAATCTAGGTCCAGCAATCCTAGCGTGATCACAATATAGCTCATGTATAGGTTCCTGCAACATGTATAAGATAAAGTGTCAACTACAAAAGTAGTTGGTGAGTAAACACAAGTTCAAATAATATAAGTATAATTTCAATAACAGCGATATATGTATAACCAGATATTTTCATATATATAGTCAAACAAGTAGTGAGTTAAAGCCAATGAATGAGCGCATCAAACCCTAGATAACTAGGCTTCCAATCACAAGGCGCTACACGCAAAGCATGCTAAGTGGGCTGTCAAACCAATAGATCTATTACTGTAACCTACGCTCGGTGTGTTAATGAATACGCTTCGAGATAAAGATAGTAACAGTGCTAGATCAAACCAATCACAATAATCCACACATATTTAACATACATAGAACGTATCAAATCATCATATAATCGCGTTTGTGGTTTAGAGAAACAATTTGAATATAGAGATACATGTTAGACCCCAAAAAGGTTAAAAATATGGAGCTATGATTTCTCACAAGTCGGATTATCATTCGAATGAATCACCATTAGTAATGATAATACGAATTGAATATTGAGTCATATTCCATTTTAAAAGAAAGGGGAATTTAGTGAATATTCACTACTCAAATCATCATTTGAAGAAATTACCCTTCTAATGATAACAAGAGTTGATATCGCATCACATCCCATAATATTAAAAGAGAGGGTTTAGTGGATACTCACCTGATAAGTAGATCGAAAACGAGAGATAGAACCAATCGCGAGAGATAACAATCTGAAGATTATCCTAATGAAACGAACATGCTAAATGAATATAGGAAATCATAATGATTATGGTTCTAAGGACACGAGGAACTTAAGGAGTGTTATGTCAAAAGACCATTTTACCCTTTATTGGTAAATTAGGGTTTTGGTAATTTATTTAAAAATTAATTCATTTATCACTTTTGAACTCATATACACTTATTATATGTATAAATATGTTCTAAGACCAAAAGTCAAGTTTCAATATTTTCCGGTTTGTTTAATATTTAATAATCATATTCAAAACCCTAATTTTGAAATAATTATCAAATAAATAGTAAAATCTTTTATAAAATTAAATAAAATTAGGAGTTTTACTCAAAATATTATTTTATAATATATCTTGAAAGATTAGCCCAAAATTTAACTTGTTTGTTGGGTTTTTGCAAAACAACGTCATAAAAACCCTAATTTTAACGTATTTATTAAATAAATACCAAAACATCTTATAAAATTGTAAAAACTTAGGGTTTTATTCATTGTGATATATTATAATATTCCTCAAAATAGTAAACCTTTAATTAAATACATTTTTCTCAATTTGGGCAGAACAACGACGTGAAAACCCTAATTTTGGCATATTTTTAGATAAAATACCATATCTTTCCAAAACTTGAAATTAACTTAGGGCTTTCTTAAAACACATTATTTTAGGATTATCTACAAAAATTCAGACCCTAATTCTAACCCGATCACCCAATTTTGAATAAACAAGCTCAAGAACCCTAATTTTAGCATAGTTTTAGAAAGCATACTTAGAGATCGATTTAGCCAAAACTGAAAGAGGTTGTTTTATATCATACCTAGAAAAGCTTGACTGCAGAAATTTGGATCCAAAGCTTTCACCGTTTGAGAGAATTTGAAGGAGCAAGGTTCGGACGAGTTTTAGGGTTTTTAGAGGAAAGAATTGCGAAATTGGTGAGGCTAGATTGTTGGATTTGATCCGATTTTATACTGATCAAGGTCGCCTACGGGGTTTAATCGTGGAGAACAAGTCGCGACTAAGGTGCTGGTCGCAATCTGCGACCAGATCTGGGCGGCGGTACGCGCCGGATGAGCCTAGGGCTCGGCGACCCGCGAGCCACTTTGGTGGTTTGGCAGAAATGGTACCTGCAACTTTTATTTACAATTCAACCCCTAAACTTTGATTTTTGTGCGATTTTAACCCCTAAACTTTTCCAACCTTATCATTTTATGTCCAAAAATGGTTTAGGATAATTCTCATGGTTTCCTATGTCTCGGGTTACGCATAACGAGGTATAAAAATACGTATTTTATATATATTTATTTTCTTTTTAACCGTTCGTTCTCGTTTTAACTCGTTAGCCTCTAATATTTTACGAGCAACTTATAATAACCTTATAGAACCTTTAGAAACATTAAAATATGATTTTTGAAATTTACGTGATTCCCGGTTATTAACGGATTTGCACGAAAAACGGTAAATTCAATTATTTACGTTTTAATTAATAAAATCGATCTAAAATTTAACCAATTGGTTTTTAATGTTATAAAATGATTGTAGGGTATTCAAAGTAATATATTTTGACTTAAAAATCCCAAGATTCCCGGTAAACGATTAATCGACTATCAAAATCGCGTAAAAGCTGAAAATTGCTCTATTTTCGTTTTAATCAAATCGTTTAACCTAAAACCTTGTAAATTTATTATTTTGTTTTCGAAAATGATTATGGAATTAGTCAAACATGATTTAAATGTATAATTTGGACAAATTCTTTCGGTAATTGTTAAATCAAGACTCGATTTGCGTGACAAGTTCAAATTTGGGTCGGGTTTTGTAATTGGATCGGACACGGATGTTACATTTACTTCTTTTAAGGTCAAAATGACCAAAATACCCCTATAGGTATATTATCCCTTTTAATATGAAGACGCGCATTCCTATAAGTAAACCCTCACCCGGGTATCGCCTAGTGAGGTATGCCAGGTCCCAGTTGGGATTTATGCGACACCCCCACTTTGCCAGAAAGCCCAGTGTACAGGCGCTTACCCTTCCGGTTCGCGCGAACTTCTAAATATCCGACTAACTCGGTATTTTAAATACTTTATCATTTACCCATTTTAAACCCATATATACTTATTATATATAAACATAGTTCCATACCAATAATCAAGTACCTATACCCTTCGGATTATTTTATATTAAATAATCATAATTCAAAACCCTAATTTCATATATTTCTCATCTTTATCAAAACTCATTTTCTTTTCAAACGAACTTAAGGTATTATCCATTATAACATTTTATAATATGCTTTAAAATATTAAAGCTTAATTCAACACCGTATACTCAATTTGGGCAGAACAACGTTACGAAAACCCTAATTTTGACCCGTTAATAAAACCTTAACCAAACCTTTTCCAATTGTGAAATAAACTTAGGTATTTCTTAAAACACATTATTTTAGGATTACCTACAAAAATTCATACCCTAATCCCTACCCGATTATCCAATTTTTGCAAAACAAGCTCAAGAACCCTAATTTTTACATAATTTTAGAAACCATAGTTAGAAATAATATTATCAAAAACTGAAAGAGGTTATTGTTAAGCATACCAAATAATGCTTGACTGCAGAATTTCTGCTCCGGAATCCTCATCGTTTGTGCATATTGCTCCGATGAAGTTTCTGGCTCGTTTTAGGGTTTTTTAGGGAGAAAGATGGTGAATTGGTGAGATAGAATGGACGATTCAAGCTCTATTTATAGTCATTATGTTCGTGGGAGGATGCTCCAGGTGGATATGGTGACTAAGTCCTTAAAGACGACGCGTGGGATGGCCAAACTTGAGCTCCAAGGCTGCTGCCGTGGTCAATTTGCGACCTGCTGCTGTAGCCCTCTAGTCACGAACCGTGACAATCAGTGAGCATGGGCTCGCGGTCCCCAAGTCCTCCTTATCGGCCAGATTTCCATAATTTACAATTTCAGTCCCTAGCTTTCTATTTTGTGCACTTTAGCCCCCTAAACTTTTATCCTTTTATCATTTTTTGTACCAAAACATTATGGGACATATTTCTAATATTTTCTAAGGTTTCTAAGGCTTGGAATTCATACGATAATATAATATATATATATATATATATATATACATTTATATATATTTTCTTTATTATTTGCTAATTTACATTTTAGCTCTTCAAACTTTACAATACTTATCATTTCATGTTACGAATCATATTAGGATATATTTTTACTAATTTCTAAGCCTCAAAATACTTATAATAATTATGAGTACGTATAATATCCGTATACGTTTATAACTTTACATAAATTACACTTTTAGTCCTTTTACTTTTCCGTTAATTATTAAGACACGTATTTACACGTATATCTCCATCAATTCACACATGTATCATTATGATATTCATATAAACATATATTCATCTCATGTTTTACTTTCTTTACAGTTTAACTCATCCGTTTATGCATATTTCATCATCTTAGTTATAAAACACGTATTTCTAGGGCATGCAACCTATCTAATGCATAGTCTTACCACATTTATCAGTTAAGCTCACGTATATATAATATAAACACGTATTTACTATATATATCATGTATCTATGAAATTTGGGGTGCTATAGAGGGTCTTCATCGGGTAAACCGTGAAAAGTAGCAGAATTTTGGAGCATCTGCACCAACTGGGGTCGAATCTCGAAGTTGTTATATTCGACACCAGGAGGAGCAATGGCTGCACCAAAGTTGACTGCATTGGGCCTTAGGTAGTCCATGACGGTCCGCTTGAGAGCCATTGGGATTGGCTTATGGATGACTTTAACAACAGTTTTGGAACGAGATCGGAGTCTGCTGTGTAGAAATCTTTCTGGTTCAAGGAGTGGTTCTACTACGTTTGGTTGTTGTATTTTCATACACTACCTGAAAATAAAAAGATAAACAAGAATCAGTCGTAACCAAAGTAAAATAATACAGAAAAAGGAAAATCAGTCTAAATGGTGTGTGATCAAGACACTACCTAGTGCTGATGTACATTCTATAAAAAGAAAGAAAAAGAAAGTTCTAAAAATTTCTAGAAAAATACCAAGTGGTAGAGATCTAGGTTTTTAAGAAAATAAGTTGAAGAAAAATTATGGTACAAATATACAAAGATTAGGCCGCCAACTCAGATTTCTTTCAAAATCCTCATTTTGTGTCCCCGGCAATGGCGCCAAAAAGCTTGACGTGCTGTGGTGTATATATAAAATATAGCGTTATTTTGTGACACCTTTTTAGCATTTAAAGTTTTTACATTTATAAAACCTGATTTACTGACAACTACTATTTCACCACATTCACGGGCAAGTGCACCCATCGTGGGCAGTATAGTAGTGGTAAGTTGAATCGGGGTCGAAAAAGACACAAAGGAAAATGAGGGCTCTTGATACTTCATCGTTGTTGACGTCTAACCTGAGCAATCTTCAAGTGAAGAGATAAGTAAAAGGTAAAATAATTAAACTAAATTAATTTCACTAAAAAGTCGTGTCTTGGTCTACTCAGTCGCAGATAGTTTCAATTGGGAGACTTGTCCGTGATGAAGCTGGTACCCCGTTATTATAACCTTGTATTAAGATTGTTTGCTAGCGGAAGATCAACCACCTTTTGGAATCTTAGGATGATTCACAATCTCCAAGATCAACCGTCTACGAGGAGTACGAACACCGTGGGAAGGTGCCGCTGATAAACAAACAAAGTGGTATAATGCCACTTACTTACGGGGTCCCTCAAACCCGTAACTTACCGTACTTGACACGCCGTCATGAACCATCAGGGGAACAACCCTGCATGCCAGATTATTTTATTATAAAAATGACCTTTTTAAGGGACTCTGGTCTATTCCATTCGCACCTAGCTCTCCGCATGTGTACGTACGACGTAACCAGAGCCAAGTTCACAAACACGTACCATCTCGGCTTCCGTGAAGTGATAAAATATTACCAACCCTCATTCCCAACCAATTACTTTCTGCCCGTACTTGCGTGGTCAGTCGAGTTTGCTTACATAGACATAAGGACCTCAATCGTATCATGTAGCATAGGGTGCAATTAACCTTTCGGATCATGCATCGTCCCCCGACCGGGTGTCACAAGTCCGGCCTTTGGGATTTCGACTCCCCAAATGGTCTATGATACGAAGAGCACGTTTGGTCCAGAAAACCAGTAATAAACTTTCAATAAAAAAAGGTTTTTATAAATTCATTAGACACACCTTAAAACAAGTTTATATAAACAGTTTGCCAACCCACCAAAGACTTGTTTATTCCCAAATGAGTGTAAGAATTTGACTAACACTTGTAAGATTGAGGCTTACAAGTGTTAGTCTAAATATATGCTTAAGAGATAATGAAAGATTCATAGACATATAATAATTCATTATCACCAAAATTTATAGTTCTTACAACCTTTGAAGAGTTGACGCAAGAACACTAAAACAAGTGGCTCAAAATCAAAAAGAAGAACTAAACTAGAGACAGAAGGGAGGGAAGAATTGAGCGGTTTGGAAGAATGCTCGGCCTCCTCTTTATATAGCCAAACTTCTAACACGGAATGGGGCGTGCTTCTGACGGCATGGGCCGTGTTGGTTCAGGCGGCACGGGCCGTGTCTTCTCGGGCATGGGATGTGCTTTGTTAGAAGGTTGATCTCGAATCTTCGGTGTTTGGTAACACGGGGCTTGTTTCCTTGAACATGGGGCGTGCCATGTCAGAGGCTGGATTCGTCAAATCTTTGTGTGCAGAGGACACGGGTCGTGCCAAGCCTGGCACCGGCCGTGTTGTGTTTGAAGGCCAATTTCCAAATCTTCTTGTACGAACGGTTCTTTGCTGGATCGGGCACGGGGCGTGTCAGGTTAGGCACGGGGCGTGCTAAGCTCCAACTTCATAAATTCTTCTGTTTTTCTTGCATTATTTGTTCCTTTTGTGATTTTGGCTTAGTAGAACCTGAAAAACATTGTTTCTTTGTGATAGTTAGTCAAATTTTACCCAATACGCAGGGGATATTTGTTTATAAAACATGTAATTTTTAGGCATATCAATGTGTCAAGTATTCAATCTGCCTCTGTGAATCCAAATGAAGAAATGCATTATTACTCAAAGTTTACAACTCCTGCTCCTGCAAAGAAAAAGAAATCTAAGTCTAGGAAGAAGAAATTTGAAATTGCAACGTTCCAAAGTTTGATGCTGGTTCATCATTTTTAGACGATGAGCAGATATTTGATAAGAGTAAGAAATTTGTTAGTACTTCTCCTGAAGCTAAATTTGATAAATCTCTGATTCATGAGAACAAGCTGAAAGATATTAAAGCTAAATTTACTAGAAAAGCAAATGAAAAGAATGTTTCTGATTCTAAAGTTGAGTCATCAAAGATTCCAGGGTTCAATCACAAAGGTTTGGGTTATGAAGTTAAGGATGTCTCAGTGCAACAGATAACACAGAAATAGAAGAAAATTGTTGTTAAGTCGTCTGTTCATCAATCTCAACAACAACAGAAGAGACATTTTGTTAAACATGTTTAGACTCAACAAAAGCAAGATTAACAGAAGAAGTCGAATGTGTATACATCAATAAATGGTCATTATCATTCTGGAGGTTCTTCAAGTGGTTCTTACTACTTACCACGATGATCATCTCCTAGGTATGATTCATCTGATAATTTCTTTGATTCATTTGCTTCTGATCATTCTTGTGGTTACTATGATTCTCCAGCCGCAAATCATAGTTGGAAATCATGGTAAAAATATGTGGATAACAATGGTAAACAAATTTATGAACCTTGGTCACCAAAGTTCAAAACAACTAGTAAGTCGTCTTGGTCAAAGTCAAAGACACCAGTTGAAACAGGTTCAGGTTCTGATCAAAAGTTTTCATCAGTAATGATCTGGAGACCAAAGTTGTTTCCAAGGCCAACACAGACTATCTGGAAGACACCGGGCGATCCGATGTTGTTGAATCGGGTCGATCCCAAAGCGACTAATGTTTTTATTTGGTGTCAACAGGTATTTCAGGAACACCTATCGGTAATTACAAGATTGCTGATAGTGGAATATTTGTGTTTAACTTAAAATGAACTTCTAAATCATTTTCCAACTCCTATGTTTTCAAAACGCTTAATTGCAAGTATTCGTGTTGGTTGATCAATTTTTTTTTTGTTTTTCACTCCGTCTCGGTTTGAGGGAGAATTTGTTGCTTCGAAAAATATAAAAATAGTGTGTTCTTCTTCAAATGGTAAAAATGAAAATCTAAAAATAGAGTTTGACATTTTTAGGGAGAGAAAATTTGAAAAGACAAAAACATTAATAAATGAGAAATTATATCCGACATGATTGGGAAATAATGGTAAATTGGCTAACGATACCTGACTCATGAACAAACAAGATGAATAATGTTGGGATTTGACAGTGATATTCGGGTTGCCCGGTGACATATTCAAATTTTACGTGACCGACAGATTAAAAGTTTATAAAAGAGTTAACCGAATTAATAAATTATTAATTCAAAAACGCATCGGAATAAATATATATCAATATATATATATAAAAACTTTATAATCTAAAACACAAATACCAGTACGTAACAGGATCCGATTACCAAACACACAAACACAGATAAATATTTAATCTAAACTAATCGTGAGTTTAGATATACCTTGGCAGTGTTGAACAAACGTTCAAGACGCCGAGTTTGAACGAACGAGGCGCTAGGTTGAAACGGAACGAACCAGTTTTGAGCTCCAGCGATTGTCGCGTATCGCGATGATTCTCATGGTCCGGTGTCGCGTACCGCTACGGGACTGCGTTTATGACCCGTGGTCATTACGCGTCGCGATAGTACATCTCGACTGACGTCGCGTCTCGCAAGACTACGAGATCAATCAGATTTAGATCTGATTGCAACCAGAGATGGCGCAAAACAAATGGCGTCCGGCTCGTGTCGACAGGCGACGGTCATGCGATGCCAGGCGAGCGGCGATAGTTTCGATGGGTGATGGAAACGAGGGCGCTGGCGCAACAAGTTCCATGGTGGTGATCAGCAGATTTGCAGCGGCGCTTAGCGGAGAACTGAGTGGCGGATCAAGGTGGTCTACGGGCATTGACTGACTGAACACCCTGACTAGCAATGACTACTAAGATGTGGTGGTGTAAATATGGCCACCGGAACACGCCGGTGGCGATGATTGGCGCGGGAAAACGGCAATTCCGTTTCTTCGTTTGGGGTTTGCGTCGTCAGGAGCAAAAGAGAAAAACTTTTCTCTTTTATTTCTTTTCTGCATCGAGGATAATTGGGTGGTTAGGATTAATCCCTAATCATCTAATATTTATTAGATGGCCACGAATTTTTGACATGCCCCTCTCGAATATGAAGCCCATCTCGTACGCGAGCCCACGAGTCAAACGTTAGTAAAAATTTCAATAACGCATAACTCGACCGTGAATTTAAATAAAACCACTTTTATTTAAATATCGTTCACCCATTGTTATTAAGACGGTTAATAATATATTATTGATTATTAATTATTTATAACTAGTATAAATAATTTATATATAATCAAATGTTTTCGTTCCTTTTACCGGTTAACTAGTAAGCGAGTTTAGAGTTCCTTGCACCTGGTTTAACTCTTACGGGTCGTAACCGGGTCAGGTTCAAGATTAGTCGGGTCATGACATACAATATCCAACAATCTCTCACTTGGACTGATCTCAAAAAGATCTAAGAAACAGACAGACGTGCTCTAGCTATACATGACTGCCAAACCAGTTATGGCACTTCAAGTCAACAACCAAGGTATATCTGTTGTCAAGCAAATTATATTAGACTTGTGGTAATTCGAAGTCATTGTATCCCTTCCGTATAAGACATCAATTGAACGATGGACATGGATTCAGTTCATTCTCATCATATGTTCAATCATTATGTTTCTCGATATAGATTTGAAGTGGTCCAAAACAAACACACAGTAGGTTTGGGTAAGGCCTTACACTTTACACTTGGAATCAACGAGGGCGCCATGATGTCTAGCTGTTGCATGATTAATGCAAGAGTACAGAATCCCATCTCGACTACATGCCCTCCCACTAAACTTCCGATCCATTCCCAAAAGTAGTTGTTATGACTAGCAGTTTTGCGACAGCGTTAAGCTATAATCAAAGAACAGTCTTTGGTAAAGGGAAGGTCGCTCATGTATCTCAGCTCTAAGGATACTAATGAGTATACCAATAATCAAATCCATCTTATGATAGAATCCATGAAGATGGTTTGATGCGAGTTACGTCTAACGTCATTCCACAATGAGGTCTGTACGTTTGGATTGTCAACCATTTGAGTCCAAAGTCAGAATAGTCTTACTTCAGCTTATACGTTCCCAGGAGTCTGAACGACTACGGACGGCTTAGAATAATATATCTATTCCTCAGCTTCATTATGAAATGATGTATGTGAATTTGGATTGTCAATGTCTTGAGTCCAAAGTCATAAGTAGTCTTACCTCAGATTCATGTCCACTATTCTTATCGATTGTGAGGAATAATATGCACTCATTCATGGATTAAACGTATTAAAATCAAACACATATATAGAATTCAGCTTTTACGTCTAACCCTTTAGAGGAAGCCGAATGATGATGTATAACTATTATAATTCGTACATCCAAATACTAATTCAAAGCATACATCTAGTGTATATTGGTCGAACATCATTAGTATGACGTTAGTGAGTCTCGTGATTCATTGTTTTACTGACCAGGTTTTGAAATGTGCTATCGTTTTAGTTATCGAATATTCCATAGTTCCAGTATTTCTCTGAATAGTGGAATTTCCTCAAAATGTGATGGTTTTGTGATCATAGTGATCCTTGGTATTCACTATAGATATTGTGTGATCACAATGTCTTATTTGGTTAAAACTTTAACCATGTCAAGAATCCTTCTGAACCTTTCCAGATAAGAAGCGATTTAATGTCACTTTAGTTGGCTAATAAATTTTGTTTAGTTGTGGAATCTGCCACAATGTAAAATCTTTATTATGAGCAAGAGATTTCTTGGTCAATTATGAAAACTATAGTAGTGCATTTCTGCACGGTGAATGTTAACACCAATGCAACTTAGTGTATTGTGTTCAACAATTCATGATATCAATGTAACTTGCGTACATTGATTATCCCTTTTGTGTCATTAGTGTAACCCTGTATAGTGACAACTTCAGTGTAACTCTGTACAGTGATCTCTCCCTTTTGATGTCAGTAGTGTAACTCTGTACAGTGACATCTTTGTTTAATCACATATTCAATGTGTGATTTATATTGCCCTAGAAGTGGCTTATACTTGTGGATCTCATTCCATTAAGAAACTTCTTTTAAATTCTTTGTACCATAAAATCCACATTACGTATAATCACATAAGGATTTTATTTTATCTTTCAGTATATCATCGTCATACGGGTGAGGATTGATATAGTGCTCCCACTAGCCTTTATGTAAACACATCATTTATGGCATTAAGCCATTCTCAGATTAAAGATCTGATATTGCAGTTTTGAATTTGCAAGTGTGTTTAAATATGTATTTCCTTCTTAATACAACAACCTTTTGTTGGTTTGGAAATATGCGAACAATGGATTTGTGACTCTTGAACTATTTCAAGATCAACGTCCTTTACTTCTAGTTCCAGTTAAATAACTTAGGAACTTAACCTTCCATTTCAGAAGCCAGGAAATTACTTTCTTCCTTCTGTGTGGGATTTGAATTGCATATGGATGATAGAAGTAGTATCCATTGTTATATGTAGTATCTAACAAGAATAAATTCTCATTGTCAGAAGACATTCGATACTAGATCTATCAGGCGAGTGGTGATGAAGAGAGTGATACTCAATAGGGGTGTGTATGGCAAATATTTCCGATATATCATCTTTCAAATGTTGACAAGCATCGTTTGATTCCTATCATTTGCTCAGGCCAAGGTTGTGCATGTAGGACCGGATTAGTGTAAACATCTTTCACATATCTTAAGATGATTTTAGGATTTGTAAAGCTTCAGGTATTCTTTATTACGACCAGACTTAGAATTCTGGTCGTATTTGTAAAGCTGGTTCTTTGACTTCATTTTGAAATGTTCTTGTACAATTCAAGAATTTTCATTGATGCTTATAGCCATAAGCATATTCACAATATTTCTCGTCACAGTTATGAAGTACATTTTTATGAATCATGAAATATGGTCTTTCAGGCTTGCCAGCACAAGAGTGTCTAAGCCTAAGAAGAACATTTAACGGTTCACTCAAGTTTGTGAAAGCATAATCATTCATGAAACTTTATCCCATGGTAGTTGTTTACACGAATAAGCCACAAAAAAGAATCATTAGAAACAGGTATGTTTCATAAAGAAACTTCAACTTATGTTATTAGTCTGATATAAAATCAGTGAAAAGAAAAGTATTAATCCCAGACGAGCCAGGTCAAAACCACCACTTGTTTTAAATACTATCAAGGGGTGAAAGGTGTAGGTCCGAAATCAAC
>JBCNJP010000003.1:42235868-42311937 GCA_039602395.1 Deinandra increscens subsp. villosa | reverse complement strand
GTTAAAAGAAGTTCAGTTTTTAGGCCACATAATTAATGAGAAAGGCATACACGTTGATCCTGCAAAAGTTGAGACTGTCAAAAATTGGGAGACTCCAAAGACCCCTACTGAAATCCGCTCGTTCCTCGGTCTAGCGAGGTATTATCGTCGCTTCATCGCAAACTTCTCGAAGATTGCTCTACCTCTTACTATGCTAACACATAAAGATAAACCTTTTGTGTGGGGCCCAGAGCAAGAAGAAGCTTTTCAAACCCTAAAGCAAATGCTTTGCAATGCACCTATCTTGACGCTTCCTGATGGAAACGATGATTTCGTAGTCTATTGTGACGCCTCCAACCAAGGTCTCGGTTGCGTACTGATGCAACGAGGTAAGGTCATAGCCTATGGGTCAAGGCAACTCAAGGTTCACGAGAAGAATTACACTACCCATGACCTTGAACTGGGTGCTGTGATATTTTCCCTAAAACTTTGGAGACATTACCTTTATGGTACTCAATGCGTGATCTTCACCGATCACAAAAGCCTTCAGCATATCCTCAATCAAAAGATGCTAAATATGAGATAACGGCGTTGGGTGGAATTGCTCAGCGATTATGACTGCGAGATTCGTTACCACCCTGGGAAAGCGAATGTCGTAGCCGACGCTCTTAGTCGAAAAGGGTATGTTCGATTGCATAGCATCAGAATTCAATCTGATCTCCAAACTCGAATCCTCCAAGCTCAACATAAATCTGTGGCTCAGAATAACCTGCATAATGAGTTATCCTGTGGTGTGGAATCCCAGTTGGAAACTAAACCCGATGAACTCCTTTACTTCTTGGATCGTATTTGGATCCCCGATCGTGATGGTCTTCGTGATTTCATCTTAGACGAAGCTCACAAGACCCGTTACTCTATCCATCCTGGTGCTGATAAAATGTACAAGGACCTTAGAATTCTCTATTGGTGGCCTGGAATGAAGAAAGACATTGCTCTATACGTTGGAAAGTGCTTAACATGCTCAAGGGTTATGGCTGAACATCAACGACCCTCAGGATTGCTTCAACAACCCGAGATTCCAGTGTGGAAATGGGAAGAAATCACCATGGATTTCATCACTAAACTCCCACGAACACCAAAAGGTTTCGACAGCATTTGGGTCATCGTTGATTGTTTGACAAAGTCAGCACATTTCCTTCTGATTCGTGAGGATTATAAAATGGCTCGTCTGTCCAAGCTTTATATTGATGAAATTGTGTGTCGCCATGGTTTTCCTCTCTCCATCATCTCCGATCGTGACAGTCGTTTTACCTCGAAGTTCTGGAAATCATTGCAAAAGCCTTTGGGAACACGTGTGAACCTTAGCACGGCCTATCATCCACAAACTGATGGCCAAAGCGAAAGGACCATACAAACCCTGGAAGACATGCTCAGAGCCTGTGTCCTAGATTTTGGTGGTAGTTGGGACTCGCATCTTCGCCTTATCGAGTTCTCCTACAATAACAGCTACCATTCCAGCATTAAGATGGCACCCTTTGAAGCATTGTACGGTCGTAAATGTCGTTCACCTGTTTGTTGGGCCGAAGTTGGTGAAGCTCAAATCACTGGTCCTGATCTGATCCTAGAAACCACCGAGAAAATCTTATTAATTCGCGAAAGACTAAAGGCTGCAAGAAGTCGGCAAAAGAGTTATGCCGACAAACGCAGAAAGCCTTTGGAATTTCAAGTCGGTGATTCTGTACTTCTGAAAGTTTCCCCTTGGAAAGGCATAGTCCGCTTCGGGAAAAGGGGAAAACTTGAACCTCGTTATGTTGGACCCTTCAAAATTCTCGAAAGAATTGGTCCTGTCGCTTACAAACTCGAGCTACCTCAAGAACTCAGCAGCGTGCATGATACCTTCCATGTGTCAAATCTCAAGAAATGCCTTGCCGATGAAAGCCTCCACGTTCCATTAGAGGAAATTCATGTGGATGAACGTTTAAACTTTGTTGAGCAACCTATCGAAATCATGGATCGTGAGATCAAGAAGCTCAAGCGTACTCAGATTCCTATTGTTAGAGTTCGTTGGAATTCGAAGCGTGGTCCTGAATTTACTTGGGAGCGCGAAGATCAGATGAAACTCAAGTATCCGCACCTCTTTCCAGACGTTCCAGTTTCCACTGCATAAATTTCGGGACGAAATTTCTCTAAGTAGGGGAGACTGTAACAATCGTGAAATTTTAATATTAATAAAAGTCTTGAGTTTAAATTTAAATTTTGTTATTCATGTATTATATATTACTCATTTAAATTTAACTTTCAATTTTTAAATTAATTAGCCATTTAAGTTAAATAATTACTTGTTTGAAACATATTTATTATATTGTCTAAATTCAATTCTAATATTTATTTGAATTAATTGAATCATTTACTCATTTTGAATTAATCTTTGAGATTTTATAATCATAAAACTTTTAAGTTTAATAAAACTTGTTATTTTTATAAATATCGACACATTTATGTCATTCAAACAAAACCTCGATGATCTTTCGTTTTTACTAAAAGTTATGTAAAAAAAAAAGAATTATTTTACGAATGTGATCTTACAAATAAAACTCATTTATATATTTACTTTAAAACATATAAATAAAATGATGTTTTTTTTTCTTTTAGTAACAATACATATAATATATATATATATTTTATTTAAGGAAAAAAAAAAATTGAATGAGTCCCGTTTTTCCGGCGAACGCCGCCGGCGACCGCCGCCTCACCGGAAAATGGCCAACACTACTGTAACCGACCGGTTTCTATCATTCTTCGTCATTAAACGTTATTATCAATGGTTTAATTACCATTACGAGCTCAAAACCGACCATTAAATGCATTTTAATCATCTTTAATCACGAATCAATCCGGACATTTAACGTTCAAAATAACTCGTTTCCGTTGAGTTTGAGACCCTATAAATTGTTCCCCATCATTCCTTGATCATCTGCGCATCGTTACACATCAAAAACCTCACGAAATCGTCCCTGCGTTTGTGTTTAACCGCCGCCGCCGCCGTCGTCTCCGCCGACCTTCGTTTTTCCATTTTCCGACAACGATTCGAGGTAATTTCTATAATATTCTGTTCGGAATTCATCAATGATTAAAAGCCCTAAGCTAATTTCTGGATTCCAACACGATTAGACCTCCGATTTGGTTACCTAAGATCTAGGGTTTTCGGGTATGTTAAATGGGGAAGAAGATGACCCGCAGGTGTATGTTTTAAATTATCTGTTTGGGCTTAAACTCGAAAAGGCTTCTAGCCCAGCTGGTTCAGCGCTTGTCTGGTAAGCAGAAGGTCTCGGGTTCGAACCCTGCAGGACGCATTTTCTGTTTTTTTTTTGTTATTTCTCCATATTTTTGTTATTTTCTCCATATTTTTGTTATTTTCTCCATAAAACCACTTAAAAACAATATAAGTACTCTAGAAAATTATAAATATACTTATAAAGTGTTCTAAACTCCATAAACCATATAAATTATCATTTTCAAGCTTTTTGTATATTTATAAAAACCTTACAGTCTTTTAAAACAAATACACACCTAATAAACCTAATTATTTTATAAAAACATCCATTTATTTATTCTTTTGTGTCATAACGTATTGTCTAATATTCTATTATTGAGTTAACTACTCACCTAATTATTTAGTTAACAACATAATTAATTTGACAATCATATATTCGGTTACATTTCTTTTATTATTATTATCATTATTATTATTATTATTATTATTATTATTATTATTATTATTATTATTATTATTAATTGATCATTTAAGTGGTCGTTCACTCATTTACGCAATATTTACTTAATTATTTATGAAATCATTAAGTTAGTTCATTTATTTTGTCAGTTATTTATTTAATTATGTGTTTATTTATTAAATTGATTATCTAGTTATTATACATTTTTTTTATTAATCATTCAATTATTTGTTTAAATCTTTTATCTAAGTATATATCTATGTATGTATGTATAAATTTTATCTACAAGCTTCAAGATGTTACGTTATAATCATATCATCTTCCCCAAATCATCGAATTCACCGAAACCCTAAAAATCTAAGAAACCCTAGGCTATCTAGAAATCCTATTTCATTGTCATCATAACTTTAGGTTAACCAATTTAATCATATGATAGGAATTCCACGAAACTGAATCTTCCTTGTCACTTCAAGCTAGCAATCAACTACTAAGGTGAGTTCATAGTCCCCATTTTTACTTTAAATCTTTTGGGATGGAAAACATGCACAAACGTTTATATCATAATTTGGTTTTCAAACAAAATACTTATTCATGGTTATCATTGAAATCATTGTGAAACTCTATGCTTGAAATCATTTAATCTTATTAAGCAAAGTCAAGTACTGTTAAATAAATTGCTTGTGTTTATCTATATTATATCGTATTCTAGGGACCTGTGCATGTAAGTCTCATGAGCATCATAATCGTAGAGGTTCCTTTGTGGAACTGAACATCATAATCGTAGAGGTTCCTTTGAGGAACTGAACATCATAATCGTAGAGATTCCTTTGAGGAATCGAACATCATTTATGTACTGGGTGACGAATATGTGATTAATTTAGGTAATACTTGCATATTTAGTTTAACATGTATGACTTTGCAAACGTTTATCAATCGGTTATTATTACTGCTTTGTTAACAAACCTATGACTCACCAACTATATATGTAGTTGACCTTTTGCATGTTTTTCAGGAAATGAGAATCAAGCCTGATTGAGAATAGAAGTTTGGAGATCTAGTTAGCGAATCTTATGTCTTTTAAATTCTTCTGCCTTGTAATAGACGTTCTAAGATTTGAATTAATAATAGAATATGGTTTTTCCTTTTATCCATGTGCTTCTATACTCTTTTCGTGACACCTCGATGTTTCCGCCATCGGTCGGGGTGTTACAGTCCTCCTCTTCATCGGAAAAGTCGTAAAGTAGCGAGGATGAATTGCTAGGGAACCAATTCTATGATGATTGTGGTAAGGTTTAAAAAACAAATTGGAGTGGTATTGGAAGAATGAATGAAAGTGTATAAGTTTTGTATGGTGTGTGTGTGTGTGTGTATATATATATATATATATATACATATATATATATATATATAGTAGAGTTTAAAGGAGAAAAAAATTTAAATAATATAGCCGTTCAACGGCTATATTTTCGTTTCCTTCCCCATTTTCAAGCGTGAAAAATCTCACGCCACAAACCCAAAAATCATGTTTCGCGCCCCAACGTAGTGGGCATAGGGGCGCGGTGGGGCGCTAAAGGGGCGCGAAGGAGGCTTTTCAAGCCCACTACAGATTGTCTTATGAATTTCATCTTACCAAAATGTCTCCTTACGTGGTGGTTGAACCATCCCAATGGTTCAATTGACACTCAATAGTTAACAATTACGACTATTGACGGTACAAAAGTTACTTTGACAATTATCCAACAACTAACCCATCGGACGTGACCAAGCTACTTCCGTTCTGAAGCATAAGCTTATTTTCAAAGTACAAATAGCTTTTGATTAACAAATTGCCACTAAAGACAGCTTCACTTCCGATGAGGAAAGTTATTACTGAAAGTCTAAGTTTTTTCTGAAGCTTAATTCATGTAAGGGCCTGTTTGTTTTTTTTTAAAACCTCTTAATTCCTCTTATATCTGAATCGGTCAGAGGTTTTTAAAAAAATGAGTGTTTGTTTTTTACATCTTATCAAGAGGAACAACATCTTAATTACCTCTAATTCAATAAGATAAGAAATCCCCTCTTGTTAGAAAGAAAAATCGGTCAGAGCTCCTCCCCCAAAACATTACGATGCGTCGTCTCTGATCCCATTCCAAACCCTAAAGGCACCGATCTCCATCTCCACCAGACTGCTCACCACGTCGATCTCCATCTACCCCATCCTGTCGTCTCTCGTTGATCTCTATCTCCCCAAGGCTGCTCTCTCTCATCGCGTTCCATCTCCTCCAAGCTGCTCTGTCTCTGGTTCGTAACCCCCATGCTCCATCTTGCCCGCAGGCTGATCTCCAGGGTCGCTTTCTTCTCTCAGGTACGTCGATCCCAACTCCGATTTTGTTTCTATCTAGGATGAAGCCAACCTCTGATTTTGTGTTTGTGTATATAATGAAATTGTTTATATGTATGTGTTTGAATGTATTTCTGCATCAGTTTTGTGTTTGTATATATTTTTGTATGTCTATATGCTTCAAAGTTTGTGTATGTGTATGTGTATGTGTAGGATGTATCAATCCTTTTCTATCTTTTTGTGTTTGTACATATTCCTGCATCAGTTTTGTGTATGTGTATGTGTGAAATTGCAATTAAACATGAACTTGACCTCAAAGCTACTATTTTTTCTATCTATGATTGTGTGTATGTGAAATTGTATATGTAGGCATCGATTTTGTATATGTGTATGTGTGTGAAATTGCTATTTTTTCTATCATTTTTGTATATGTGTCGATTAGTTATATACAATGTTTATTCATAAAGTGGTGGTAAATTATTAGGCATGGCTGAAAATAGGCTGAAACTTACGAATGAGCAAGAAAAACTGTTTTTAGAAACATATATAGAAGAAACCGTTAGGGTGGGTTACATGGTCGTAAGCTTACAGATGGAGTCTTGGGCTGTCGTGGGGAAACAATTATCTAAAGCATATGGCATAGTGGCTAATAAAAACAGTTGAAAAAAAAGTATGACTACATCAGAGGAAAGTACGTGGCTTGGTCTTATTTAAAACGAAGAACGAGAAACATTTATAACCCTCATACAAGTATGTTCACCCTAACAGATGAAGAATGGGAAGATGTTTACAAGGTTTTCCTATAACTAATTTTCTAATATATTCTCTATTTTAATTATAAACTCCTCCATTAGTTAACCATGAAACGAATCCAAATTAAATGTAGGTTCATCCTAAGCCTGCAACTCTGAAAACTACTCCATTAGCTAATCATGAACTTTGTGCAACTTTATTCGATAAGAATTTAGCAACCGATTCTATTCGTCGTTCCATTACTTCCCGAAGGGCTTCTGCATCATCTCAAAATTCTATTATTCCAACACTCCATATTGATAATGGTCAATTTGAGAGTCAAGATAATGAAAACACACATGATGAAACTGGTTTTGAAGGTGATTCCTCAATTCCTAAACACCCAAGTGTTCCTGAACACACAAGTGGTCTTGAAACATGGGTGTTACTAAACAAACAAGTGTTCCTATTGTAGATCGAGGTAGGGCCAAGAAGAAGGCTGGAAACATCGTTGAATTGACTGATTTAGAGGTAGATATGAGAAAGGTGATTGCTAATCTATCTAGAAACATTGGGCCTACGATGAATGACTATCATGATAAGTTGAAGGGGCTTGGGTTGGAAGGCACTGATCCACTTTACATAACAACATTTTGTATCTTCAGCCAACCTTCAAGCAACTTTAGAGAGGCATGGATGACACTACCATCGGATCCGGAAATCTTAAAAACCTGGATTGCAACGATGGCGAAGACTTTGGGCATTATGAATTAGTCTTGTTTCGTATTTTGTTGCTTTTTATGAACTAGTTGGTACTTATATTGTGAACTATGTGGTACCTACTTTTGTGAACTATGTGGTATGTTGGTACTTATTTTGTGAACTATGTGGTATGTTGGTACTTATTTTGTGAACTACGTGGTACCTTTTTTATGGACTATGTGGTATTTTGTTATGAACTATTTGGTATTTATGTTATGAACTATTTGGTATCTATGTTGCACAATATTTGGTATTTATGTTATAAACCATTTGGTATGAACTATGTGGTATTTTGTTTTAACAGATTAATGGATAATACTCAAAAACTTGCTTTCATCATTTTGGTTTACTTCTATCTTAAGTATTTCCGGCCCAGGAATATGAAACGAAATAGGGATAATACATCCACAATGTCTGGTCATGAGTTTACATGGAGCTTTTGGAAGGAAATGATACACAATGCATCGACTTGTTGCGTATGTCGCATGACTCGTTTGTTCGCTTATGCGCCCATTTTAAAGCTAAAGGTTGGTTAACAGATAGCAAACATGTATCAGTTGAGGAGAAAATGGCTACATTCTTGATGGTAATTGGTCACAATTAAAGTCTTGTATGGATGAAGCGTAGGTTTCAACACTCAAAAGAAACGATCCATAAGTATCTTCATGAAGTATTGGATAAAATGATGATTTTGCCAAAGAAGTTATACGACCAACTTCTTTCAATCCTAATCCTGATATTCCTGGAAATAATAGGAGGGAGCGACAAATATTCAAGGTAATTATTATATTAAATGCCAATATAATATTTTGTATTAAGTATATTTAAATAAACTTTCTTCATTTAGGGAGCGGTTGGTGCCCTAGATGGAACTTTGATACACGCTATTGTCCCTAGTGATCAACAACATTTGTATAGGGCAAGAGGTAGGGGTGAATGTTATCAAATTTTGTTGGCAATTTGTGACTTCAACATTATCTTTACTTTCGTTGATCCTGATTTTGAGTTCCCCCTTCCTCCCGCAGGTATAATTACAATTTTAAAATTTTGTATTTCTGCATATAAACACTAATGGTTTCTTTTTTCTTTCAAGATAAATATTATCTTTGTGATGCTGCATATAAATACACTCGGGGATTTATGGCACCATATCGTAATGTTAGGTATTGGCTTGGAGATTTTCGTCGAAGGCGTGCATTGAATAGCAAAGAAAAGTTTAACCACACTCACACTAAACTTAGAAATGTCATTGAACGTGCTTTTTGTGTGTTAAAGGGATGTTTTCCTATCTTGAAGAAAATGCCACCATATCATTTGGTTAAACAAAGAGATATTATTATCGCATGCTTTGCTATTCATAACTATCTACGAAAAGAGGGCTTAAGTGATGAACTATTCGCTGAATATGATCAAGCTCAAATGCATATTAATAGGAATGTAGAAGATGGTGGTGACAAGGAGGATGACGAAAATGATGATGATGATGAGATTCCATCACATGGGAGTGGTGTAGATCAACAATATATGATAAATTTGAGAGGTGAAATTGCGGCACAATTAATGCAAAATTAAGTTTGAATGCTTAGATGTACCAAAAACATTGTATTTGTGCTTGTACTTTTTTTCAATGTTTTATGTTAAGACCATTTTATTTTAAAATTAAATGCATAAGTTTAATATTTAGAATGGTAAAACAGACGTTTATTAATATTCAGATGTTTTACAAAAAACGAACAACCTTAATGATTTAGATTATAGATATCTGAACCACCTCTTAACATGCAGATGTGGTATTAAGATCCAGACATAAATCTCTGACAGAAAACAAACGGGCCTAACTTCTATGAGTTTCAAAACACGCATCTGAGCACACAAAAGGAATGGATTTCACAACATAGATTTTAATGATCTAAGTTGTGATGATGAATAATAAAGATAAACAATAAAAGATAGATGAAGAATAAAGATATAATATGAAAAGCTTTCTTGTGTTCAATGATGAAAACTTTAGATAATGTCTACTAATGTGCGTGCTAGAAAAATATGACAATTATGTGTCAACTAACACCATTGTTGTGAAAATATTAAATTTATAAACACAATAACAAATAATTACCATACACCACACGTTAGGGCAAGTGCACAATCGTTGGTGTAGTACAGTGATGGTAAGATACAGAAATCAACCAAGGACACGAGAGCTCTTGATATCGGATCTTCATCAACGTCTAGCCAGATCCAAAAGTTGATAAATTTAAAAAAATAATAAAAGTAAAAATAGATAAAGTAAGTTTTGGTTTGATTTAATCAAAGATAGTATCACTTGGGATGACTTGCCAATGGTGTAGCTGGTAACCTTTTTACCTATAAACTTTCCAAAAGATTGTTATACGAAAGTAGAAAGGGCCCCTCGCATGTAGCTAAATCATACATTCCACACGTTATTCACCAGCAGGGATGACTCCCAACAGGAATGTCTATTAAGAAACAAATATAGTGTGTAACCAATGTATTGTAAGACCTTATAGTTAGGCTCCAAAGGTTTGTTTGCCTCAAGTGAGTATAAGGTTTAGCCAAGCATAGCCTTAAATATTTGCTTAATAGATGAGAAGTTCATAGACAAAAAATTCTTAATTCGGTTAATGTCTTACAATCTTGATTAAAAATCACCAAAGCTTCAAAACAATGGCTTAAAAACTAAAAATGAGAGAGAAGAGGAACTAATTGAGCAAATGAAAGTGGAGGAGGAGGCTTGGAATTTATAGGGACCCTGACTTGAGGGGCACGAGCTGTGCTTGAGTAAAAGTCAAGGATTCTCCCCGATTTTCCAAATCTTGATCGTACGATTCTGTCAGAGGGGCATGACTCGTGGTTAAATCAGACACGACCCGTGTTTTCAAAAGGGAACCACATCATCAAACAAAAGTCAACGACTTTGTCGTATGTTGTATCTGCAGGAAGGGCATGACACATGTCATAAGGGACACGACCCATGTTGGGTCCAGAATCTTGAAGTCTTCAATTTCTTCGTGTTTTCCGTGTTTTTACATCTTTTGTGATTTTAGACCTGAATCATTTCTGAAAGCTACAATTGAAACAATATATACTGTTTTATAAATAAAATTATCAGAAAGTGACTCGCAAGTGAGGGATATTTGATATAAAAACATATATATTTTTACGCAGATCAAACATCCCTACACTTGAACTTTCGCTTGTCCTCAAGCAAAACTCTAACATGTGGCTCGACATTGCCCACGGAACTGGTAGAAGAGAAGGTTAATCCGTCCTGATTCTTCCAAAACCGTCCTCCATTTTAAAATCTTTACAACTATGGCAAGCCTACTAATAAGTTTTTATTTATACAACCTCACACGCCTCACAACTAATCACTCGAAGCTCGGGTTAGTATATGTACAATCTGAGTGAACACTTGTGTCAAAGTGAAAACAAGCAAATAGCATAGGCTTGACAAGAAATCAAATATCCACCTATCTCACTCGAATTCACTTAAACATCAGGAAGGCTTAAAATATGTTTTAGGGTAGGCTTGGGGTAAGAGTATGAATATTTTGGTATAAAAGTGGCTAAAAATGCGAACATGTAATTGCGTGGCTGTGGATCTTCTACTCGATCAATGACAATCAACGTAATTCGAGTTGTAAATGAGTGAACACAAGATGTAAATACAAATACTTTTGTATTATAACCACAGAGAGAAAACACACAGATGACACACACAAGATCTGAACTAGAAGTTACAATTCAATACAAAACACGGCTATTTATACTATTCGTAAGCTATCCGAATTGGGCCTGAACGAAGTCATTCGAACCTATAGTTCGGATGCACACAAACTCCCACTTCGGGTCAGTTCGTGTGACTTCGGACACAGACACATTTTCAGCTTTAGTGTTCAACTTGATACTTCACACAACGAACCAAAACATGCATTAACAAACTCCCCCTCAACGTGTGCAGCATCCGTGCAGTATCATTCTTCATATAAACTCGTATCTTCAATCAAACTCTCCCTCAACTTGATGGTTAGTCTGATCTTGAATACTTGACGTTGCAACGCGTGTAATCTCTCTATCAACATCTTCAAAAGACTTGAAGCTTTGATACTCTTTTTCACTTAGTACCTGCCAACATAAATAATCTTGGCACAAAACATCTCTTTGAGACTCCAGGATATATTGTTTTTGAAATTGATTCCGTATTCCGTGATGATCAATCTAAAAGAAATTAGAAATAAAATCTTTTTGATTTTTCTAAAGTTTATATCAAAACACACCTAAAATCTTTTTGGTATTTTCTCATATAGAAAAAATAAATGCAAAACAGAATCAGATGCTATTTTTTGTCTTTTGCGAGAAAGATCACAACTTGGGATCATATTGGACATAACGTGCTAAACTACACTTCAATTTCAATTATTTCAGCACATAAGTCATGTTGATTGCAGATATTACTTGTCCAACTTTAAACTCAGGCATGATCATACTCATAACATTTGAATATGTTAAGGTATTGATTAGATTTGCTTTGACCTGTGTACCCCACACTATCAGACATATTCAGATATGCTTTGCTAATCACACTTTGTGATTTCATTTGTGTTACATTACATAATGATTGAATTCATGATATAGTCAACTGTGTTCCATGCAAAAAGAAATAAGAATGTTAAATCATCTATCTTAAGGTCGATCTTTCGATACGCACAGAAGGCCCTCGGATTTAACAAAATAAGAAATAAAAACAAGTTGAAATTGTATAACTCAATGTGATCAGGTCGGTACTCCCATACACGCAGTGAAAGTCCGATGAGTTATACGAAACACCAAGAAAATAAAGTAGAACCTTAAATGAACAACTATCAGGTCGGTCTTGTGGACATGCAGAAATAGTCCGATCATTTAAGAAAATAAAGAAAATCAAACAAGTTTAAATCTTTGCAAAATAAACACATGTATTCACAGTGACTTCTCATTTTTCTTTTCACATATCTTTTTCTTGATATATCATGAGATATGCATCAAGATGTTGTCCACATGGTCAAACATTAGATTTAGTATATATCACATTTGTATACTTTCTGATTTACCGAGCCTACCTAGCACATCAAACAATGGTCTTATGGCTTATTTGTTGGATAATGTATGTCCTGACCTGACAAATCTTGAACCCAACCCGGTTACGACCCGTAAGAGTTACACCGGGTGCAACGAACTCTAAACCCGCTTACTGGTTAACCGGTAAAAGAAACGGAAACGTTTGATTATATATAAATTATTTACACTAGTTATAAATAATTAATAATCAATAATATTATTATTAACCAGCTTAATAACAATGGGTGAACGATATTTAAATAAAAGTGGTTTTATTTAAATTCACGGTCGAGTTATTCATTAGTGAAATTTTTACTAACGTTTGACTCGTGTACGAGATGGGCTTCATATTCGAGAGGGGCCCGTAAAAAAATGGTGGCCATCTAATAAATATTAGATGATTAGGGATTAACCCTAACCACCCAATTATCCTCGACGGAGAAAAGAAATAAAAGAGAAAAGTTTTTCTCTTTTTCTTCCTAACGACGCGAACCCCAAACGAAGAAACATAATTGTCGTTTTTCCGCGCCAATCGCCGCCACTGGCGTGCTCCGGTGGCCATCTTTGCATGACCACACCTTGGTGGTCATTGCTAGTCAGGGTGTTCCGTCAGTCAACGCTCGTAGACCACCTTATGGTCTAGAGATCGCCGCCTCGTACGCCTTGAGCCGCTCGGTTCTCCACCAACCGCCGCTGCAAATCTGCCGATGACCACCATGGAACTGCCGCGCCACCACCGTTGTTGGTGCCGTCACCCACCGCCACTACCGTCGCTCGCCTGGCGTCGCATGACCGTCGCCCGTCGATTAGAGCCCGATGCGATTTCACTGTGCACTGTCTCTGGTTGTAATCATATCTGAATCTGATTGATCTCGTAGTCTCGCGAGACGCAACGTCATTCGAGACGCAACGTCATTCGAGACGCAACGTCATTCGAGACGTACTCTAGCAACGCGTAATGACCACGTGTCGTAAACGCAGTCCCGTAGCGGTACACGACACCAGACCACGAGAATCATCGCGATACACGACAATCGTTTGAGTTTGAAAGTGGTTCGTTCCGTTTCAACCTAGCGCCTCGTTCGTTGAAATTCGGTGTCTTGAACGTTTGTTCAACACCGCCAAGGTATATCTAAACTCACTATTAGTTTAGATTAAATATTTATCTGGGTTTGCGTGTTCGTTAATCGTATCCTATTGCGTACTCGTATTTGTGTTTTAGATTATAAAGTATATATATATATATATATATATTGATATATTTTATTCCACTGCGTTTTTGAATTAATAATATATTAATTCAGTTAACTCTTTATAAACTTTTAATCTGCCGGTCACATAAAATTTGAATATGTCACCGGGCGACCCGAATACCACTTTCAAATCCCAACAGTGGTATTAGAACCAGGTTACCATGCGCAAATCGAAACCGGTCGATTTTAAACTGCTGGATTCGCAAACTGGGGTTGAATTAGTCAACTTTATTTTCACCAATTAAATTGTAATTTGTTTTGATTGTATTGTATATGTATTCGGCCCGACCCCTGTTTTGACCATTGCTTGATTTCTTTTCTGTTATGGTTTGGCCCATGTTTTTGGCCTATCATTATAATAGTTTAGACTTTAGGTTGGCCTACATTTTTTGGGTTAAAAATTGTAGTTAGGTATTTCCTTTTTTAAAATCTTCTACTTTGACACAAGTTGTCATAAAAAGACCCGAAGATCCAATCGATGTCAAGAGGCGTCTTGAGGTCAATGGGAGCTTACAGAACACATAGGCTACATGAAGATGCCTGCCTTGTGGTTTGTTTTGTACTTTTGTCCCCTGACCCATTTGGTCTCGCTAAAAGGCTCTAGCAAGACTAAAACCCTAATGGCCGAATACATATTCGTTTTGCTTATTCTGGTTGCTTGGTTTAATAGTGGTTTACACACCAACCAAAACATCAAAATCCTTTTAAAAATTGTTTTAAAACTGAGAATACAATCAATAGGTTACAAGTTCTAAAAGTCTTTACAACTTGACCTAAATTTTAATGTAACCACCTTAATGAGTTTTGAAATTTTCGAATTTTATAAAACTCAATCAAACTTAATAGGAAAATTGGAATTAAATAATCCCAACTTTTGGGTATGGGCCAAGAATAATCCCACTTTTTAGTATAACCTACAATGGTCCCAACTTTTCACTTAATTATTTAGAATGGTCCCACTGTTTAAAAAACTAACACCGTTAGTTTTTAATCCTACATGGCGCTGACGTGGCGTTGAGTTGTATTTTCTTTCTTTTTTCTTTTTTTAATCTCGTAAAAATCCACATCACTTAAACCCATCGTTTATACCTGTTCCCTTTAATCACTTTACCAACCCTAATTTTGTACCTGCTCAACGACACTTCAAATCCTCTAAATCTTGTGTGATTTTCAACACATCATTGATATACACGTACCCGACGTTTTTCGTTATAGTTAGAATGGGTGACGAACACCGCCGTTACCCCAATAACCGCCAGCGTTTGGCACACAACAACCTCTCCTGCTGCTCGCTAACAAACTATCCCTTCTCATGCATTGTGATGCCGACGACATTGAAAAAGTTAAAATTCGTGTTCAAATTGCTCAAATTCATCGAGTTTGACTTTTTTGAGTCAAACTGCTCCATTTTTACTCTGAAATCGGATCTTAATTCGACTATTTTTGAGTTGTTAATCAATTCCAATAGTTATAGTACATAAACTCAAATCTGTATCCATTTTCGGATTCAATTGTGGTGCACATTTGAGGAAATTGCAATTTTCACAGTCGTGTTCTTCATTTTGAGGTCATCAATGGTGAATTTTTGATTTCTCGATCTCTGGTCTCAAAACTTATGTCATAAGTCTCGTGTTGATCATGTGAGTTCAATGGTGAAACCAGATTGAAGTTTCATTGAGTTTTGAGTAGATCCCGTCGTCACCGTGTTCATACTCGGTTTTCAAATCATCACCGAATCACTTCAAACCACATCTCATTCTGATCTTCGTTCGCATTCGAGCATAACCTTGTCTTCAATTTTGTGATTCATAAAGTTTTGATAATGTTATGCTCGATTAAAGTTTTTGGAGGATTTACGGTTGAAGTTTCTCTCTTATGTTTTTGCCGGAGAAGAAGAAGGGAAAGTTGTTATGGGAATGGACGACGGTGGTAGTGGCGAGGGGTGGTGATGACTGGCGGTGGTAATGGACAAGGGTGGTGGTGCCTGGTCGGAAAAGGGTGAGGTTTTTATCTTAATCGGATGTACTTCAATTAGGGTTGGTAAAGTGATTATAGGGAACAGGTACAAATGATGGGTTTAAGTGATGTGGCTTTTTACAAGATTAAAAAAAAGGAAAAAAAAGAAAAGAAAATACAAGTCAATGCCACATCATCGCCACATTGAATAAAAAACTAACGGTGTTTGTTTTTTAAACGGCGGAACCATTCTAGATAATTAAGTGAAAAGTTGGGACCGTTGTGGGTTATATTGAAAAGTGGGATTATTCTTGGCCAATACCCAAAAGTTGGGATTTTTTAATTCCAATTTTCCAACTTAATAAGTCATTTATTAACTTTTGACTGGTTACATAACTCGGGACAACCTAGTTGTATTTTTACATAATAGGTTATTTAAAATGAATGTCCCGAGTGATGATAAGGTTTATCGTTTGTGTCCAACGATCACCAATATTAAATTGATTTTAATATTCCTATCTGGTAATAATAAAATGATAGTTCATGCCATCCAAGATCAAGTCAAACTTGGAACGTATTTACCAATGCATCAGTGTTGGAGTATTTCAACACCGAACTTGGTGTTTAGGGTACCTTCTAAGGTGGAGACATTGGAGTATTATAACACCATGGCTGCCACATTGACTATTTAGGATCACTCTCGCTTTCTCTGGATGTGTTTGTAGTGTTGGAGTATTTTAACACCACACTAATAGATAAAGTTGGCATGGATGAGGCTAAACGTATCGCAAAATGCAAACAGTTGTATTATGCGGCCTCATATCGAGAGTTGTGACTGTGATTTCACAATTGACACCCGCTGTCAGTTTGGTTAAACAAATTTGCTCCCGAGGTTCATTTGGCGGTCTCAAGCAAAATTGTCTAATCGAATTCTCAATTTTCTTATTAAATAAATCTTACCAATTTATAATAAGAAAATACTTTACATCGAAAATACTAATGTATTGTGCTTTCTTTATCATTTCATAATGGCTAATGAAAACAAATCCCATTCTCCCTTTGATCAGTCCTTGAGTAGGACAAATGAAATAACACCAACTTTCATCTTGTTGAAACAAACTCAGAAAATGTTCGAAAATACTAATGTATTGTGCTTTGTTTATCATTTCGCCGTTGTTGTGTTCCTTTATAGGAAAACAACACACCAGGATTGATTAACATAACACTTACACTGTAAGGTAGAAAGTGTTATGCTGGCTCGCATGTTTCCTGATTTTCAGCAAAAGCATGCAAGACTTGAGTATCCATGACATAACAAACATGCTTAACTGCATGTTTCATTACAAGATAGAGAAGAGCGCCATGCAAGGCTCTTCTCCACAGGGTCATGTCATTAAGATGAAAGGGTACCAGTATCACCTAATTCAACTAGGTTATCCCACGAGTATCTCGGCTTATACCTTTTCACTACTATATAACCAGTATATACTGCGTGCTTTAGTGAAAAGTTCAACCAGTTGATAGCATTATGCTCAATGGACACTTCACGTGTCATAGGTGATTGCTACCATGTTAATAAGCCCCGTACCAAGAAAAGAGTATCGACTCTAAGGGCAATAAAAAGCTATGATCATATACATCAACGCCCATGGCAAAAGATTTGTGCAATCATTGCTGCCTCATCATAACAAGCACAGTGCTCTATGAACAACAAACCGGGTACCATACACTACCCTGTTAAGCTCAAAGAAGATGGAGAACCGTTAGACTTCCCAGTCGGTATTCAAACTAATGTTATTAGATTTTCATGGGTTTTCCCCAACGCATGTATGCATGACATCTAGAATGCCTTGCAGGAACGTGAAAAATAAGAGAAGCTTAATCAAGGGACGCGTGATTCGAATTACCCTTTTTAGGCCATTTGCTTTCGATCATGCCTTTCACCCCTTGATAGTATTTAAAACAAGTGGTTGTTTTGACCTAGCTCGTCTGGGATTAATACTTTTCTTTTCACTGATTTTATATCAGACTAATAACATAAGTTGAAGTTTCTTTATGAAACATACCTGTTTCTAATGATTCTTTTTTGTGGCTTATTCGTGTAAACAACTACCATGGGATAAAGTTTCATGAATGATTATGCTTTCACGAACTTGAGTGAACCGTTAAATGTTCTTCTTAGGCTTAGACACTCTTGTGCTGGCAAGCCTGAAAGACCATATTTCATGATTCATAAAAATGTACTTCATAACTGTGACGAGAAATATTGTGAATATGCTTATGGCTATAAGCATCAATGAAAATTCTTGAATTGTACAAGAACATTTCAAAATGAAGTCAAAGAACCAGCTTTACAAATACGATCAGAATTCTAAGTCTGGTCGTAATAAAGAATACCTGAAGCTTTACAAATCCTAAAATCATCTTAAGATATGTGAAAGATGTTTACACTAATCCGGTCCTACATGCACAACCTTGGCCTGAGCAAATGATAGGAATCAAACGATGCTTGTCAACATTTGAAAGATGATATATCGGAAATATTTGCCATACACACCCCTATTGAGTATCACTCTCTTCATCACCACTCGCCTGATAGATCTAGTATCGAATGTCTTCTGACAATGAGAATTTATTCTTGTTAGATACTACATATAACAATGGATACTACTTCTATCATCCATATGCAATTCAAATCTCACACAGAAGGAAGAAAGTAATTTCCTGGCTTCTGAAATGGAAGGTTAACTTCCCAAGTTATTTAACTGGACCTAGAAGTAAAGGACGTTGATCTTGAAATAGTTAAAGAGTCACAAATCCATTGTTCGCATATTTCCAAACCAACAAAAGGTTGTTGTATTAAGCAGGAAATACATATTTAAACACACTTGCAAATTCAAAACTGCAATATCAGATCTTTAATCTGAGAATGGCTTAATGCCATAAATGATGTGTTTACATAAAGGCTAGTGGGAGCACTATATCAATCCTCACCCGTATGACGATGATATACTGAAAGATAAAATAAAATCCTTATGTGACTATACGTAATGTGGATTTTATGGTACAAAGAATTTAAAAGAAGTTTCTTAATGGAATGAGATCCACAAGTATAAGCCACTTCTAGGGCAATATAAATCACACATTGAATATGTGATTAAACAAAGATGTCACTGTACAGAGTTACACTACTGACATCAAAAGGGAGAGATCACTGTACAGAGTTACACTGAAGTTGTCACTATACAGGGTTACACTAATGACACAAAAGGGATAATCAATGTACGCAAGTTACATTGATATCATGAATTGTTGAACACAATACACTGAGTTGCATTGGTGTTAACATTCACCGTGCAGAAATGCACTACTATAGTTTTCATAATTGACCAAGAAATCTCTTGCTTATAATAAAGATTTTACATTGTGGCAGATTCCACAACTAAACAAAATTTATTAGCCAACTAAAGTGACATTAAATCGCTTCTTATCTGGAAAGGTTCAGAAGGATTCTTGACATGGTTAAAGTTTTAACCAAATAAGACATTGTGATCACACAATATCTATAGTGAATACCAAAGATCAATATGATCACAAAACCATCACCTTTTGAGGAAATTTCACTATTCAGAGAAATACTGGAACTATGGAATATTCGATAACTAAAACGATAGCACATTTCAAAACCTGGTCAGTAAAACAATGAATCACGAGACTCACTAACGTCATACTAATGATGTTCAACCAATATACACTAGATGTATGCTTTGAATTAGTATTTGGATGTACGAATTATAATAGTTATACATCATCATTCGGCTTCCTCTAAAGGGTTAGACGTAAAAGCTGAATTCTTTATATGTGTTTGATTTTAATACGTTTAATCCATGAATGAGTGCATATTATTCCTCACAATCGATAAGAATAGTGGACATGAATCTGAGGTAAGACTACTTATGACTTTGGACTCAAGACATTGACAATCCAAATTCACATACATCATTTCATAATGAAGCTGAGGAATAGATATATTATTCTAAGCCGTCCGTAGTCGTTTAGACTCCTGGGAACGTATAAGCTGAAGTAAGACTATTCTGACTTTGGACTCAAATGGTTGACAATCCAAACGTACAGACCTCATTGTGGAATGACGTAACTCGCATCAAACCATCTTCATGGATTCAATCATAAGATGGATTTGATTATTGGTATACTCATTAGTATCCTTAGAGCTGAGATACATGAGCGACCTTCCCTTTACCAAAGACTGTTCTTTGATTATAGGTTAACGCTGTCGCGAAACTGCTAGTCATAACAACTACTTTTGGGAATGGATCGGAAGTTTAGTGGGAGGGCATGTAGTCGAGATGGGATTCTGTACTCTTGCATTAATCATGCAACAACTAGACATCGTGGCGCCCTCGTTGATTCCAAGTGTAAAGTGTAAGGCCTTACCCAAACCTACTGTGTGTTTGTTTTGGACCACTTCAAATCTATATCGAGAAACATAATGATTGAACATAAGATGAGAATGAACTGAATCCATGTCCATCGTTCAATTGATGTCTTATAAGGAAGGGATACATGACTTCGAATTACCACAAGTCTAATATAATTTGCTTGACAACAGATATACCTTGGTTGTTGACTTGAAGTGTCATAACTGGTTGGGCAGTCATGTATAGCTAGAGCACGTCTGTCTGTTTCTTAGATCTTTTTGAGATCAGTCCAAGTGAGAGATTGTTGGATATTGTATGTCCTGACCCGACTAATCTTGAACCTGACCCGGTTACGACCCGTAAGAGTTAAACCAGGTGCAAGGAACTCTAAACTCGCTTACTAGTTAACCGGTAAAAGGAACGAAAACATTTGATTATATATAAATTATTTATACTAGTTATAAATAATTAATAATGAATAATATATTATTAACCGTCTTAATAACAATGGGTGAACGATATTTAAATAAAAGTGGTTTTATTTAAATTCACGGTCGAGTTATGCGTTATTGAAATTTTTACTAACGTTTGACTCGTGGGCTCGCGTACGAGATGGGTTTCATATTCGAGAGGGGCATGTCAAAAATTCGTGGCCATCTAATAAATATTAGATGATTAGGGATTAACCCTAACCACCCAATTATCCTCGATGCAGAAAAGAAATAAAAGAGAAAAGTTTTTCTCTTTTGCTCCTGACGACGCAAACCCCAAACGAAGAAACGGAATTGCCGTTTTCCCGCGCCAATCATCGCCACCGGCGTGTTCCGGTGGCCATATTTACACCACCACATCTTAGTAGTCATTGCTAGTCAGGGTGTTCCGTCAGTCAATGCCCGTAGACCACCTTATGGTCTAGAGATCGCCGCGTTGTACGCCTTGATCCGCCACTCAGTTCTCCGCTAAGCGCCGCTGCAAATCTGCTGATCACCACCATGGAACTTGTTGCGCCAGCGCCCTCGTTTCCGTCACCCATCGAAACTACCGCCGCTCGCCTGGCATCGCCTGACCGTCGCCTGTCGACACGAGCCGGACGCCATTTGTTTTGCGCCATCTCTGGTTGCAATCAGATCTAAATCTGATTGATCTCGTAGTCTTGCGAGACGCGACGTCAGTCGAGATGTACTATCGCGACGCGTAATGACCACATGTCATAAACGCAGTCCCGTAGCGGTACGCGACACCGGACCATGAGAATCATCGCGATACGCGACAATCGCTGGAGCTCAAAAGTGGTTCGTTCCGTTTCAACCTAGCGCCTCGTTCGTTCAAACTCGGCGTCTTGAACGTTTGTTCAACACTGCCAAGGTATATCTAAACTCACGATTAGTTTAGATTAAATATTTATCTGTGTTTGTGTGTTTGGTAATCGGATCCTGTTACGTACTGGTATTTGTGTTTTAGATTATAAAGTTTTTATATATATATATTGATATATATTTATTCCGATGCGTTTTTGAATTAATAATTTATTAATTCGGTTAACTCTTTTATAAACTTTTAATCTGTCGGTCACGTAAAATTTGAATATGTCACCGGGCAACCCGAATATCACTGTCAAATCCCAACATTATTCATCTTGTTTGTTCATGAGTCAGATATCGTTAGCCAATTTACCATCATTTCCCAATCATGTCGGATATAATTTCTCATTTATTAATGTTTTTGTCTTTTCAAATTTTCTCTCCCTAAAAATGTCAAACTCTATTTTTAGATTATCATTTTTACCATTTGAAGAAGAACACACTATTTTTATATTTTTCGAAGCAACAAATTCTCCCTCAAACCGAGACGGAGTGAAAAACAAAAAAAAAAATTGATCAACCAACACGAATACTTGCAATTAAGCGTTTTGAAAACATAGGAGTTGGAAAATGATTTAGAAATTCATTTTAAGTTAAACACAAATATTCCACTATCAGCAATCTTGTAATTACCGATAGGTGTTCCTGAAATACCTGTTGACACCAAATAAAAACATTAGTCGCTCTGGGATCGACCCGATTCAACAACATCGGATCGCCCGGTGTCTTCCAGATAGTCTGTGTTGGCCTTGGAAACAACTTTGGTCTCCAGATCATTACTGATGAAAACTTTTGATCAGAACCTGAACCTGTTTCAACTAGTGTCTTTGACTTTGACCAAGACGACTTACTAGTTGTTTTGAACTTTGGTGACCAAGGTTCATAAATTTGTTTACCATTGTTATCCACATATTTTTACCATGATTTCCAACTATGATTTGCGGCTGGAGAATCATAGTAACCAAAAGAATGATCAGAAGCAAATGAATCAAAGAAATTATCAGATGAATCATACCTAGGAGATGATCATCGTGGTAAGTAGTAAGAACCACTTGAAGAACCTCCAGAATGATAATGACCATTTATTGATGTATACACATTCGACTTCTTCTGTTAATCTTGCTTTTGTTGAGTCTAAACATGTTTAACAAAATGTCTCTTCTGTTGTTGTTGAGATTGATGAACAGACGACTTAACAACAATTTTCTTCTATTTCTGTGTTATCTGTTGCACTGAGACATCCTTAACTTCATAACCCAAACCTTTGTGATTGAACCCTGGAATCTTTGATGACTCAACTTTAGAATCAGAAACATTCTTTTCATTTGCTTTTCTAGTAAATTTAGCTTTAATATCTTTCAGCTTGTTCTCATGAATAAGAGATTTATCAAATTCAGCTTCAGGAGAAGTACTAACAAATTTCTTACTCTTATCAAATATCTGCTCATCGTCTAAAAATGATGAACCAGCATCAAACTTTGGAACGTTGCAGTTTCAAATTTCTTCTTCCTAGACTTAGATTTCTTTTTCTTTGCAGGAGCAGGAGTTGTAAACTTTGAGTAATAATGCATTTCTTCATTTGGATTCACAGAGGCAGATTGAATACTTGACACATTGATATGCCTAAAGATATACATGTTTTATAAACAAATATCCCCTGCGTATTGGGTAAAATTTGACTAACTATCACAAAGAAACAATGTTTTTCAGGTTCTACTAAGCCAAAATCACAAAAGGAACAAATAATGCAAGAAAAACAGAAGATTTTATGAAGTTGGAGCTTAGCACGCCCCGTGCCTAACCTGACACGCCCCGTGCCCGATCCAGCAAAGAACCGTTCGTACAAGAAGATTTGGAAATTGGCCTTCAAACACAACACGGCCGGTGCCAGGCTTGGCACGACCCGTGTCCTCTGGACACAAAGATTTGACGAATCCAGCCTCTGACATGGCACGCCCCATGTTCAAGGAAACAAGCCCCGTGTTACCAAACACCGAAGATTCGAGATCAACCTTCTAACAAAGCACATCCCATGCCCGAGAAGACACGGCCCGTGCCGCCTGAACCAACACGGCCCATGCCGTCAGAAGCACGCCCCATTCCGTGTTAGAAGTTTGGCTATATAAAGAGGAGGCCGAGTATTCTTCCAAACCGCTCAATTCTTCCCTCCCTTCTGTCTCTAGTTTAGTTCTTCTTTTTGATTTTGAGCCACTTGTTTTAGTGTTCTTGCGTCAACTCTTCAAAGGTTGTAAGAACTATAAATTTTGGTGATAATGAATTATTATATGTCTATGAATCTTTCATTATCTCTTAAGCATATATTTAGACTAACACTTGTAAGCCTCAATCTTACAAGTGTTAGTCAAATTCTTACACTCATTTGGGAATAAACAAGTCTTTGGTGGGTTGGCAAACTGTTTATATAAACTTGTTTTAAGGTGTGTCTAATGAATTTATAAAAACCTTTTTTTATTGAAAGTTTATTACTGATTTTCTGGACCAAACGTGCTCTTCGTATCATAGACCATTTGGGGAGTCGAAATCCCAAAGGCCGGACTTGTGACACCCGGTCGGGGGACGATGCATGATCCGAAAGGTTAATTGCACCCTATGCTACATGATACGATTGAGGTCCTTATGTCTATGTAAGCAAACTCGACTGACCACGCAAGTACGGGCAGAAAGTAATTGGTTGGGAATGAGGGTTGGTAATATTTTATCACTTCACGGAAGCCGAGATGGTACGTGTTTGTGAACTTGGCTCTGGTTACGTCGTACGTACACATGCGGAGAGCTAGGTGCGAATGGAATAGACCAGAGTCCCTTAAAAAGGTCATTTTTATAATAAAATAATCTGGCATGCAGGGTTGTTTCCCTGATGGTTCATGACGGCGTGTCAAGTACGGTAAGTTACGGGTTTGAGGGACCCCGTAAGTAAGTGGCATTATACCACTTTGTTTGTTTATCAGCGGCACCTTCCCACGGCGTTCGTACTCCTCGTAGACGGTTGATCTTGGAGATTGTGAATCATCCTAAGATTCCAAAAGGTGGTTGATCTTCCGCTAGCAAACAATCTTAATACAAGGTTATAATAACGGGGTACCAGCTTCACCACGGACAAGTCTCCCAATTGAAACTATCTGCGACTGAGTAGACCAAGACACGACTTTTTAGTGAAATTAATTTAGTTTAATTATTTTACCTTTTACTTATCTCTTCACTTGAAGATTGCTCAGGTTAGACGTCAACAACGATGAAGTATCAAGAGCCCTCCTTTTCCTTTGTGTCTTTTTCGACCCCGATTCAACTTACCACTACTATACTGCCCACGATGGGTGCACTTGCCTGTGAATGTGGTGAAATAGTAGTTGTCAGTAAATCAGGTTTTATAAATGTAAAAACTTTAAATGCTAAAAAGGTGTCACAAAATAACTCTATATTTTATATATACACCACAGCACGTCAAGCTTTTTGGCGCCATTGCCGGGGACACAAAACGAGGATTTTGAAAGAAATCTGAGTTGGCGACCTAATCTTTGTATATTTGTACCATAAGTTTTCTTCAACTTATTTTCTTAAAAACCTAGATCTCTACCACTTGGTATTTTTCTAGAAATTTTTAGAACTTTCTTTTTCTTTCTTTTTATAGAATGTACATCAGCACTAGGTAGTGTCTTGATCACACACCATTTAGACTGATTTTCCTTTTTCTGTATTATTTTACTTTGGTTACGACTGATTCTTGTTTATCTTTTTATTTTCAGGTAGTGTATCGTAGAGGTATTTACTTGAATGAACTAGCTATCACGACTAACAGCCCCCCCCCCCCCCCCCAAGGAACTTCACCCCTTTAGTGGGTCTGCTAATGTCAGCAGGGAAGAGGCCCGACTGGACTATCACACCATCCCAGGATGGCCAAAAGAGCTCCTTCTTCCTAATATTTAGAGCAATCCCCAACGGCGGCCCCCGCTCTTTAATGATCTTGAGGGCCTTAGCCACCTCCCTAGTATCCCCAATAACCGTGCCATCATCGAGATACCAGGCGTGGAGCAGCAGATGGCAGTTGTCCTGGATATGATGCACAAGCGGGTGAAGAACGAGGGAAAACAGGAGGGGCCCCAACGGGTCACCCTGCTGGACCCCAATAGTGGCCCAGATATGATCATCCCCCAGGTATAAGCGAGCCGGTTAGCCATATAAGAACTCAACCCAAGGCGAAATGGACGGGCACCTCAGCCGGACCTCCCGAAGCAAAGACGAACGATCAACCAGGTTGAACGCATTAGAGAAATCGACCGTGAGCATAGCGAGGGACCCGTCAAGATTTCGTTCCCCCACAAGGTGGTTAACGCTGTGGAGGATGGCTTCTGCGCTCCCCGACACACCAACCCCGAACTGGAAATCACCAAGGTATTTGGCCATAGCTTTACCAACTCCCTGCATCATAACCTTGGAGACCAGCCTCCTCCAGATGGTGCCAACAGCGATAGGATGAATCCCGTTGTCAGGCTTCAGGAGCAGCGTTGGGGGCGCCGAGGCGACAAATTCAGCCAAACCAACCGGGCACCTCCCCCCTAGCCAGAGTTTAACGACTGTGGTAATTGCATCCAGGATGTCCCTAGCGGTAGCAGACCCTTCCCCGCACAAGCTGTCCACGATATGTTGGGCACGCAACCCATCCCTCCCACACGACGTCCCTTTGGGAAAGGATTTTATATAGTCAAGAACCCGCTCGCCACAAGTGACCAGCGGAGGCTCAAAGAAGGGAGCGGAGGGCCTGGATGGGGGCGGAAAGTGTGGGTGCTTAGCTTCTAGGGCGCGCGTGGTTTCGACATTATACGGCGCCACCCCAGATGAAGATAACACCTTCACGCCCGCAGTGAAGTGACCGTCCGTGATTTTACGGATGCACCGCTTGATGTTAGGTGCCACACGGCCCCCCTTATCGAAAGAGACCGCCCCGGAGGAACCCGTAGCCCCACCCCCGACACCATCAAGGAGACCCATCACCAACTGCTCAAAACCTTCCTCACGCCCCAAGCTGCCAAGGATGTCTTGATGGACCTACTCTGCAAAGCTTTCCGGTTTCCATAGCAGCAATCATGCCGATTCAGGGGTCTGAAAACCTGCAAAGTACACCGAGGGAGAAGCAGCAGTCTAACCCAGGCATCATCAGAACCACGCTGGACTGCCACCCTAAGAAGGGCAGATTTAAGCGCCTGGGAGAAGGCTAAACTGCAGCTGTGAGGGATGCTCTTAACCGTAGTGACGCGGGCCTTGAAGACCCAATCCAGTAGCCCCCTGTCAAGCAGAAAAGAACATGAAACATTTTGCATGAAGACAGGGGGACGGTCTAGGAATCCCTAAGATGTGGCAAACGACTCCACCATCATAAGCGGCCAACCGGACAACCTCGTCGGGGTGGTGGCAGCCACGGCTTAAGGCATTAATTTTCCTGCACCCCCGGCATATCCAATACCCGCATTCTTTTAAGGCCGAGTCCATAGCCGAAAAGACATCACCATCAGCCTCTAAAGCAACCCGAATGGTACCTCGACGCTCATCAGACGAAAGGTGGAAGGTCTTGAGATGAGAAATGAGGCGGGAGATCCCTTTGGAGCCAATAACCCCATAAGGGAAACAATGGAAAGAACGTAAGGGACATTAAAGGGAGCCCCTAGACGGCACCGAGGTGGATGCCATGAAAACACGCGTTTCAAGTGGAAACATGTGGAGGGACAAAGTGCTAGGAGAGCACCCACCGGGCAAAACAACAGAAGGTTGGCAAACCCCGACCCCTGACAAGGGTATTTACATCACCCCCGCGAGCTTCAGGCGTAGCCGATCGGGGGGGGGGGGGGATAGGGTACGAAGAAGGTAGGCTTAGAAAGGATTCAGCTAGGAAGCGGTTATGGTAGGGGAGGGTGAGTTTCGGGGTTGACCTACGGTACGAGTAAGGTACGAGCTACGACTAGCCTTAAGAGGGGCGGTGGGTGTTCCGGTAAATGGAGCACACCGGCGTAGTAGGGACGCCGGCGAACCAGAAAACGGCGGACCCGCGGGATTCGCTGGACCAGAAAACTGGGCAGATCACGGCCCAGCGGCAGACCAGCATTGGACCAGCGGCGGACCAGGTGGGTAGGCGGACCAGAAAAGCGACGTACGAATTCTAGACCAAGTTTTTCTTCAAATTGGTACGCCGGACCGTTGGGCGGTGGTCTTCGGCACAGATCTCAAACGGGCGGGGGGCAGAAGGGGGGGGGGGGGGGGTGGCCTAGTGAGGCTGCGAGGGCGAGGCAGAAAGAGGAAGGCAGAGGATCGAGGAAGGGGGAGGCGGCGGAGGAGGGGAAGGGCTGTGGAAGACGGAGGAGGTGGCGGAGGAGGAGAAGGGCGGTGGAAGACTGGGGAGGCGGAGGAAGATGGGGGAGGCGAAGGAAGATGTGGAGGAGGGGAAGATGCGGGGGAGGGGGAGGCGGAGGAAGATGGGGGAGGCGGTGGAAGACTCGGTGAATGAGTTAATGTTTTTAAAATGTAGAACTCACCGGCGTAAGCTGACCTTTTCCCAAAACCATATGCATGTGAGGTGAAGGTGAGACGTTTGGGAGCAAGGGCGGAGCCCTCGTGATAAGAGATTGATCGATCAAGCTATAGAGGAAGCTGATGAGCGTGCTGGCTAGTTGTAGATAAATAAAGATGGATATAGTTAGTCGCTATATAGATAGATTGTAAATTATCTCAATTACTTTACGTACTTGGCTTTATAATAAATAAAAGTTCTAAATTTTCCGCTGCTTATCACTGTTGTGCCATGTGTTCATGAGTAAATCCGATGAGTGACCCCTCCTGGTGCCAAGTCTGGGAGTGGGCGTCACAAGTTCAATCAAACCCTTGGTTAAGAGATTGAGGTACACGCGCAGTATCTAAACTTAAACTAGGACTCCAGGTAGAGTAAGTTGAGATAAGAGTATAGATGCCAACCAGGATAGCTTGTGCCCATAAGGACGAATATGCATAAGGATCATAATAGTTGGGACTTACGGTATGCGTATATGGAAAATAACGATTGCAATTAGCTACTGCAATTTGGTATTTACCATGTAAACAAATAATAAGTACTAAATGTTATGTGGCCAAGTGCAAGGAGAAGAAGAACATTTAGAAAGATAATTCAGGAAACGGTTTGACTTAGAGTTACCGATGAAGATAGAGAGGCGAGGTGTGGACATTAGGGAATTGTGTGCTAGAAGTAACTGGGTTTTGAACGCATCATTAATTTATAATTTGTATCGGATCCTACACTTATATACTTATCATGAATTCAAAAATTTAGAGACTTTACGTCACACAAATTCTGAAATGTCATTCATCTTAATTTAGGATCTGGAAATGGCCGCGAGAGGTAATCGTGCGAATGCGGAACCAGAGAACAATGTCGGAGCAAATGCGTTCACTAACGAGCAGAGAGCGGCTATGGCTGCATAGATGACGCGCTTAATGCCGACGACACTACCTGATATATTAGTTCAACTTCAAGACAGCTGCGAGACTTGGTGCTAGTGGAGCCCGTGGAGCTGGTGGAGCTGCAGGAAGAGATGCCGGAACTGCCCAACCTAGAATAGGATGTTCGTTTAAATCATTTAGCGGTTGTCGACCTCCTTTGTTTGACGGAAATCAAGATGCGTTGGCTACGTTCCAGTGGATTCATGAGATGGAAGCGACCATAGAAATTAGTGAGTGTAGTGAGGCCCAAACCCTGAAGTATGCTGCCCACTCGTTTGTCTCAGAAGCATTGCACTGGTGGGGGATGATCAAACAGACTAAAGAAGATGGAGTCATCGCTTCAATGAAGTGGGATGATCTGAAGAAGTTAGTTCTTGAAGATTTCTGCCCTAAAGGCGAGCTGGAGCAACTCGAGAGGATTTTTCTGACGTTGGAAGCTGGGAATATGACACATTGGGAATACACTTCGAAGTTCAACGCGATGACTAGACTGCTACCTACCTTAGTCACTCCCGAAGCAGAGAGGGTGAAGCGTTATGTGCATGGATTTCTGAGTAGAGTTAGGGTATTGATTAAGGCAACTGAACCAAAGACATTCAAGGCGGCAGTGAATTTAAGTTCCATTCTCTACAGCGAGATGTTTGGCGCAAATGGTAGACCAGAAGGAGCTAAGAGGAAGGAGTCGGAAGCTGAAGCGAGTTCCAGGAAGGACAACGGGAATCACCATAAGAAGTTGAAAAATAATTTGAAAGACGACAAGCTGAGGTGCCACAAATGCAATAAGAATCATTTCAGAGAGTGCAGTTCGGGAACGTCTAGGTGTTATACATGCGGCAAAGAAGGTCACTTATCGGGTAGTTGCCCAGAGCGTAAGAAGTGTTATGAATGCGGGGAAGCGGGACACCTTAGGACGAACTGTCCTAAGTTTGTGTTAAATCCTACCCCACTCTGAGCCATCCTGAGGAATGGTTCGGGTCCGAGAACGGCTCCTACAAGGGCCTATAGTACGATGGAGATGATAAAAGTAGATCCTCAGACCTCGTCAGGTAATTCGAGTAGTTAGAAATGGTAGATAATCGTTATTCGTTTTTCTTTAGAACGTTATGTGGGCCGTTACTTGCTTATTGCTACATGCTTTAGACATTAGAAACGGACACTAGGACTGTTAGAAAGGACGTATGTTTAGGGAGTTTTAGATCCCTTATTGAATAGCAAATCGAAAGCGTGTGATAATTCCAAGGAGGAAATTTAGTTAGAAAAGGTAACTGCATCATCATGGATCCCGTAAACAAGCTACCGTAGACAGCTTAGGGTTACATTTTCCTTAAGATAGATGCAAAGACGTGAAAGTAAATGATACCGAGTTATGAATGGTTATGTTATGCAGATGAGTTGCAAAGTTGGAAATGAATGTTTAAGATGGGAATGGAACAGGTTTCGAGGACGAACCCTATTTAAGGGGGTAGAGTTGTAACACCCCAAATTTCACAGATACATGATATATATAGTATATACGTGTGTATATTATAAATACGTGAGCTTAATTGATAAATGTGGTAAGACTGTGCATTAGATAGGTTGCATGCCCTAGAAATACGTGTTTTATAACTAACATGATGAAATATGCATAAACAGATCTGTTAAACGGTAAAGAAAGTAAAATATGAGATGAGTATATGTTTATATGAATAACATATTGATACATGTGTGAATTGATGGAGATATACGTGTAAATACATGTCTTATTAGTTATTGGAAAAGTAAAAGCACTAAAAGCGTAATTTATGTAAAGTTATAAACGTATACAAATATTATACGTACTTATAATTATTATAAGTATTTTGAGGCTTAAAAATTAGTAAAAATATATCCTAATATGATTCGTAACATGAAATGATAAGTATTGTAAAGTTTGAAGGGCTAAAATGTAAATTAGCAAATAATAAAGAAAAAAAAAAATAATATATATATATATATATATATATATATATATATAATCGTACGAATCCCGAGCCTTAGAAACCTTAGAAAATATTAGAAATATGTCCCATAATTTTTTGGTACATAAAATGATAAAAGGATAAAAGTTTAGGGGACTAGAGTGCACAAAATAGAAAGATAGGGACTGAAATTGTAAATTATGGAAATCTGGCCAAAAAGGAGAACTCGCGGACCGCGAGCCCATGCTCACTTATTGTCGCGTTCCACGACCGGAGGGCTACAACAACATGTCGCTAGTTAACCACGACAGCAGCCTTGGAGCTCAAGTTTGGCCATCCCACACGTCGTTTGTAAGGACATAGTCACCATATCCACCTAGAGCATCCTCCCACGAACCTAATGACCATAAATAGAGCTTGAATCGTCCATTCTATCTCACCAATTCACCATCTTTCTCCCTCAAAAACCCTAAAACGAGCCAGAAACTTCGTCGGAGCAATACACACAAATGGTGAGGATTTCGGAGCTGAAATTCTAAAGTCAAGCATTATTTGGTATGCTTAACAATAACCTCTTTCAGTTTTTGATAATATTATGTCTAAGTATGGTTTCTAAAATTATGTAAAAATTAGGGTTCTTGAGCTTGTTTTCCAAAAATTGGATAATCGGAAGGGAATTAGGGTCTGAATTTTTGTAGGTAATCCTAAAATAATGTGTTTTAAAAAAGACCTAAGTTTATTTGACAATTGGAAAAGGTTTGGTTAAAGTTTTGTTAACAGGTCAAAATTAGGGTTTTCGTAACGTTGTTCTGCCCAAATTGAGTATACGGTGTTGAATTAAGCTTTGATATTTTAAAGTATATTATAAAATGTTATAAAGGATAATACCCTAAGTTGGTTTGAAAAGAAAATGAGTTTTGATAAAGAAACAAGAAATATCTTAAATTAGGGTTTTAAATTATGATTATTTAATATAAAATAATCCGAAGGGTATGGGTACTTGATTTTTGGTATGGAACTATGTTTATATATATAATAAGTATATATGAGTTTAAAATGGGTAAATGATAAAGTATTTAAAATACCGAGTTAGGCGGATATATAGAAGTTCGTGTAAACCAGAAGGGTAGGCGCCTGTACACTAGGGTTTCTGGCAAAGCGGGGGTGTCGCATAAATCCCAACTAGGACCTGGCATACCTCACTGGGCGATCCTGGGGTGAGCGTTTACTTATAGGAATGCGCGTCTTCATATTAAAAGGGATAATATACCTATAGGGGTATTTTGGTTATTTTGACCTTCAAAAGAAGTAAACCTTAATAATTAGATATTATTAATAATATAAGAGATAAATAAACATAGGATATGTTTATAATGTTAAACCTCGCGTTAATGCCATACTATACGCGAATTAGATTAACCGAGGATTCTATCGGAGGTTCTGTCCGAGTTTAACGAGTAAAGAGATAAGGTGAGTTTCTACAAGCCCTATTTTATACAGTGAGTCCTATGAGGCCACTATAAATGTTGTAAATACTTTTAAATGTTTTCGGGCTGGTATACATACAATATTTGTGAAAATATATTCAAGATAATTTTGACTTGATATATACGTGTTATGTGATAAAGTTGTTTTAAATTGCTCATACGTGTTATGCAATTATTTTGATTATAATGTGATGTATATATACTTGCTTAGGGAGTTATTAGTAAATTTTTAGTGAATATGTATGATTATATGAGAACACATGGTGCATTTGCTTGTATTAATATGTGTGGATACACCGCTGGTATAACCTGTATACAAGCATAGTAATATAAGTTACCCGGTATATCGAAAGTGTGGAGGATAGGCCGCTGGTACATCCTGTATGCATAAACCTAGGTAAATTGGGGGATGTCCATTTGTTGCAGTATATGAGTACATTATCATGTTTATTAGCACACCTAAGTCATCTGAATATCTAACTAGGGGCGGGTAGTAGTACTGTGGTGATTAAAGAGATGTTCGATACAAATAGAACGTCTAAAGATTTAAGATTACAAGAACAATTATTGGTGCTGAGGTTGGGGGCTCTCAGATGAAGTCACCTGAGTAGTATTCGAGACTGGAAGGACGGGATGTAGGACGGTTGTCGGTACTGAGGTTAGGGGCTTCCAGATGAAGTCACCTGAGCAGTATTCGAGACCAGGAAGGTACATAAGAAATAGAACGGTTGTTGGTACTGAGGTTGGGGGCTTCCAGATAAAGTTACCTGAGTAGTATTCAAAACTAGAAGGTATAGAGATATATGGAATTCAGGTCATAGGAGTTAAAGGTTATCAAGGTAGATGTTTTCTAGAGATACGTGTTTAATTATGTGTTATGTTATGTATGACTTGTTATGTGTTATACTTGATAAATGTTTGTAAAAAGGAATTTTACAGGTCTAAAGGTTTGAACCTCACGAACGAGGTAATGTTTTTAAAATGTAGAACTCACCAGCGTAAGCTGACCTTTTTTTAAAACCATATGTATGTCAGGTGAAGGTGAGACGTTTGGGAGCAAGGGCGGAGCCCTCGGGATAAGCGATTGATCGGGAAAGCTATAGAGGAAGCTGATGAGCGTGCTGGCTAGTTGTAGATAAATAAAGATGGATATATTTAGTCGCTATATAGATAGATTGTAAATTATCTCAATTACTTTACGTACTTGGCTTTATAATAAATAAAAATATTTTCCACTGCTTATCTTTGTTTTGCCACGTGTTAATGAGTAAATCCGATGAGTGACCCCTCCTGGTGCCAAGTGATGCGTAGCATCTTGTATATAAAATAAATAAATAAAATCCCTTCATTTAATTGGTTTTAAATTAAGAATTATTAATTTTTGGTGCTTAAATGTTTTATATTTGAATTTTAGATCTTTGGTGGATCTTTGGTTATTATTTGAGAAATATTTAAAGTTCACATTTAATTTAGTTTTTAATTGAGAAAACTTTGCAAGTTAGAATTTTAATTGAGAAATCATAAAAGATATGGTGCTAAATTGTTTTATTTGTGAATTTTAGGTGTTTGGTGGGTCCACGGTGATTTTAGAAGAAATATGGAACAAACGGAAGCAGAATCGGAGCCCGAATGAGAAAGTTATGGAAGATTAAAAAGACAAAAAAAAAAAAATAAATAATACAAGCAGCAGCCCAGTAGAAACAGTCTCAGGCCCATCGAAGTGCAGCCCCAGCCCAGTAGTCCCGCGAAAAATAAAAACAGAAAAGATTTGCAGGTCAAGGGGATCGAACCCCTGACCTCTTGTTCACGAAGCAGGGTACAAGCCACTAGACCAGCAGCTCCTGTTGGTTCAAATTTGGTCTGCATTTCTGTTATCCTCTTCTACGCCAGGCGCAGTTTCTCGGCCCAGCGACCTTATGCATTCAAGACCCGTTTTTTAGCATATAAATTCATTTGAGCCGCATTTTCTTGGAAAGGAACACCCCATAAACCCTAGAAAAACCCCAAAACACATCTGGAATCATTAAGGGAGATTTAGCACTCAAGATTGAAGCTTTTGGATTAAGAAATTGGAGATCTACACATTCTTGGTTCTCAAATTCATCTAGAGGCTTGATTTTCTTCCATTTTCTTTGTTAATCTCAGATTATGAACATGCTAAAGATTGTATCTTTAGTTGTTTTGATGATGTTTAGTGGCTAGATCTCATATTGTCACTTGGATTTGATGAATTTGAGCATGATTTAACTTTATTGTTTAACTTTTCAATGTGATATGATAAATAACCTATTGATTCTGATTTGGACCTCTTGAATGATCATATATGCTTGATTAGCCTCTGTTAGATTCATATGATGTGGGAAATTTAATATAGATTGAAGAACTTCAACTAGTTGTTTGATTCTCATTGTTAAACTTTGACTTTTTTAAATTTTAGCTTAATGCATGATCCGATGACCATCTACATGATTATATGAGTATGATTTGGGGCTGATTTTGTTTATATTTGTGTTTAAATTGAGTTGACCGATTCATTTAGCACATTAGGTGGTTGTTAGGCATTGTTTGACTAGTTAGAACACTTATGACCGTAAGGTTTTGACTTTTCAATTCGTGTTTAGCATTACCTAAGTTCTTGGGGTATTAAATCAGAATTAGTCACGTTTAGAACCTGCTTAGAGAGACCTTTCTAGTGTAGCTCCTTTCGTGTGTGTTTGGTTAGCTTTGACCGCAACGACTAGGCAATTAGGCGGTTTCATCTAGTTTACTACCTGGACGTTTATTTGGGATTGCCTTAGTAATTAAGATGTGTCTATACTCTTATTTTCTTGGGTTATCATAATTTGGGGTAGTTATCACATTGATTAGTCAGACTTGAGGTGAGATTCAGGATCAGAGGATTCTTATCCGAGTGACACTTTTCTTATATTGTTATTCCGTTTCGTGTGCTGTGTTTGCTTGCTTAGTTGTTTCTACCAGTTCTCTGTCTGTATTCATCATTAGCTCTAAATCTATTTTAGGTTAAATATTAGCAAAGTTCGTATATCGAGAGCCTGCATTGCGTCCTTGGATTGATACCCGATATTTACCGATACTATGCTGCATTCGATGAGTATACTTGCTCAAATTGTGTAGTAGTCACTCGAGATTTATCAATTTAAAACTTGACTTGTATTTTTTAGACTACATCTTACACTTCAAGTTTTTGGCACCGTTTCCGGGGACACGCAGATTTCGAGAAAGTTCGGAGCTAGTAATTTAGCCATTTACCTGTTTTATTTTTTTTTCTTGTTTATTTGCATGTTTCTAGTATGTTTGCTTATTTCTGCGTTTGCCTACGTGTTAGTTAGTTTATTAGCTTAGTCTAGTTTTTTCTGTTCTGTTTCTCCCTTCTTTTCGTCTTTTCGTTTGTTTATACGCATTCCTCGTCGTAGGAGTCGTTTTTCTCCCATTTCTGAGCGTGAAAGAGTTTTTCATCATCTTCTTCACGCACAGCGAGCATTACGAATGGCGAATCCACTCGACAGACGCACTTTCGCCGATTACGCGTGTCCCGACATCGCGGGGACGCAACCAGTGTCATACGCCCACCCGTGGAAGCTAACAACTTCCAGATCTATCCTTAGACCATTTCCATGATCTTAAATTTAGTTCAGTTCGATGAATTTCTAAACGATGACATGATGGATCATATTTCAAATTTCCTTGAGGTTTGCGACACTTTCAAACTCAATGGAGTCACATCGGAGGCCGTTAAGTTGAGACTTTTCCCATTTTCTCTTCGCGGCCCAGCGAGGCGTGGCTTCAGTCCCTCCCGCCTGGTTTTATTACTACTTGGGATTCTTTGACTCAGAAATTTGTTTCCAAGTACTTTCCTCCATCGAAAGCCGCAATGTTCCGAAACAAGATTTATTCGTTTGTGCGAGAGGATACTGAGAGTTTGTATGAGGCATGGGAGAGATTTAAAGAGTTATTGAGGAAATGTCCATCCCATAGCATCAAGTAGTATCAGTAGGTGCAGATTTTCTATGGTGGTCTGAACGCCCTCACGCGCCTGACGGTTGACAGTTCGGCAGGAGGATCTCTGAGCAACAAAACGCCAGAGGAGGCGCGTGACTTACTCGAGGAGCTTGCACTGAACGGCAACAAGTGGTCTACCACACGTACAAGTAGACCGCCCCAGACTAGAGGTTTTCATCAGGTAGATCCCGTTACAGCTCTCTCAGCGAGGTCGAGGCGCTCTCGCAGATGATGAAAGGGATGCAGACGAGTCAGAAACATATGAGCCAGCCACAGGAGCCTCAACATGTGAAATTCTGTTAGTTATGTGCTGGTCCTCATGAGATCACCAATTGTCCCATTATGGGCAGCACCGAGCTACCAGAGCAGGTCGATTACATGGCTGGCCAGGCCCACCCATCGCCCACCCAGTATAACTACAATCACGCTTGGAGACCAAACCAAAATTTAGGGTGGAGGCAGGAGCCTAGAAGTTCGAACCCACCGGGGTTCCAGCCGAGTCCGACATATAGACAACATGGTTTCTATAACCCAGAGGGCACTAGACAGATTCCGATTCAGACTGAGGACACGAGTATGAAGAATCTCACTGACATGATGGCTCATATGTTACAACAGAATCAGAAATCGGCCCTAGATATTCAGAAGGTTGCCAGCAGAATGAGTTGCGTTATAAAAAAAATGAGCAGGATATCTCTACAGTTGTCAAAGAGATGGGAAACATGGGCACCCGCATGCAGATTTTGGAGAAACAAATGGGTCAGCTTGCAAAGTCCATGTCAAAGCGTCAGCAGGGAGGTTTACCAGGTAGAACTAAGACAAACCCATAACAAAGTGTGAGTGCAATCTTTTCTATGAGTAGCAACACCACTCCAGTTCTAGAATCGGCAAACACTACTAAGCCGGTTGATGAGGATAGTGATGATGAGATAGACGAGGAGATTGAGGTTGAGGCTCCTGGGCAGGTGCAATCTAGGCTAAGCCCAGCAAGTACATCACGTCCCAAGGAACCAATCAGAGCTTATGTTCCACGCATTCTATATCTGGGTAGATTGAGGCAAGACGAGGTTGATCAGCATAGGAAATTGATTGATATGTTAAAGCAGCTGCACATCAACATTCCATTGGTTGAGGAACTCGGGCACATGCCAAAATATATGAAATTTCTAAAAGACATGCTGAGTAACAAGAAAAAGATTCCAAATGTTCCACAAGTCACACTCAGCGAGGAGTGTTCATCCATCATTCAAAACAAACTGCCACAGAAGCTGAATGATCCCGGGAGTTTCACTATCCCTTGTACGTTAGGCAGTTTGTCTGTTAGGAATGCTCTTGCAGACCTAGGTGCTAGCATCAATTTAATGCCATACTCTCTATTGAAACAGCTAGACTTAGGTGAGCCAAAGCCGACTCGCATGCGCATTCAGTTTGCTGGTAGATCCATTAAGTTTCCACGAGGGATGATAGAGAATGTTTTGGTGACGATCGATAAATTTGTTTTTCCCGTGGATTTTGTCATTCTGGATACGATCGAGGACACCAATGTGTTGGGTTATATAACAATTTATCGATTTAAACACGAGTACGCAGCGGATATTATCCTATGAATTAATCTAACTAACCGGATAGACAACGTGTACCTTTTTAGCTTGGCAAGAGAAGATCTTCTTAGGATTTGAAGTAAATACCTCTACGATCGCACACACGACACACCGATGTACGTATGCTAGTACTCAATCACGAACTCCTCTTGATGTAGGCTTTGGTTGAACCACACAAGAAAACGAACCCCTTGGGTTCTTTTCCCTTTGCCGAAAATTAGAGAGAGAAAAGAGAGAGATTAGGGTTTGCACTTTACAAGTTAATTGCAGCAACCAAACCTCAAACCCATAAGGTTTATTTATAGTGTTTGGTGACTTGGAAAACAAGTTAAGGATTGAGATAGGGATCCCTAATCGAAATCGGCCTAAGGCCCTATCCCAAAGCCTTCTCTCAATTGTAATCCAATTATAACTCTCTCTAATTACAACTAACACCCCTGTTAACAATTAACCGTTAGGTTTAAACGACTTCTCGTTAAATGTTCGTGATAAATATTAATTAACTAATTAAATAATACAAATACATTAGTGTTGTTGATACCTTATATGTGCGTCGTGTGAAGTATCAAGCAAGATCAAGATCAAGTCAAACTAGGTCTGGCCGAACTAGGTCCGAACCTGAAGTTCGGACTGGCCGAACCTGAGGTTCGGCCGAAGCTCGGACCAGCTAGTATATATAGATGTTTGGTCTTTGTATTTGGGGGTTGCTGAGCAAGTGAAAATCTGTTAAGTGTGTGTTTCTGAGTGTGTATTCTCTGAGTCTATTTCTGAGTGTTTACTGGTTGTAATTGTTCTTTGTTGATCAATAAATCAATCGGTTAATTACGTTTCGATGTCCGATTAGCTAGATCGAGTAGACGATCCGTTGTTTACACATTTTCAAGTGGTATCAGAGCTTTCTGGTTCACTCTACTGATCCGTGGTTGCTATTTTCGGATTTTTGAAGCGTTTTTCGTGTTGCTCGAAATTGTCTTCGTGTTGTTCATCAATTCTATCGAGTTTTTGGTGTCAAAATTGTTCCTAAATCAGTTTCTATTGGGTTTTCGAACTCACAGTAACAAGTTTCATCAAAATCAGTCATTTTTGTGCGATTTGTGAAAAATGAGTTCGAAGTTCGGAGTCTTCAGATCAGGTTCGGAGTAACTGCTCCGAACTTGAAGTTCGGACATCTTTCGGTGTGTCTTCGGTGAGAGTTTGGTCAAAGTTCGGAGTTCAGAGGTGGTTCGGAGATAGATCGGAGTTGTATAGGAGTTCGGCCTGTTGTTTCTAATTCGGAGCAGGTTCGGACATAGTTCGGACTTTGGATTTAGGTTCGGACAGAGTTCGGAGGTTAGTGATAGGATCGGAGCAGGTTCGGTCACCAGATTCAAATTTTCAACGATGTCGGAATTTCAAGCGTTTGCTGCAATGCAAAGTGTGATGCAAACCATGATGAATTTTAATAACGAAATTGGAACAAGTCAGAAAGTTCCCAAATTGTTGAAGCTTAAAGATTACCAGAATTGGAAGATTGTCACACTTGATTAGTGAATTAAAGGTGGTTGGGATTGAGAAAACTGATGCTGATTTGAAAGAAAAGATTTTGGAAGCCTTGCCAGAGAAATGGGAAAATTATGTTTTGCTACTCACGCATGACAAGGATTACTCTACAATGACATTTCACGAGCTTACTGGAAAACTTCATGCTAGAGAAATGGAAATGTTAAACTCAAAGAAGTCAACTGCTACTTTGCAAAATCCTGAATTGTATCATGGTGAGAATAGTGCAAGCATGAGTGCAAAGTTTAAGCCAAATCTGAATACAAATCAGAATACAGCACCAAGTGTTGCTTTTATAGCTGGAGTTTCAGGAAATTCTGATAATAATTCTTCAAGGGGTTGCAATTTCACAATTCCAATTTTTTCAAGTTAGAATGCTTTTTCAGCTGAATCAACAGATGATTGTGCTAAAATGATTTCTGCATTGATTTCATCATCTTTTGGTTTAATTCTCAAGAATGTTGCTGATGCAAAGTTAACCAGCGAGGATCTTGATGCTCTTGATGATGATCAACTAACTGAATTGGATGTATCTTGGCAATATGCTATGTTGTGTCAAAGATCTAAGAGATTCTTTAAGAAACATGGAAGGAATATTTCTGGTGATAAATTGGGTTTTGACAAGTCCAAATTAAAGTGTTACAAATGTTCACAACTTGGACATTTTGCTAAAGACTGTCAACAGACACATACAAACAAGTCTAGTGTTTCACAATCATCCAAACCTGGTTTTACTCAACCATCTACTAGTAACACTAGCAAGTCTACAACTTTGACAGCTCAAAAAGATGGTGTTTATGATTGGGGTCAACAATTTGGTTATGATTCATCAGCTTTGATTGTTACTCATGTTCCATCAGATGATTCCTATTCAGATACTAGTTCCGATACTAGTTCAATTCCAAGTTCTTATGAATCTGCTGAAAACTTGGAGAGTCTGATGAAAGAAAATGCTTTATTGATGAATAAAGTTCAACAACTGTCTGAGGCATTTGATGTGATTAATTCAGAGTTGAAGATTTCTAAAGATCATGACAAGGAGTTGACATTAAAGAATGAGTATTTGACCATGGAAATCCAAACATTGAACGAGGTTTTGGAAGTTTTGAAGCAAGATAAGAAGAATGTTGAAATTTCAAAAGCTGAGATTTATGAAGAAAAGGATGAGTTGATGCATGAAGTAAAGAAATGGAAAGTTGAAGCAGCGGATACTGCTACTGATTTTCAGAATTTGTTTGAAAAATCCAAAATTAAGCTTGATCTGCTCACAAAGACTATTGAAGATTTGAATGCTAAAATTGAAGTTTATCAAGTGGATAAGGAAAAGTTATTAGATGAGAAGCGAGAATTGGTTAGTGTTAACAAGGTTCAAGCTGCAAATCTGGAAATTCAGAAGCGAAATGAGAATAAATTGAAGAAGGAGCTACATGAAGGACTTGAAAATCTTCGCATGCAAAAGTTTGAAACTCACAAAGTTGCGAAGCGATTGATTGCAAAAGAAAAGGAATTCGCAGAAGCTCAACAGCAAATTTCTGATCTTAAAATTCAAGTTCTCGATGCTAATCGTTTGCTCAACAATGTTTCAAATTCTCAAGTTTTCACAAGCTTCTTAGCTAATGATGCTAATTTTGAGAAGATGTTTGATAAAACTGCATCACCCCCTGCTCATATCAAAGAAGTTTTCAAAGAAGTGAAGGAACAGGTTAATGATTTTGATTATTCAAAGGTTTCATCTTCTACTTCTGAAGAAGTAAAGGTTGTAAAGAAGAAGAAAGGCAAGAAGAACAAGAAAAAGGGTTTGAAATCTGAGATTCCTCCAGCACTGAAATTTGTGTCTGGTTCATCTTCTGCTGATAATGAAAATCGGCCACTTCAAGTGCCAAGAATAGGTCTCAACCTGAATTTATTGAGAAGATTTTCTATGATCAGAAAAATGTGACTGAAGTAAAAGCTGAATTTTCTCGATTAGCGAAGTATGGACATTCTACATCAGAGGTGAAAGGTTCTGAAAAGCATGTTGGTTTGGGTTTTCATGAGAAAAAGGATAAAGCCGAAGAGGTTCCAGCATCTGCACAACAAAATTTGACGAAGCTTAAGATGAAGCAAGTGAAGAAAGATGTTTTCAAAGCTGATAAGGTACAACCTGAGAGATTTTACAAGCTAAAAGGTTCTGAACAACTATTTTCTGACAAAGAATTTCCTCTTCACTGCGTGGATGCTCGGAAGATTTCAGAGGTTTTTGTAAAAGACAACATTTCTTTTGAAAGTTCTAAATCTCGAAGTCCAACTTTCAAATGGGTTCATGATCACAGGCATCAGGTATATGATTTTCATTCTGATCATGCTCGATATATTCATGTGTGTTCTTCGCAGGTACATCACAGGTGGGACAAATCCACACGACTTTGTTATATTTGTCGCCGAACAGGGCATATGGCAAAGGATTGTCCACTGTCTGCTGATTCACCCCAAAGGTTTTACAAGAAACCAGCTTTTGGTAAACCTGCCAACACAAAGTTCTTTGATGAACAAGGCAGAGTTTTTGATGAAGTTGAACCTACATTCTTTCACAAACAAAACCGTTTTGTTCCAAGTTTCTCAAAGGATCATAATGTAGGTTCATCATCACAATCACCTGTGACTGTTTCATCAAAAGCTGAATTACCAAAACAACAGCAATGGAAACCTAAGGTGGTTTCTAACCAAAACCAGGACACTGGTCGACCAGAAGCAATTCGCTTCGGGTCATTTATGGACTAATTAGTTTGACCAGTGTGCAGGTACTTCTCGAAGACCTATTGACGATTACAAAGTTGTTGATTGAGGAGTATTCTGCTTAATTTAAATATTCATGATAAATCTTTTTAACCTGCCAATTTTCTAAAAACCAAAAAAATAAAGTTGTTGATTGATCACTTTTCTTTATTTCTATTTTTCCTCAAAAACCAAAAAAATAAAGTCCTGTTTTTGTGTAAAATGAAAATCCAAAAATAGAGTTTTCATTTTAAGGGGGAGAATTGTAAGTAAGGGGAAGTAATTGAGAAAAATGCATGTTATGGGGAGAAAGTGAATACATGCCAAATATATAATGAAGGAAGGTGAATACATGCCAAACATATAAAAAAGTGAGAAATTGATCATTGGGAAATGATGGTACATTGGCTTATGTATCTGACTCATGGATAGAGTAGATGAAAGGGCCATAAGATCATTGTTTGATATGCTTGGTAGGCTCGGATACACTAAATACTAATGCTTGACCATGTGGATAACATCTTGATGCATAGTTCATGACACAAAAGAAAATAAGTGTGAATTTCAAAATGAGAAGTCACTGTGTATACATGTGTTCATTTTGCAAAGATTTAAACTTGTTTAATTTTCTTTATTTTGTCAAACGATCAGACTTTCTCTGCGTATCGAAAGATCGACCTGATCGTTGTTCGTTTGACGTTCTGCTTTATTTTCTTTGGTGTTTCGTGTTTCGTATTTTCTTTGGTGTTTCGTATAATTCGTCGGACCTGATTGTTGTTGGGTTACAATTTCAACTTGTTTTACTTTCTTATTTTGTTAAATCCGAGGCCTTATCTGCGTATTGAAAGATCGACCTTAAGGTAGACGATTTAACGTTCTTATTTCTTTTTGCATGGAACACAGTTGACGATATCATTAAAATATTATGCATTATGAAAAATCACAAGTGCTGTCACACAAAAGAAAAAGAAAAGAAAAGCTGAAAATGTCTGTTTATGTCTGATAGTGTGGGATACACTGGTCAAAGCAAATCTAATCAATATCTTAACATATCCAGATGTTATGAGTATGATTCTGCCTGAGTTTAAGTTGGACAAATTATATCAGCAATCAACATGACTTATGTGCTTCGATTAATTGAAATTGAAGTGCAGTTCAGTGCGTTATGTTCAATATGATCCCATATAGTGATCTTTCACATACCAAAAATAGTGTTTGATTCTGTATTGTGATTTCATTTCATTTCAGAAAAGAACAAAAAGATTTTTGATGTGTTTTAGCTTAAACTTTGAAAAACCAAAAAGATTTTGTTTCTGCTTTATTTTCGATCTGATCAACACGTGATACAAATCATTTTCAAAATCATATCTTGGAGTCTCGAAGAGACGTTATGCGCCAAGATTATTTAAATGTTTGAGCAGGTTACTATGTGCAAGATATCACAACTTCAAGTCTTCTGAAGATGTTGATGAAAGACCAGAGATACACTAAAATGTCCTCAAGTATTCAAGATCAAGTTACGATTGAGTTGAGGAGGAGTTTGTTTGAAGATTTATTTCTTTGGACGAACGGATTCTACACTTGAGGGGGAGCTTGATTGAAGATACAAAGTTGATGATGTTGAAGAAATACTGCACACGACGAGGGGGAGTTTGTTGATACCTGATATGTGCGTCGTGTGAAGTTTTAAGCAAGATCAAGATCAAGTCAAACTAGGTCTGGCCGAACTAGGTCCGAACCTGAAATTCGGACTGGCCGAACCTGAGGTTCGGCCGAAGCTCGGACCAGCTAGTATATATAGATGTTTGGTCTTTGTATTTGGGGGTTGCTGAGCAAGTGAAAATCTGTTAAGTGTGTGTTTCTGAGTGTGTATTCTCTAAGTCTATTTCTGAGTGTTTACTGGTTGTAATTGTTCTTCGTCGATCAATAAATCAATCGGTTAATTACGTTTCGATGTCCGATTAGCTAGATCGAGTAGACGATCCGTTGTTCACGCATTTTCAAGTGTTGAGACGTGTAACCCCGTAGGCTTAAATACTTTCCGGACATACGCTTATTAATACGTGATCATATCCCTACAGCTCCCACTTGAGCTCGTAGTAATAAAGGTAATAACATTGGTTAGCGTCTAGCAACACGCCAATGCTCCCGGAAATATTTAAGTACAGTTTCTCAAAGTGTATTTAAATGGTACAGTCATTTACTATCCCTTTGTTACCGATACCGTTGTTAAATATGAATATGGATCAAGGTCATTTCATACTTTAACGATTCTATTTCTCATTCCATAACTAATTAAAGATTACCAAATTCAAAATCGAGACACATCTGGATTTCATTTGGGCATGGCCATGCAGACATCTTAATTAGTCCCAATGAGGGGCCCAGTGGCATCTGATTCAACTTTTAAGCTGAAGGAACAAATCCTCTTGACTACACGTGTCCAGTCACATACTTCACTATGTCAGGACCGATTCTCACATCAAGAATCCAGATCTTGAGCAAGAACGGGTTTCGGATGTAAAAACCCATAAGAAAAACGATGAAGATGAAGAAGATGAAGGAATCAAGGATAATCAAACATAAGAAAGATGATGAACAATGAAATGATTTCATTAATCGAATGATTACAATCAAGAAATCATGAAGAACACACAATCTCTCTCTAGAAAACCATGACTCACTCTCTCTCTCTAGAATGGAAATCTCACACACTAAAGAGTCATCATCCATCTTCCATTGGAGACTCTCTTGAATGGGGCACCCTCACTATATATATAGTGAGGGTGACTAACAACAGAAAAATATAACTGAACAAAATTACAAGTAAATCAGATAAACATAAAATATTAATTAAATCAAAGTTGATTTAATTAATCCGAAGCTTGACTTGCTCGAACCGATCTTCCGTTGACTTTTACGTTGACCATTGACCCGAACGGTTGACTTTTCCAGAAAACGGACTTCGGTCCAAACTCGCAAGCCTCGAGCATCACAACCCGCGTCTCTGAATCAATTCACATGGATTCTTCAGTCGAATGCTTCGGTAATCAGATTTGATGGCGTCAGTCACATGGATTTTAAGTTCCAACAATTCCCCCTTGACTGATGCTTTCAAATCTGTTCAACAGCTGAAGAATCGCTCTGTCGTACATCTTCAATGAGAAACTAATAAACCGGAGACAATCTTTCGTAGAGATTCCCCCTCTGAATAAGCTTCTTCTGTTCTCGTTGCTCCAGTCGAGATCCAAGTGTTCCGCTCACTCGGTTCAAACGGTCGGGTACAATACTGAGAAAATGCTACATCTCGGAGTCATAACCGCAACAAACTGAATCAGATAAACCAATCAAACACTGAAAATGCTCCAACTCCGAATAATCGACCCGATATCCAAATCCATAATAATTCCTCCTATTTCTCTAAATCTCTCCAAAAACATCCAGTCGGAAGCGTAAAAATCAGATGCGGAGAGTCGAACCGTCGCGATCGGTTGCCTAGAGAAACTAGATAAAAAATCTTGAAATCGGACAATCTCGCGAAAAACCGGAAGCCGGATGCTGACAGTTGTGAATAATCCGCGTGACTAGGTTGGATGCGAAAATTAAAGATAAATGTCAAATCAGAGAAAAACTGAGATCTCGAGCGAAAATAATCATAACCGGAGGCTTCGTAATTTTGGGCGAAAAAAACGAGCTCGGAATAAAATTCCGTGAAGATTTCTGAGTAAAACTGGTGAAAATGGCTTAATCTGAAAAATTCCATCAACTTTCGACAAGGAACGGCTTCTCGAGAAATTTAACGGACAAATTCCATAATTAACTGAGATTCCAGTTAATCCGGTTCGCTGACATCCACGCTGCATCCACTAAAAATAAACCATGAGATATAACGAGAAAGCTGAGTAATTAACCGGATAATAAAGCAAACCCGTCAGTGATCGATAGAAAACGTTGCGCGATATCAATAAACGAGAATCCCAATAAATCAGAATAAATCCGAGACTAATAAAAATCTTTTGAATTTTCGTCGCAGCTTTATCTCCGTTAGTCTCGAAAAAGACTGATTAGAAAAACCCCGTGTTTGACGAAAATGCTGAAAATTTAATTAGTGTAATTAAATTTCTCTAGATAAAGCCATAATCCATGTTAAAAGAAATGAACCAATCAGATTTTATCCTAAAAAAATATCCAGCGGCTGAAATTAAAACTGATTTTACGGATCAGAATATGATCCTTGTGGAGAGGTCAAGAACCAATGAGAAAATAGCACAAAATGGATCCTATGGCTGTGAATAAACAGATCCAGCGGCTATAAATGATGATCCGTGTAAGTGGGGAACCAACGAATCAGAGATCGCCAACCAGGAGGGCTTCAACGGCTCTTTGAGCAGCGCTGGCCCACGCGCCTCTCTTCTTCAGGTGGACCCACAACCTTTAATTCAGCCAATCAGGATTCAACAGCAGAAAAAGGAATATCTTGAGGGACCGACAAACAGGAGAGAGAGATTCCATTCAGGCCAATAGACATCTGCCACGTCATCCGTGTCTGCCTCAAGTTGTCTTCAACCTCCCGAAACCCTAACTGATCGGGAAAAATCACCGAGAAATTGTAACCCCACCGGAAAATCGTAAAAACACCATAACTTCATGAATACTGAACGAAAATCGGTGATTTTTGTACCGTTGGACTCGGAGCTCGAAGCTCTACAGATCTGGACGAACAAAATCCTTTGAGAACGTCTCAAACGAAGACCCAGAAACCCAAGTCGTTAGGTTTGAACGATCTGCCTACCAGGTCGTTAAGACCAATACCAAGTCGTTAAGACTTAAGGTCAGATCGTTAAGGACATAGGCTGATCGTTAAGTTCACCAACCTGATCGTTAACCCAGATCGTTAAGAGCCTGATCGTTTAGACAATCTTCAAACGAGTCCAGATCGTTAAGACAATCTTCATATCTTCAAGGAAAAACCCAGAAAAATTGAAGAACACTTAAACACCCAGATGCGATTCTGATGGATAAAAAACAGGTGGTAACCAGCGATTGAAGACACAGAGATGATCGAAATACCACTTTGAATCAATTGTGGCCATCAACGAACTCAAAACAGCAACATAATCTCGAATCTATGCCCCAAAATCTAGAAATACCTGAAGAACACCTTAGAACACGCACTACTGTGTGTTTTTCAGATATGCTCAAAATGGTTGAGATTCAGACGAAACGGATGCTTCCAATGGATCCGGAATGCGATTTCCATCAAGATTCATGCTTCATTTCATCCAAATCCATCAACAATAACACCAAAAACGCAGAATCAAAGCTCCAAAATCTTCAAAAACCCTAAAAACGTGAAGAACTCAACAGTTACGAATTTTCAGTTCTGATCATCAATTTCTCCACAGATTTGAAGAAGTAGAACATGAAATATCATATAGATGAACTCCCAAACATGAAACAATCATCCATATCATCAGAATCCATCCAGAATCATCCAAAAATGAAGAAAAATATGAAAAAGTCTCAAAAAGTGGGTTTTCATCATCTTCACCCATTCAAGCTCAAAATCAGATTCGAGTGACCAGATTCACGGTGAGATGAATCTGATCGATACCCGCTCTGATACCATTTGTCAGGACCGATTCTCACATCAAGAATCATGACTTTGAGCAAGAACAAGGATCAGATTCAAAAACCCATAAAAATGAAGATGAAGATGAAGATGAGAAGAATCAAAGGAAATCATAAACATAAGAAAGATGATGAACTCATCGAATGATTTCATTAATCGAATGATTACAATCAAGAAATCATGAAGAACACACAATCTCTCTCTAGAAAATCCATGACTCACTCTCTCTCTCTAGAATGGAAATCTCACACTCTACAAGAAAATCATCATCTCCACACTCAGAGACTCTCTTGAATGGAGCACCCTCACTATATATATAGTGAGGGTGACTAACAACAGAAAAACATAACTGAACAAAATTACAAGTAAATCAGATAAACATAAAATATTAATTAAATCAAAGTTGATTTAATTAATCCGAAGCTTGACTTGCTCGAACCGATCTTCCGTTGACTTTTGCGTTGACCATTGATCCGAACGGTTGACTTTTCCAAAAAACGGACTTCGGTCCAAACTCGCAAGCCTCGAGCATCACAACCCGCGTCTCTGAATCAATTCACATGGATTCTTCAGTCGAAAGCTTCGGTAATCAGATTTGATGGCGTCAGTCACATGGATTTTAAGTTCCAACACACTACACTTACTGAAAATAGCCCTTTTGTACTACCTTATTCAGGATAGTTAGAACTATATCAAGTAGGTTCAATCCATACATGCATGACCTGCTTGTATCTCAAGTCTAAGGATAAGTAAAGCAACCATTTACGAATTTCACTTAATGACGACGATCCATAAAGTGACAACTCGTTAGTGGGGTAGTCCGATATGCATCCTATGAATACCATGTGAGTTTGGTGGGACCATCCATTATATATTCTAAGAATATTACCAATCACCCAGATTTGTCTCAGTTTAACTATATTCCCATATAGTTAATCGACAATGGATAATTTATAATACTTGACAAGTACTCAGGGATTAAACATGCAAATATAGGACACAATTTACTATTAAATGAAATCAAACATATCAAGTACTTTATTTCATTATGTAAATAGAAATTGTTTAACATCCCTTATCCAAATACCGAACAACAGACATACATGATTTAACTAGCTAGTCTAAGTCCCATGCCCTCGGCATGCCTTTCAAGCTTCGGCCTCGACAAAGCTTTCGTGAAAGGATCAACTAAGTTAATATCTGTGTGAACTTTGAGTAATCTGATTTCACCTAGTTCGATCTGCTCACGAACATAGTGATATCTCCTGGCATAGTGTCTGGCGCCCTTCTGAACTCCAGGTTCTTTGGCAATGATTAATGCACTAGTATTATCACAGTACATATCACTAGGCAAATTACTTGTAGGGATCACGTCAAGCCCACAAATAAATTTCCTTATCCAGACCGCCTCCATTGCAGCCTCTGAAGCAGTAATGTACCCAGATTCTGTTGCAGACATAGCAACTGTGGTTTGTTTCTTGCTTTTCCAATCCACAGCGCCTCTATTCAGAATGAAGACGTACCCAGACTGACGACTTCGTGTCATCTCTATCAGTCTGAAATCCAGCATCGCAGTATCCGGTCACTTTGAGCTCTTGATGTGGATTTCCCCCATATACCAAAAACAAATCTCTAGTAGCCCGTAGGTACTTGAGAATGGTCTTAACAGCAGTCCAGTGACTTTCACCTGGATTCTGTTGAAATCGGCTAATGATATTTTGCGCAAACGCTATATCAGGTCTAGTGCATCTCACCGCATACATTATAGAGCCTACAGCCGAAGCATAAGGGACTCTTTACATACGCTTCACCTCATCAGGTGTAGAAGCACCTTGTTTGACCGATAGACCAAGTCCTTCCTGCATAGGTACTCTACCACGCTTGGAATTCTCCATCTTGAATCGCTTCAAGATCTTATCAATATAAGCACTTTGACTTAGTCCAATCAACCGCTTAGTTCTATCTCTATAGATCTTGATTCCAGGAATGAATGCTGCTTCTCCCAAGTGTTTCATGGCAAAACACTTTCCAAGATGGGATTTTACATCTTGCAACATTGGAATGTGTTTTCCTATAATCAATATTTCATCTACATATAAGACAAGGAAAGTAACATTACTCCCACTAGCTTTACGATATACACATGGCTCATCGGGATTCTAAATGAAACCAAACTTTTTGATTTCTTCATCAAACCGTTTATTCCAACTCCTCGATGCTTGCTTTAATCCATAAATGGACCTTTGAAGCTTGCATACTTGGTTGGGATGTTCTGGATCAATAAACCCTTCAGGTTGATCCATATAGACTTCTTCATCCAAGTAACCATTTAAGAAGGTAGTCTTAACATCCATTTGCCATATCTCAAAGTCATAGTATGCTGCTATGGCTAAGAGAATCCTAATAGCTCTAATGTCAGCTACTGGTGAAAAGGTCTCATCATAGTCAAAGCCAAAATGTTGAGTATAACCTTTCGCCATGAGACGAGCTTTATAGGTGTGTACATTTCCATCCATGTCGGTCTTCTTCTTGAAGATCCATTTACTCCCAACGTTCTTCGCGTTAGGAGGAACATCAACCAAGTTCCAAACTTGATTATCTCTCATGGATTTCATTTCCACGTTCGCAGCTTCAAGCCATTTGACAGATTCCGGATCTGATAATGCAGCTTTGAAGTTCGGAGGCTCATTGAGATCTCCTGATACGTTTTCCTCGGATTCGACTAGACCAATCCATCTATCCAGGTTACGTATGACCCTTTCGGATCTACGAAGTGGAATCGCAACATAATCGACTTGAGGTTCATCACTTTGAACATCCCCCCCCCCCCAAGTTGATGATTGCTAGTTGTTTCAGAAGGTGACACATCTTCTAGTAGTTCTACAATTCTCCCACTGTTCTCTTGAGCAATAAAATTCTTTTAAAGAATTCAGCATATCGAGCAACACGAATAGTATTTTCGGAAGGATTGTAAAAATAGCAACCCATTGTTTCCTTTGGGTATCCTACGAAGATGCACTTAGTAGTCCTGGGTTGTAGTTTGTCAGGCGTATCACGCTTCACAAGTGCCTCATATCCCCAGACTCTTAAGTAAGACAACACATGGACTTCTCCATGCCACAATTGATGTGGTGTCTTTTCAACCTTCTTGGTTGGAACCATAGTTAGAACGCGTACAACGGTTTCTAGAGCAAAATCCCAAAATGATATTGGGAGAGTTGTAAGGTTCATCATCGACCTCACCATTTCTAGTAGGGTTCGATTCCTCCTCTCAGACACTCCATTATGCTGAGGAGTGTAAGGAGGAGTAAGCTGTTGGACAATTCCACACGCTTTAAGATAATCCTTAAACTCTTGGCTTAAGTATTCTCCACCACGATCCGAACGAAGGATCTTGATGGTCTTTCCGAGTTGATTTTCTACTTCGTTCTTGAACTCTTTGAATGTTTCAAACACTTCATGTTTATGTTTAAGCAGGTAAACATAACCATAACGACTGAAATCATCCGTGAAAGTCACGAAGTAGCTAGCACCTTTTCTTGACACATGCCTAAATGGGCCACAACCATCAGTATGAATCAGTCCAAGTAGTTCTTTAGCCCTTTGCGGCTTGTTCAGAAAGGGTTTTCTTGTCATCTTTCCTGAGATACAGGAAACACATTTTTCAAATGATTCCTCATTTGATTGTAAGATCCCTTCACGTTGAAGTCTTTCAATGCGGTTTTTGCTAACATGGACAAGACGACAGTGCCAAAGATAGGTAGAGTCCAAACTAGTTTTGGCTCGTTTGCTAATATTGTACATTGAATTATTTGAAACACAACCACGCATATCAATTTCATAAATACCATCATAAGGAATAGCATCAAAATAATGAACATTATTTTTAGAAACTGAAATACCGATATTATTAAATGCATTAATAAATCCTTGGTTTTTCAACAAAGAAACTGAAATTACACCTCTAGTAATAGAAGGTGGATAATGACAATTGTCTAATACAATAATTAACCCAGAAGGCAGAATTAAATGATATTCTCCTATAGCTTCCACAACTGCTGGTAAACCATTTCCCACGAACAACTGCAAAGCTCCAGGCTTCAGTTTCCTCCTCTTTCTAAGACCCTGTAACGAATTACGGATGTGAGTTCCACAGCCAGTGTCATACACCCATGAATCACACTTAGAAAAGGAAAATAATTCAATTGTGAAGATACCTGAAGTACTAGCCCCGCTAGTATTCTTTTTCTTCTTCATCAACTCTGCTAGATAGGTAGGATAGTTCCTCTGCCAGTGTCCAACTTCACCACAATGGTGACAGATCTGGTCTTTAGCCGGATGCTCTTTTGCGGCCGGAGGGGTTTGCTTGGTTTTAGGAACAAGCGCAACTGCCTTGCCTTTTCCCTTACCATCATTCTTGCCCTTCGCCTTTTGCGGTCGTTTAGACTTTTGGATCTTTCCCCCTTTGATCATAAGAACTTGGGGTGTTTCAGTGGCCTTCTTAGGAATCGTTTTCTCATACTTGACAAGCATAGCATGAAGCTTAGGTATAGTTTTAGTCATACTATGCATGTTGTAGTTGCGCATAAAACCCTCATAATCCTTCGTAAGAGATTTGAGGATCATATCAACTGCCATAACCTGATTATACCCATAATTGAGCGATTCCAATTTGTCAAAGTAGCTCTTCATCTTGAGCACATGTACTGACCGATTTACCAGTTTCAAGCTTCAAGTCGTGGAGTTCCACAACTAGGTCGAACAATTCAACACCAACTTGTTTTTCATACCTCTTATTTAGCTCTTTGATCATATCACAAGGTGTATGAAATTCGTATTGCTTCTGAAGATCGGGAGTCATACTCGAGATCATCATGCAAGCAACCTCATCGAATCTGCTATACTCTGCATTATAGAACGCTTTCTCTTGTTCAGAAGCATTAGCAGCTGGCTCGGTCGGCCAATGATTTTCAAGGACATCGGTCCTACGTTCAACTCTAAGGACGATCCTTAGTTGACGATACCAGTCATTGAAGTTAGATCCATTCATCTTTTCTCTTTCAAACATTTGACGAAAAGCATGACCAACATTGTTTTGAGGAGGGTTTGTTGCCATCTACAAAACAGATTAAGTTCAAAAATCAGTATTTTCGATAATCTTTTCCTTAATAAATTTAATTTACCCAATGTTTAAACACTTTTAAACAATTAAGCTTATTAAGGCTAGGATCCAATTGACATGCCATCATTTCATCAGTTGATCTGCTAGAAATGATGCACTCAAAAGGTACGTGACGATCAATAATTGTACTCCAAGTACAATTCCTAGATTTTATGGGACCTACAAATAACACTTGTGTATCTTGCACCAAGTAATTGTAGTCATGTTTCATCCTATCTTTTGCCACGGGCACATGACAGTGATAGGGGAGTATTTCAGTTCCCTTTCCCCTTTATTTTGTTTTGTTTAGCGTACATTGGGGACAATGTACGAATTAAGTGTGGGGATGAGGGTAAATTGAACTGAAATTGCTTAAAATTGTGAAAATTTTTCAAATTATTTATTCATATCCCCCTGTTTTTAGTTGAAATTGAGATTTTTGCCCGTCTTATTGCACATGGAAGTGGGCCCGTTGATGTAATTTGTGACGTTTTGCTCGCCTATGTATACGATGCTTGTCTCTAGTCAAAACCTTTTCTTCGAGTATCTTGAAAAAGTATTTCCGAGCGAGTATTTTTCAAATAAAATTAATAAATGGGATGCGCTACTTAGTGAAATTATCGGATGGGGGATAGATTGCTTGCATCATATCGGTAGCCCTTCTCCATCCTTTTCCGTGAGTTATTTGAGCCTAAATTGCATTATATGCTACATTATTTACTTACCTTCGTTTGGTTGAGTGTTATGCCTTCATGCACTTTCATTTTAGAACTTGTGTTGTTTATACGCGTTGAGCTCATGAACTAAAATTGGGCATAGAAATGATAGAGGCACTAGGACTAAACCCCTTTGATTTAGCCCTTTTTTCTTTGATCTTATCATTTTTTCTACCCTGAAACATTATCCCTTAGAAAACATGTTTGAGCCTTTTTCCTTCTCGTTTGATTTTCCCACTTTTTGACCCATTTAGCCTTTTGATTAGCCTTTATTTTGTTCTTAAACTCGTGTGAAGAATCCGCACTAGTTTAGGATTTTGTGTATATATTTTGGTTAGTTTCTTCAAGTCATATTTAGTTAAAAAAATTGTGATTAAGTGTGATTCTCCTAGTACTCAACCTCCATTCTAGGAATTCATATGAGATCACAGTAAAAAGAAAAAAAAAGAAAAAAAAGAAAAAAAAATGCTGAAAAATTCTAGCTCGTTAGTGGAGGTCATAGACCTAAGATAAAGCTGTAAAAATAGAGTTTTCTTAGTTTATGTGTTCGGGTCAAAATTACCCGATTTTGAGTGATTTATGTAAATAGTTTTTCTTTTAGTTTGTTTATTTCCTAGTCCGGATTTCTAAGCAATTCGTCACTTTAAAATTTCCCATTCCTACCCTAAACCTAGCCTAACATTACAACCCTTTTGAAAGTCCTCTTGATTTATGTTCGGTTTTATGTTATTTGGTGGAGATGCGATTGCGATACAAGCCTATGATAATGGAGTGCATGTTTGGCCTTGAGTGATCCACTTAAATCGACGATCCACTTAATCGTCTATCCACTAAATAAAGCCGAGTTGAGTGATCATTGTGAGGGGTATGATGCTTGTTTGATTGAACCTTGATGTGTGTGTAGCTAGTAAGCCTTACCATGTTTTTAAATAAATGTCATAATTGCTTGTTGGATTGTCAATCTTTTGAAAAGTGTAAATCTTGAGAATTGGCGATGCATGTGGTCTTAAATAGTCGCATTGGGTTAGGTAGGACGTTGCGTTTTCGATTGGCTTGTGGAAGTGTTGCATGAGATTTTGCTTGAGGGCAAACAAAGTTTAAGGTGTGGGGATATTTGATGCGTAGCATCTTGTATATAAAATAAATAAATAAAATCCCTTCATTTAATTAGTTTTAAATTAAGAATTATTAATTTTTGGTGCTTAAATGTTTTATATTTGAATTTTAGATGATTTGGTGGATCTTTGGTTATTATTTGAGAAATAGTTAAAGTTCACATTTAATTTGGTTTTTAATTGAGAAAACTTTGCAAGTTAGAATTTTAATTGAGAAATTATAAAAGATATGGTGCTTAGTTGTTTTATTTATGAATTTTAGGTGTTTGGTGGGTCCACGGTGATTTTAAAAGAAATATGGAAAAAACGGAAGCGGAATCGGAGTCCGAATGAGAAAGTTATGGAAGATAAAAAGACAAATAAATAAATAAATAATACAAGTAGCAGCCCAGCAGAAACAGTCTCAGGCCAGCGAAGTGCAGCCCCAGCCCAATAGCCCAGCGAAAAATTAAAACAGAAAAGATTTGCTAGTCAGGGGGATCGAACCCCTGACCTCTTGTTCACGAAGCAGGGTACAAGCCAATAGACCAGCAGCTCCTGTTGGTTCAAATCTGGTCTGCATTTTTGTTATCCTCCTCTACGCCGGGCGCAGTTTCTCGGCCTAGCGACCTGATGCATTCCAGACCCATTTTTTAGCATATAAATTCATTTGAGCCGCATTTTCTTGGAAAGGAACACCCCATAAACCCTAGAAAAACGCCAAAAACGCATCTGGAATCATTAAGGGAGATTTAGCACTCAAGATTCAAGCTTTTGGATTAAGAAATTAGAGATCTATACATTCTTGGTTCTCAAATTCATCTAGAGGCTTGATTTTCTTCCCTTTTCTTTGTAAATATCAGATTATGAACATGCTAAAGATTGGATTTTTAGTTGTTTTGATGATGTTTAGTGGCTAGATCTAATATTGTCACTTAGATCTGATGAATTTGAGCATGATTTGACTTTATTGTTTGACTTTTCAATGTGATATGATGAAATAGCCTATTGATTCTGATTTGGACCTTTTGAGTGATCATATATGCTTGATTAGCCTCTGTTAGATTCATATGATGTGGGAAATTTGATATAGATTGAAGAACTTCAACTAGTTGTTTGATTTCTCATTGTTAAACTTTGACTTTTTTGAGTTTTAGCTTAATCCATGATCCGATGACCATCTACATGATTATATGAGTATGATTTGGGTCTGATTTTGTTTATATTTGTGTTTAAATTGAGTTGGCAGATTCATTTAGCACATTAGGTGGTTGTTAGGCATTGTTTGACTAGTTAGAACACTTATGACCGTAAGGTTTTGACTTTTCAATTCGTGTTTAGCATTGCCTAAGTTCTTAGGGGTATTAAATCATAATTAGTCACGTTTAGAACCTGCTTAGAGAGACCTTTCTAGTGTAGCTCCTTTCGTGTGTGTTTGGTTAGCTTTGACCGAAGCGACTAGGCAATTAGGCGGTTTCATCTAGTTTACTACCTCGACGTTTATTTGGGATTGCCTTAGTAATTAAGATGTGTCTGTAGTCTTATTTTCCTTGGTTATCATAATTTGGGGTAGTTATCACATTGATTAGTCAGACTTGAGGTGAGATTCAGGATTAGAGGATTCTTATCCGAGTGACACTTTTCTTATATTGTTATTACGTTTCGTGTGCTGTGCTTGCTTGCTTAGTTGTTTCTACCAGTTCTCTGTCTGTTTTCATCATTATCTCTAAATCTATTTTAGGTTAAATATTAGCAAAGTTCGTATATCGAGAGCCTGCATTGTGTCCTTGGATTGATAGCCGATATTTACCGATACTATGCTGCATTCGATGAGTATACTTGCTGAGAGCGTGTAGTAGTCACTCGGGACACCGCTTGGGAAGAACTTGTTCAGAAGTTTCTTTACAAGTACTTTTCACATGCCAAGACAGCCAAACTCCTGACTGCAATCAACTCTTAAACTCAAGAAGACAGAGAATCGCTGTATTACACGTGGGAGCGCTTCAAAGAACTCTTGAGGAAATGCCCTCACCATGGTCTCATGATCTGGCAGCAAATCTCCATATTCTACAATGGTTTGCATCCGCAAACCCGCCAGATTCACGATTCCAACTCTAGTGGCATTTTAGGGAATGGAAGTCCTGAGGAAGTCTTCTAAAAAATTGAAGAAATTGCACATACCAGCTTCCAGTGGCACACTTCTCGCAGTGCCAAAGCAAAGGCTCTAGGTATGCACTCTCTAGATGAAGCCACAACCCTCAAAGCTCAAATTGAGGCCTTAACTTCTAAAGCCAAGAGGCTAGAGAATTGAAAATATGCAGAAGTTGCTCCGCGGTGCGAAGGGTGTGGAGACCCACATGTAAACTGGAGCTGTATGCTGGATGGTAAGCCCGAAGATGTCAACTTTGTGCAGAACCAGCCCCACCAGCAGTATAACAACAACTCTGAGTGGATGAACAACCAGAACTCTGGGTGGAGAAACAACGGGAACAGTCAGCAACTAGGTAACCACCAAAACTTCTCGCAACAGCCGCGGCAGAACAACAACTACCAAGGCAGCAATTTGTCCGATGGACTCGCTCGTCTTGAAGAATCCATATCCCGGATGTTCGCAAAAGCTGAGAGGAAGATGGAGGAGAAGTTCAGAAGCAATGACGCTGAACTTCGAAACCAACAAGCCTCTATCAAGACACTCGAGAAGCAACTCGGTCAAATAGCAAAAAGGTAGGTGAAAGAGGCCCAGGTTCTCTCCCTAGCAACACATAAACCAACCCCAAAGCAATGGTCAATGCTATCACACTCCATAGCCGAAGGGTTGGACCCGAGGAAGCTGTCCCGAGCTCAACAACACCATCCACCTTCTAAAAAACAAAGTGAAGCACCTATTCCTGTAACTGTAGAAGATGTCATGAAGAGTCCAAAGGTTCCTTACCCCAACAGGCTTAACAAAGCAACGAATGAGGAACAGTTGGGTAAGTTCATGAACCTTCTGAAACAACTACATATTAACTTACCTTTTGTTGAAGTTCTTTCATAGATGCCGAAGTACACAAAATACATGAAAGACATCCTGACTAACAAGAGCAAGGTCGTGTAACTCAACTCTGTTAGCCTAGGGGAAGAATGTTCTGCTATTCTCTCAAACACTATTCCCCGAAAGCAACTAGATTCTGGAAGCTTTACACTACCTTGTGTAGTAGGCGATATTAAGGTTTCAAATGCACTTGCTGACTTGGGGGTCTGTATAAACCTTATGCCATCCTCCATGTTCAACAAATTGAACCTCGGTAAACCCTATAATTACGTGAGTGTTGGATCATTTACTCGGCCGTATCGGAATCAATGTAAATCGTGAAGACAAGGAGTAAATACAAATTACTTGTATTAACCACATAGAGATTACATAATAAAACACACACAGTAGAATGGACAAGTGTTATAAACTCTATACAAGACAAGCTATTTATAGATGAATAACTTATGCTAAATCATGATCATCCGAACTGCCAGTTCGGACAAGTTCTGTGAATCTGACCTGGCAGTTCGCCTTTGGTTCGGATCAGTACATCTTTGTAACACTTTGTCTTGTATTTGATACTTCATATGACGACCTAGAATTATGCATCAACAAACTCCCCCTCGACATGTGCAGTATCAACTTCCACATAATCTTGTATCTTCAATGAAACTCTCCCTCAACTTGACGATGAGTTTGAAATCAAGAACTTGACATTGCAGCGCGTGTAAACTTCTTATCAACAGCTTCAGAAGACTTGAAGTTGTGGTGATCTCTTCCCACTTAGAAACCTGCCAACATAAATAACATAAATAATCTTGGCGCAAAACGTCTCTTTGAGACTCCAAGATATTTTGATTTTGAAATTGATTTTGTATTCCGTGTAGATTAATCGAAAAGTAATTAGAAACAAAATCTTTTTGATTTTTCTAAAGTTTATATCAAAAAACACCTAAAATATTTTTTTGTATTTTCTCATATAGAAAAAATAAACGCAAAACAGAATCAGACACTATTTTTTGTCTTTTGCGAGAAAGATCACAACTTGGGATCATATTTGACATAACGTGCTAAACTACACTTCAATTTCAATTATTTCAGCACATAAGTCCTGCCGATTCACTACTAGAAAAAGGGCCTTCCTTGACACGTGAACGATGATGCACGCATACTTTATGACGCGCAAAAATGGGTGTCATTAAAAATCTGTCGTATTTTGAAAAATTCTAAGGGTAGATGACGCGCATTTTAGCGCGTCATAATATTTGTGTCATTTAATGAAAAAAAAACACGGAGGACACTTGATAATGTGCGCGTCAAGAAGCCCATGTCGTTTTTTAATTTTTTCCCGCATTAAATTTCCCCAAATTTTTTTCCGTACGCGCCTCCTTTTGCCCTAATATTCTTTTCCCCAAAACATTCCCCCCCAAAATTTTCTTTGCGCTCTCAACTCATCGTTCCTCTACCGCCCTCCACTCTCAGTATCAACGTTCCTCCACCGCCCTCCACCCTTGGCATCGACGTTCCTCCGCCGGCCTCCACCGGCCTCCACCCTCTGCATCGATGTTCCTCCACTACGACGACGGTCCCCATTCGACCTCCATTGGAAACCTAATTTTGATTTGTGTGGCGATTTGACCCCTGTCACTGTCACTGGAAACCTAATCAACGGCGAAGAAGCATCAAACGGAAGAAGAATTCGATCCCTGGTCAACTACTGTCAATCTCTGATGGTTAGAAAACTTCTCTCCCCCTACTTCTTGACGTTTGCTCAGAACTTTAGTTTCTTTCAATTTCAGGCATGCTATGGGTTCCGTTGATCTCTTATCTTATATTGAAATTTGTTATTTGATTATGTACTTCGTTCATAAACATTGTGATTTATTGATACAGTTTTGAAACCCCTTATTTTCTGCTCAACTATGGGTTATTCAGTGTGATATTTTAGATCAGTGGTTGGGTATATGATAGTTTTGATATGAGATGGTTGTTAATTAGGGCTTATTAAATATTTTTTGGATGTTTTGTGGTGTTCTATGGTGGACTTTAGCTCACTAGAATGTGTTTTCAGCCTTAAGTTCTTCAATGTCTTTGTTGTTTATATTACAATATGGATTTGTTTTTGTATTCATAGTAATGTATTATTATCTAGTAGTTGATTATTCATGTATTTTCTTTTGGATGCAGTTGAATAATCACACTATTATACTCATTCAGGCTTCCCAAAATTGAGCATTAAGGACATTTATAGATTACGATTCAATAAGTCAAGCAATGGATGGTATATTTTATATCCGTCCAGCTGATAAGAAAAAGATTAGTGTTTGCAACACAAATTCAATGGCCTATTGTTTATGCTATTAAGTAGTAAATAGGGTCTTTTTGGTGGTCAACAACTTGTAGATCTCTAAGTAGTAAATAGGGTCTTTATGCAGTTGAGTAGTAAATAGGGTCTTTTTGCTTTTCTTACAGCCATACCACCTTCAAGACAGTTCACTGTGTTTGATGTTCTGGATTGAAATGGGTCTAGCGGGTCTGAACTAGCCCAAAGCTTACTTATATCTAATTAGGGCTTTTATTTTCTAATTCTTATTCACTATGTGTGTCTGATTCATGTATATCAAGTTCAAGAATTGATTTTTAAAAGATTTATACGAGTTTGAATTAGGGCTTTTATTTCTAATTCTAATTCACTGTGTTTGATGTTCTAGATTGAAAAAAAATGACTGCTGAGGTGGAAGCCCGTTTTGTGGGGCATAGAATCCTGGCCAATACATTGGTGGAGGTGGTGAAGGGCCCTATGACGCCTCACAATCACGATGGAGTTTGTTCAACAGGTAGCGGAATTGGGAGCGATGATAACGAAGCATTCCAGAATCCTTTCAATAAGAATCTCTCTTTTAATAAAACAATATGTAAGAGTTTAGATACATTTTGGTTGATTTTTAACATGTTCAACTCAAACTAATAGTGTAATGCAGGTTCTCTAAGCATCTCCTGTTGGTGTTTCTGAAAAATAGAGAAGATAAATTTGAGATAGTATGTAACAGTTTCATTTTATTTGTTGCAGCTCCATTAAAGAACACATGAACACTCAAAAGCTTGATTTAAATGACTTCTAATACATGCGGCTATACCAACTGTTGTTGTAATCTCAGAGATTTTGAAGGAAGATGGACTGGCAACTCAGAAATGTAAGGATCCCATTAGGATAATTTCTTTGTTTATACAATTACATCAAACATATTGAACCAGTGATCTCCATATAAACTATTAAAACCGCTAACGAAGTTATTGTCTAATGCATTCAGAAGCCTAAGGTTTGCTCGTTCCATTCGTTTTCTTTAAATGTCTTGTTATATTATCTTACATCATCATTCTTGATTTCATATTGAAATTTTGATGACACTGAATGAGCAATATGATAAACCAAAAGCTAATGTAACTATTTGAAGAGTAAGAGTGGTCAGGCTCAACCTAAGGTTGGTTTTAATTAGAAGTAGGATGCATTAAAGGTTTCTCGTTATATATGGACATATTATTTACACTGATGTTGCTCTAGAGTCTAGATCCATATTCTTTGGATGGGCATGTTGGTATTGTCGGAGAAGATGGTAACAGGCATGCCTTTGCTTCTATGTCTTCTCAAGTTTTTGTTTTAAGTTTTAATTCTTTCCATGCATATGTTTTAAAGGAAAAAGGTTTTAACAATTTTTGAAAGAAAATGATGGAAAGTTCCCCAGAGTTGCAATTTGATTATTATTTTATAAAGCTCCAAAGGGTGAAGGTATTCCAATCATCTATCAATACAATCATGTGTGTCACACTGTACATGAGTTATAATCAATGATGAGACTGTGATTCAGTGTGTAAACAGTCTGTTTCACAGGTTTTATATTTTTTAATGTTACTGCATTTTTTCTTTGGTATATGTATATATTCACTTATTTTCAGGTACTGGACAACAAAAGAAGAACTGAAAACAATGAAAAAGCATGTAAAGATCGATTCTATGGATGAGACGGAAGTTTTGTCATATATTGTGTTGAATGATTACATAAACCGAAGGAGTATACAAACGATTTAGCTCCGGGGGAGGTCGGACAGAACCTCCCCTCTCAACACATTGATCTAAGAAGACACTGGACAAAAACTTACAATGAAATACAAAGACTTCACTATTTATACTATTTCATTCTGGGCCGAACCTGGGACCTCCGAACCTGGAGTTCGGCCAAGGTTCGGAGCCTCCGAACCTTGAGTTCGGCCGAGGCTCGGACCCCAGACTTTGTCCACTCTCAAATCAGTCTGTTCGTCAATTCGAACAGTAACGGCCACACAAGGTTCATGCATCAACAAATTCCCCCTTGGACGTTACTGTCGAATCCAGACATTGATCTTCTAGAAATCTTCAGTCAGCTTGCTGCAAACATCTCTATCTTCAGCAAACTCCCCTTGACCGAATCATCAGGTATGCAGGACACAATTCGAATCTTGTACAATCTCCACAACCAATAAAATTCCCCCTAGCTTCAAGCACAGCCATCCAATTGGAACCGGCATGTATGATAACGGTTTACTTCATAAGTTGTATCCGGAAATTATAAAGACACACGAACATCACTGCATCTTGATAATAATCTTCAATCTTCACCGAAATTGTAACACATTCTGATCTTTATGAAAACAGACACGATCAGCATCTTCAATCACGGAAATTCCCCCTCAGCATCATATCCATCCCAATATATTACTCCGGTAAACGTATATCTCGTTGCAGACTGGAATCTGACCAATTCTTTCGACAACTCAAGAAAGTATCGGGCATATGACAGAAAGTTCCAAACCATAATTAAAAACTTTGACATATCGGTTCGCACGAACATCAGAATATACCACCTTTCCATGAAGATCAAAAATCACTATCAACCCTGAATTGATTGCTTTTGAATATTCACTTTTTCAATTATGAAACTTTGAAAGTTTTTAGGGTCCCCGATTTCCCCCTAAACAAGTGACATATTCAAATCTTCAATTTCTTATGATTCCAACCCCGCATTGTTGTAGTGGAATGATAAACCCAATTGGCCCGCAACGGAATCTTTAATCACACTTAGTCTTCTGGTTGTGTAAAAAGATAATCTCCGACAAACGTTCCCAAGTAATCATAACCATGTCTCCGAATCTCTGTCCATCATCAGAAACATGTATTCTTGAATCTCTGTCCATCATCAAGAACAACAATGACTACTTCACAAACTCATTTCTTGAAATTCGATCACTAACTCGTAACAAGTATCGGAATCTGGATTTTCTTCAAACCTAACACCCCACAGCTACCGAATCAAGGGTAAACTCGATAACTGATCCGCTTCTTTGAAATTCCCATCTAACGGGGGTTCGGGGGCAGCGCCCCTGAGAAGCAGGGTCCAAGGGGCGGCAGCCAGGTCAGCGCGAAATTTTTTTCTTGAACAAAAGTGCTTCATCAAAAATGCATCCGAGCTCGTCCGAACCTTGTCCGATCTACCTCCGAACCTGATCCTCCGAACCCTCTCCGAAACTGACCTTCGGACCTAGTCCGAACCTCACCTTCGGAGCTATCTCCGAACCTGACCTTCGGACCCTCCGAACCTGGCCTTCGGGACCTCCGAGCGTACTCCGAACCTGGAGTTCGGAGCGGTTACACCGAGCGTACTCCGAACCTGGAGTTCGGAGCAGTTACACCGAACGTGGAGTTCGGCCGAACGCGGAAAAACGCACTAGATTCAGAATTTGATCGAATTTGAACAACCAGATGCTTCTGTTAGGTAAAAACATGACTCAGGAAGACTCGATTGATTAAAAACCAAACAGAAACACTTCCAATCACCCCTAACCGAAGGTTTAACGTCTCGAAATGAAGAAAAACGATAGATTTCGACCATAGAAAGAGCCAACAGCTCTGATACCACTTGAAAAAGCATGTAAAGATCGATTCTATGGATGAGACGGAAGTTTTGTCATATATTGTGTTGAATGATTACATAAACCGAAGGAGTATACAAACGATTTAGCTCCGGGGGAGGTCGGACAGAACCTCCCCTCTCAACACATTGATCTAAGAAGACACTGGACAAAAACTTACAATCAAATACAAAGACTTCACTATTTATACTATTTCATTCTGGGCCGAACCTGAGACCTCCGAACCTGGAGTTCGGCCAAGGTTCGGAGCCTCCGAACCTTGAGTTCGGCCGAGGCTCGGACCCCAGACTTTGTCCACTCTCAAATCAGTCTGTTCGTCAATTCGAACAGTAACGGCCACACAAGGTTCATACACTAACAAATTCCCCCTTGGACGTTACTGTCGAATCCAGACATTGATCTTCTAGCAATCTTCAGTCAGCTTGCTGCAAACATCTCTATCTTTAGCAAACTCCCCTTGACCGAATCATCAGGTATGCAGGACACAATTCGAATCTTGGACAATCTCCACAACCAATAAAATTCCCCCTAGCTTCAAGCACAGCCATCCAATTGGAACCGGCATGTATGATAATGGTTTACTTCATAAGTTGTATCCGAAAATTGTAAAGACACACGAACATCACTGCATCTTGATAATAATCTTTAACCTTCACAAACTTGTAATATATTCTGATCTTTATGAAAACAGACACGATCAGCATCTTCAATCACGAAAATTCCCCCTCAGCATCAAATCCATCCCAATATATTACTCCGGTAAACGTATATCTCGTTGCAGACTGGAATCTGACCAAGTCTTTCGACAACTCAAGAAAGTATCGGGCATATGACAGAAAGTTCCAAACCATAATTGAAAACTTTGACATATCGGTTCGCACGAACATCAGAATATACCACATTTCCATGAAGATCAAAAACCACCATCATCCCTGAACTGATTGCTTTTGAATATTCACTTTTTCAATTATGAAACTTTGAAAGTTTTTAGGGTCCCCAATTTCCCCCTAAACAAGTGACATATTCAAATCTTCAATTTCTTATGATTCCAACCCCGCATTCTTGTAGTGGAATGATAAACTCAAGTGGCCCGCAACGGAATCTTTAATCTCATTTAATCTTCAGTTTGTGTAGAATGATAATCTCCGACAAACGTTCCAAATAATCATAACCATGTTTCAGAATCTCTGTCCATCATCAGAAACACGCGTTCTTGAATCTCTGTCCATCATCAAGAACAATGACTACTCACAAACACATTTCTTGAAATTCGATCACTAACTCGTAACAAGTATCGGAATCTGGATTGTCTTCAAACATAACACCCCACAGCTACCAAATCAAGGGTAAACTCGATAACTGATCCGCTTCTTTGAAATTCCCATCTTGAAAAAGCATGTAAAGATCTTCAACCTTCGAGTTTATGTAATCAAGGGTATCAGTTATGAAATTGTAAAGATCTTGATACCCGCATTCTTTGATTACATAAACTCGATAACTGATCCGCTTCTTTGAAATTCCCATCTTTACATGCTCTGATACCACTTGAAAAAGCATGTAAAGATCGATTCTATGGATGAGACACACGAACATCACTGCATCTTGATAATAATCTTCAATCTTCACCGAAATTGTAACACATTCTGATCTTTATGAAAACAGACACGATCAGCATCTTCAATCACGGAAATTCCCCCTCAGCATCATATCCATCCCAATATATTACTCCGGTAAACGTATATCTCGTTGCAGACTGGAATCTGACCAATTCTTTCGACAACTCAAGAAAGTATCGGGCATATGACAGAAAGTTCCAAACCATAATTAAAAACTTTGACATATCGGTTCGCACGAACATCAGAATATACCACCTTTCCATGAAGATCAAAAATCACTATCAACCCTGAATTGATTGCTTTTGAATATTCACTTTTTCAATTATGAAACTTTGAAAGTTTTTAGGGTCCCCGATTTCCCCCTAAACAAGTGACATATTCAAATCTTCAATTTCTTATGATTCCAACCCCGCATTGTTGTAGTGGAATGATAAACCCAATTGGCCCGCAACGGAATCTTTAATCACACTTAGTCTTCTGGTTGTGTAAAAAGATAATCTCCGACAAACGTTCCCAAGTAATCATAACCATGTCTCCGAATCTCTGTCCATCATCAGAAACATGTATTCTTGAATCTCTGTCCATCATCAAGAACAACAATGACTACTTCACAAACTCATTTCTTGAAATTCGATCACTAACTCGTAACAAGTATCGGAATCTGGATTTTCTTCAAACCTAACACCCCACAGCTACCGAATCAAGGGTAAACTCGATAACTGATCCGCTTCTTTGAAATTCCCATCTAACGGGGGTTCGGGGGCAGCGCCCCTGAGAAGCAGGGTCCAAGGGGCGGCAGCCAGGTCAGCGCGAAATTTTTTTCTTGAACAAAAGTGCTTCATCAAAAATGCATCCGAGCTCGTCCGAACCTTGTCCGATCTACCTCCGAACCTGATCCTCCGAACCCTCTCCGAAACTGACCTTCGGACCTAGTCCGAACCTCACCTTCGGAGCTATCTCCGAACCTGACCTTCGGACCCTCCGAACCTGGCCTTCGGGACCTCCGAGCGTACTCCGAACCTGGAGTTCGGAGCGGTTACACCGAGCGTACTCCGAACCTGGAGTTCGGAGCAGTTACACCGAACGTGGAGTTCGGCCGAACGCGGAAAAACGCACTAGATTCAGAATTTGATCGAATTTGAACAACCAGATGCTTCTGTTAGGTAAAAACATGACTCAGGAAGACTCGATTGATTAAAAACCAAACAGAAACACTTCCAATCACCCCTAACCGAAGGTTTAACGTCTCGAAATGAAGAAAAACGATAGATTTCGACCATAGAAAGAGCCAACAGCTCTGATACCACTTGAAAAAGCATGTAAAGATCGATTCTATGGATGAGACGGAAGTTTTGTCATATATTGTGTTGAATGATTACATAAACCGAAGGAGTATACAAACGATTTAGCTCCGGGGGAGGTCGGACAGAACCTCCCCTCTCAACACATTGATCTAAGAAGACACTGGACAAAAACTTACAATCAAATACAAAGACTTCACTATTTATACTATTTCATTCTGGGCCGAACCTGAGACCTCCGAACCTGGAGTTCGGCCAAGGTTCGGAGCCTCCGAACCTTGAGTTCGGCCGAGGCTCGGACCCCAGACTTTGTCCACTCTCAAATCAGTCTGTTCGTCAATTCGAACAGTAACGGCCACACAAGGTTCATACACTAACAAATTCCCCCTTGGACGTTACTGTCGAATCCAGACATTGATCTTCTAGCAATCTTCAGTCAGCTTGCTGCAAACATCTCTATCTTTAGCAAACTCCCCTTGACCGAATCATCAGGTATGCAGGACACAATTCGAATCTTGGACAATCTCCACAACCAATAAAATTCCCCCTAGCTTCAAGCACAGCCATCCAATTGGAACCGGCATGTATGATAATGGTTTACTTCATAAGTTGTATCCGAAAATTGTAAAGACACACGAACATCACTGCATCTTGATAATAATCTTTAACCTTCACAAACTTGTAATATATTCTGATCTTTATGAAAACAGACACGATCAGCATCTTCAATCACGAAAATTCCCCCTCAGCATCAAATCCATCCCAATATATTACTCCGGTAAACGTATATCTCGTTGCAGACTGGAATCTGACCAAGTCTTTCGACAACTCAAGAAAGTATCGGGCATATGACAGAAAGTTCCAAACCATAATTGAAAACTTTGACATATCGGTTCGCACGAACATCAGAATATACCACATTTCCATGAAGATCAAAAACCACCATCATCCCTGAACTGATTGCTTTTGAATATTCACTTTTTCAATTATGAAACTTTGAAAGTTTTTAGGGTCCCCAATTTCCCCCTAAACAAGTGACATATTCAAATCTTCAATTTCTTATGATTCCAACCCCGCATTCTTGTAGTGGAATGATAAACTCAAGTGGCCCGCAACGGAATCTTTAATCTCATTTAATCTTCAGTTTGTGTAGAATGATAATCTCCGACAAACGTTCCAAATAATCATAACCATGTTTCAGAATCTCTGTCCATCATCAGAAACACGCGTTCTTGAATCTCTGTCCATCATCAAGAACAATGACTACTCACAAACACATTTCTTGAAATTCGATCACTAACTCGTAACAAGTATCGGAATCTGGATTGTCTTCAAACATAACACCCCACAGCTACCAAATCAAGGGTAAACTCGATAACTGATCCGCTTCTTTGAAATTCCCATCTTGAAAAAGCATGTAAAGATCTTCAACCTTCGAGTTTATGTAATCAAGGGTATCAGTTATGAAATTGTAAAGATCTTGATACCCGCATTCTTTGATTACATAAACTCGATAACTGATCCGCTTCTTTGAAATTCCCATCTTTACATGCTCTGATACCACTTGAAAAAGCATGTAAAGATCGATTCTATGGATGAGACACACGAACATCACTGCATCTTGATAATAATCTTCAATCTTCACCGAAATTGTAACACATTCTGATCTTTATGAAAACAGACACGATCAGCATCTTCAATCACGGAAATTCCCCCTCAGCATCATATCCATCCCAATATATTACTCCGGTAAACGTATATCTCGTTGCAGACTGGAATCTGACCAATTCTTTCGACAACTCAAGAAAGTATCGGGCATATGACAGAAAGTTCCAAACCATAATTAAAAACTTTGACATATCGGTTCGCACGAACATCAGAATATACCACCTTTCCATGAAGATCAAAAATCACTATCAACCCTGAATTGATTGCTTTTGAATATTCACTTTTTCAATTATGAAACTTTGAAAGTTTTTAGGGTCCCCGATTTCCCCCTAAACAAGTGACATATTCAAATCTTCAATTTCTTATGATTCCAACCCCGCATTGTTGTAGTGGAATGATAAACCCAATTGGCCCGCAACGGAATCTTTAATCACACTTAGTCTTCTGGTTGTGTAAAAAGATAATCTCCGACAAACGTTCCCAAGTAATCATAACCATGTCTCCGAATCTCTGTCCATCATCAGAAACATGTATTCTTGAATCTCTGTCCATCATCAAGAACAACAATGACTACTTCACAAACTCATTTCTTGAAATTCGATCACTAACTCGTAACAAGTATCGGAATCTGGATTTTCTTCAAACCTAACACCCCACAGCTACCGAATCAAGGGTAAACTCGATAACTGATCCGCTTCTTTGAAATTCCCATCTAACGGGGGTTCGGGGGCAGCGCCCCTGAGAAGCAGGGTCCAAGGGGCGGCAGCCAGGTCAGCGCGAAATTTTTTTCTTGAACAAAAGTGCTTCATCAAAAATGCATCCGAGCTCGTCCGAACCTTGTCCGATCTACCTCCGAACCTGATCCTCCGAACCCTCTCCGAAACTGACCTTCGGACCTAGTCCGAACCTCACCTTCGGAGCTATCTCCGAACCTGACCTTCGGACCCTCCGAACCTGGCCTTCGGGACCTCCGAGCGTACTCCGAACCTGGAGTTCGGAGCGGTTACACCGAGCGTACTCCGAACCTGGAGTTCGGAGCAGTTACACCGAACGTGGAGTTCGGCCGAACGCGGAAAAACGCACTAGATTCAGAATTTGATCGAATTTGAACAACCAGATGCTTCTGTTAGGTAAAAACATGACTCAGGAAGACTCGATTGATTAAAAACCAAACAGAAACACTTCCAATCACCCCTAACCGAAGGTTTAACGTCTCGAAATGAAGAAAAACGATAGATTTCGACCATAGAAAGAGCCAACAGCTCTGATACCACTTGAAAAAGCATGTAAAGATCGATTCTATGGATGAGACGGAAGTTTTGTCATATATTGTGTTGAATGATTACATAAACCGAAGGAGTATACAAACGATTTAGCTCCGGGGGAGGTCGGACAGAACCTCCCCTCTCAACACATTGATCTAAGAAGACACTGGACAAAAACTTACAATGAAATACAAAGACTTCACTATTTATACTATTTCATTCTGGGCCGAACCTGGGACCTCCGAACCTGGAGTTCGGCCAAGGTTCGGAGCCTCCGAACCTTGAGTTCGGCCGAGGCTCGGACCCCAGACTTTGTCCACTCTCAAATCAGTCTGTTCGTCAATTCGAACAGTAACGGCCACACAAGGTTCATGCATCAACAAACAAAACTGAAAGGGATACTTCGTAAGAAATCTGATGCTTTAATTCTCATCAGCCAGATGGGGATAAGGTTTGTTTGAGCTTCTTTCAACACAGTTTGCCAATTATTAAGACAGCTGTGGGCAATTTTTAAGAAAATTTTAACCAGCTGTGGGCTATTAGAAAATTTTATTATTACAAATTTGCTAGGATAATCTAACTTTTATAATAAAATAATTTGTAAGGTTTTATTGATACGTTTTGACCCGTTTGACAACTTCTTTTCATTTAGTAAATTTTGAAAAAAACTACTGATATGACTAGTTAGAAACAAAGTATACCTCTGATTTATAACTGCAGATAAATTTCAAGTCCAGCCATTATGAGGTTTTGGCTCGTGCAAGATTCCAGTTCAGCTTAATGGTTAATTTTCTGTAGGGTCTGGTTCAAGTTATTTCTATGGGTTCTTTGAGCAAGCATGGTAATGTTCTGCAGGATCTGGTTCCAGTTATCCATACAGCCTTTAATTGCTTAGCTTATTTCATTATTTATCTATAGGTGTTTATATATATGTTTTGAAAGTGTAGCCTCAGAGATTGAGTCAGAGCCCAAAAAATCAGAATGAGTTTATTAATGAGCTGGTATGTCATTAGCTTTACCCTTTTAGTTCTAAACTTGTTTGTATGCTGTCGTTTATCATGTCTGTAATCTAAGTTATACTGCAGGCTGTTCAAAGTCTATTGTTTTAATGGACCATTATAATTGACTGTCGAAAATGTAGTTACAAATTTGATAAGTTCTTGCAACTTATGATGAGTTTTGAATCACCTCAATTGGAGTCCGTATGAGAAAGATAGGAGGAAAACCGTTTTCCGGCAAATGATATTGTGTTAGCTAGACTTATTATTATAGGTTTATCATACCAAATCCATTTGTAAACTCATGTTAACTTTGTAATGTTGTTATATATATATATACATATATATATATGAAATGCATTATTTTGTTTTAAGTGTGTTTTATTTTTTATTATGAGGTTAATTGCTATTAAATGTGGAAATTAGTAATTCTACTAAATTAATTTTTTTTAAATTTTTTTTACACTCTTGACGCGCAAAAACGCATGTCATCTCTCTTTATGACGGGGGCTTCCTTGACATGCATTTTATGACCCGCATTGCACGTCATAAAATGCGCGTCATTGTTCGCGCGTCAAGAACTTCTTGACACGCATTTTGCGCGTCAAGAAGCTTCTTGACCCCGGCTTCCTTATCGCGCATTTGCGTGTCAAGAAGACCCTTTCTTGACACGCAATGCACGTCAAGAAAGGGCTTTTTTGTAGTAGTGATTACAGATATAACTTGTCCGACTTTAAACTCAGGCATGATCATACTCATAACATCTGGATATGTTAAATATTGATTAGATTTTCTTTGACCTGTATACCCCGCACTATCAGACGTATTCAGATATGCTTTGCTAATCACACTTTGTGATTTCACTTGTGTTTTAACACATAGTGATTGAATTCATGATATAGTCAACTGTGTTCCATGCAAAAAGAAATAAGAATGTTAAATCTTCTACCTTAAGGTCGATCTTTCGATACGCACAGAAGGCCCTCGGATTAAACAAAATAAGAAAATAAAAACAAGTTGAATTGTATAACTCAACAAAAATCAGGTCGGTACTCCCGTCAACGTAGAGAAAGTCCGATGAGTTATACGAAACACCAAGAAAATAAAGTAGAACCTTAAATGACAACTATCACGTCAGTCTTGTGGACACGCAGAGATAGTCCGATCATTTTAAAAAATAAAGAAAATCAAACAAGTTTAAATCTTTGCAAAATGAACACATGTATACACAGTGACTTCTCATTTTATTTTCACATATCTTTTTCTTGATATATCATGAGATATGCATCAAGATGTTGTCCACCAGGTCAAGCATCAAATTTAGTATATATCACATTTGTATACTTTCTGATTTGCCGAGCCTACCTAGAACATCGAACAATGGTCTTATGGCTTTTTCATCTTGTTTATCCATGAGTCAGACGATGTAAGCCAATGTACCATCATTTCCCAATCATGCCGGATACAATTTCTCATTTTCAAAGCTTTTGAATTTTTGCATGTTTCAATGTTTTTGTCTTTTCAAACTTTCTCCCCCTAAAAATGACAAACTCTATTTTTAGATTTTCATTTTTACTATTTGAAAATAGCACACTATATATAAATTTAAAAAAAAAACAAACTCCCCCTCAAAATGAGACGGAGTGAAAAACAAATGGAAAATTGATCAATCAACATGAACACTAGCAGTTTAGTATTTTGAAAACAAAATTGAATCGAAAATTCAATTTAAATTATCACAAATATTTCACAACCAGCAATATTCAAATCACTGAAAGGTCTTCCCGAAATACATGCTGACACCAAATAAAACATTAGTCGCTCTGGGATCGACCCGAATCAACAGCGTTGGGTCGCCCGGTGTCTTCCACGTAGTCAGTGTTGGCCTTGGAAATAACCTTTGGTTTCCATATTTTTAAAGATTTTGATTTTTGATCAGAACCAGAATCAGAATCAACCGGTGTACTTGGCTTGAACCAAGACGGCTTACGAGTTGATGTGGCTTTTGGAGACCACGGTTCATAAAAAATTTAACCTTTGTTATCCACATATTTAGCAGTGTTATGGATATATGCAGTCGTTGGACAATCACAGCAAGATGTCCAGGTTAACGACATGCATAACAAAGTCTTTCACGAAATTTAAAAACATTTGAAATTTTTTTTGAAATTTGAGAACCAGAAGAATGATCGGAACCAAAATTATCAAAGAAATCATCATAAGAATCATACCTCGGAGATGGACTCCATGAAGATACCTTTAATTCAGATGAAGAACCTCCAGAAGAATAAAAAACTTGATTTGTTGAGGAGGTGATTTCTTTAGAAGTTTGATCTTCAATCCTTTCTCCTTCATCTTCGACGCTTGAGCTTGAACAGGAACAACTTAATTTCAAACCCCAAACCTTTATGTTTGAAAGCCGAAGTCTTTGAAGACCCAGATGGAAAACAAGAAACATTTCTTCCTTTTTCTTCTCTAGTAAATTTGTCTTTAATTTCTTTAAGTTTGTTCTCACGCACCAACGATTTAGCAGCTTCTTCTTCAGACGAAGAACTAGAACATTGTTGAGCTCTGCCAAAAATGTTTTCATATTTCTGAAATGATGAACTTGAAACAAACGTTGGTGATTCAGCAAAAGTAATTTTCTTCTTAGACTTATTTTTCTTCTCTTAGCTGGTGTTGCAAATTTGGAATAATCAAGCATTTAAGCCTCTGGATCAAGAGGAGCAGAAGTAAATTCAGATATATACACCGGTTGAGGAACCTTGTGAATATCAGCTTCTTTGGAACTATCCGCACTCATATCCTGCTTATACAAAAAATTCAACAAAGTCGGTGATAAATTGCAATTCTTGACTTGTCTTTGTAATTCCAGAATTTCCAGCTTTAATTTAGGAACTTTCTATTAAGCAGCAAACACCTCTTTTTGTGACTTAATAAACTTTTCATTGAGGTCGTTGTACTCATACGTTTGCAACTTTCTGATTTCACATTCAGCTAAAACTTCTTCTGTAACTGTCTCCCACTTCTTTTTGAATATTTCCACATCCTTTGTTAAAACTTCATTCTTATCTTGAAGAAGAACATTCGAATCTTGAAGTGTAGACACTTTTATTTGAAGTTTCTCAATTGTAGCAGCAGATTCAACAACAAGTGCATTTGCTTATTCATACTTCTGTTGAATTGGATAACTCTTTTCGAATAACGCTTCAAAATGTTCACGACTTCTTTAGGGTCAACTTTTGCCTTTGCACACTCTTCAACCAAAACATTATTCTCTTTACCACCTCTTCATGAACATCAACCAAAGCATAATATTTTTTTTTGAAATTCTTCCAAGTCCTGCTTCAGCACCACATTCTCTTCAGTTGATAATTGAGAATCTTTTACTAGACTTGCAATCTTTTTACCCAACCTTACACATTCAAGACATTTAGATTCTTCGGACTTTGAATTATCCTTCACCTTTGGTAAAAACTCTTTTACTAATGATATGCTTGAATTAGAATCAGAATCAGTTAAAAGACTATCATCTGAATGATGAGATATTAAAGCAACCTTAATCGGAATGTGACAATTTTGTAACACCAAAATCTGTATTCCAGGCAAATTCATCTGAATGCCAAAGGATTATTAGATTTTAATAATCCAATTTATCATCAATTGGTCAATATTAATCCTAATTTCAAAATTTTCCTACATTAATCCTAATTATTAAGGTGTTGGATTATATTGGACCCCCGTTAAATTTTATTTAACTCCGTTAGTTGTTGCTGATGTGGCGCTTACATGGCATCCTACGTGGCATCTTATGTATTTTTTTAACCAAGATATCAAAATAGGGGGACCATTCTTGTAAATTATTAAAAGTATTTACAACTTAAACAAAATCTGTCTGTCGGTTCCTCTCTGGCAACTCTCCGGCGACCCGAATCAACCACCCGCCATACCCACCGACGACGGAAAATCCAAACGCCGGAGAATCATATGCCTATCCATATCCCTCACAGTACTCGCCGCCGGTCTCCTCGTTCTCATTCTCGCTCTCATCGTCTTTAAATCAAAACAGCCCGTCACCATCGTCAATTCCGTCGCCGTCCAAGACGTGAACGCCACCGTCAGCCTCATACTGCTTAACGTCTCCATAAACATCTCGCTCAACATAACTATCTCGGTCAAAAACCCTAACAAAGTCGGCGTCACGTACCGGAATAACGCCGCCGCTCTCTGGTGTTTAAAAGGGGCGGCGACAGCATTGTTTTCCACATCTAGGGTTCCGCCACTGGGGTTAATATGAACGACACGATCCGGTCTCTCCTGACTCCCTTATATGCGGCGGCTAGGGTTAAAAGAAGGCACATAGTTGAAGGGTGGTTGCAGATGGGGTTAAGAATTAGGGTTTCTTTTATTAATCCTTCCTTTATATAGAAATTGCAATAACGATCCCTCAAGTATAATAACTTGATTAAAAAAACACATAAAGTGTCACATCAGCAAAAAACTAACGGAGTTAAAGAAAACTTAACGAGGATCCATTGAAATCCAACACCTTAATAATTGGGATTAATGTAGAGAAATTTTGAAATTAGGATTAATATTGGCTAATTGGTAATAACTTGGATTATCAAAATCCAATAACCCAATGCCAAAAGATTTTTGTCAACTTGTTATCAACAGAATCAGATGCTTTTTGATCTGGATTTGAAGAATGAACTACCAAATGAGCATTTTGACCAGTTTTCAATTTATTATCAATTGAACTTGGACATTCACGTGCAAAATGTCCATATACGGAACATTTGTAACACTTAACTTTCGATTTGTCCAATCCAATCTTACCATCCTGATTCAATCTCTTCTTTCCAGTTCTACTAAAAAAATTCTTCGTTCTTCGAACTAACATAGCATATTGCAAATTCGGATCCATTTCTTCCAAATGATCATAATCTATCTGATCATAATCTTCATTTGGCAATTCTGCGTTACTTACGGAACCAGTAATCACCCCAAAATATGAAGATACCAATGCAGACATTTTTGAGTTGAAGAACTAGGAATTGAAACAGTACAACTAGAAGAAAAACTAGAGTTTTCCGATTTACCGGTAATGAATGTTGTAGGAGGTGTGGAGTTAACAATATTT